>CM064556.1:13740474-13922974 GCA_032716605.1 Paralithodes platypus | reverse complement strand
AATATAAGACCTATCATGCCATTTAGGTGTCGATTTTTTCGCGAGCTTGTACTTTAGGAGCCATCGGCCTTTGGCTGGGAAATTTTTCTACCGAAAAATGTACAAATTTATCTCGAAGGGGGGTCTTGGGGTTATTTGTTAAAGCTTGACGGAGGTCTTGGGAGGAAACTAAAAATATATATATAAATTAACAAATAAATACTAATATATCCAAATCTGCTCTTAACCCGTGGAGCCCCGGCTAGTTTTGTAATGTTTGTTCACCAGAACCCGGCCGGTTTTCAAAAAATGGTTTTATTCCAGAAACAATATCGAATGGGTTAGTAATGAAGGAAAAACCACGAAAAACCGCTCAAAAAGCTTAAAGAATGGTCCTACAGAGCCCCCGAAAACGTATTTTACAAGAGTAAAAAATTGAAGGCAATTACCCCAAAAAACCAGGTTATTGCGCGCTCACGCACACGCACGTGGACTTTGAGAGTTTTCAACCATCGGCACGGTTGCGTGGGATACGTACACAGTTCCCATACAAATCTGAGCCCTCTCGAGTGGCTACACCTGAGGTTACGGTCGGAGCAATTAGGGTGACTCGTCAGACGCGTTGCTGGGGCTGTGCGTTACATACATCGCCGACGCGTCAGACGCGTCGCTGGGGCTGTACGGGTTAAGATGACTGAACTGTTACTCGAGAGAAGACTAGTAGTAAGGACGTGTAGCAGGCTGCCAAAGAAATAATCCCTTTGTCTTAGTCTGTTCATAATATGATCCGACACATTAAACCATAAACACACTACCAGTAAGTCTCTGTCTCTCTCTCTCTCTCATGTTTAGCCCCATTCAAGTTACTCGAGAGAAGACTAGTAAGGACGTGTAGTGTAGCAGGCAGCCAAAGAAATAATCCCTTAGTCTTAGGCTATTCATAATATGATCCGACACATTAAACCCATTACACACACTTTGTACACCACTAAAGCAGGCGTCACACCATGCCGACTTGAGCCAAGACTGACCACGACCTTTAGTCGTGGTCAGGAGTGCCGACCTTCGGCGGAGAGCTTAAGGATATTGGGGGGTGAGTTTTGGATGGGACGCAGTATGGATGGCCACGCCATCGGGGTAGAGCGGCGCCCATGCAGGACTGAAGGTGAGACCTAGGTCGCCGCTGGAGTGCCGATCTGCGGCATAGCGCGTTGACAACAACCCGACGAACGGCGTCGACAAGAGGTAGGGCGGCGTCAATATGCATTACTGTGCCGATGGACGGCGACCCCTTCAGTATGGACGGCTGATTATTAACTGATTATTTCAGTTAATTATGTTATTTTATTATTATTATTAATTTAATTATGTATTGAATGTTGTTATTTTTCATTTTTTCTGTAATTAATATACCTAATCTTATATTTTGATGGTTATTGATAATATATTTATTATTTAATTATTTAATTATGTAGTTTATTTATATATTGACCGTTAGGGCATCGTTGGGTCGCCGCAAGCCGCCGCTGATCCCCGCAGGTTGTTATGGTGATGCCGCCTGACGCAGACCTCATTTATGGTGCCGTGTGCTGCCGCACTGACGCCTACCTTTTCCCGTCAAGCGCCGTCACACGCCATCAGCCTCCCGTCCCCTTCACGTCCCATTTTTTTACCTCACTCCACGCCGACTTAATTTTCAAAGTTGTGCATGTTGAACTTTTGAGGGGATATGTGAAGACCCATCCCGACCTGTTTGTTATGTTGGCGACGGCCCATGATGCGCGGCGACGTAGACCAAGACTGTCCACGACCCTTAGGTCGCGGACAGTCTTGGCCTAAAATCGGCTAGGTGTGACGGGTGCTTAAGTCTAAGACTCTCTCTCTCTCTCTCTCTGCCTGCAATGTAGAAGGAACCGGCCGTCAGCCGCGACATTTTTCTACCGAAAAATGTAAAATAATTATCTCGAAATAATTATTTTCATTTAAGCTTGATGGCGGTCTAGGGGTCAAATTAATTTGGCCCCATTCGCAATTAATTCCTACCATTTCTACTCTCACGCCAAATATCCCGACAAGGAGCAGAACTTACGTGGGCAACCGTACACCGCTGATAAACCTTGACTCGAGCAGTAACCCCCAAACAATACACCCAGTGACACATTAACCCCTTCTGTACTGGCGACGTCTTTTTTATTTATTGTGGCAACTACTAATCGATTGTATTCTGTTTGGGAAGGACCTCTGGCAATTAACCACTTGCGAGTTTCAGGCTATAAGGAAGTTGGTGCCGTAAACATCGGTATTAAACAGAAATACAATAATAAAGTAGATGTCTAATGGATAAAACGTATGTTGAACTTAGTTGTATGTATTTATGAATGTACTACAACCGTATTTCAGCTGGTAATTCTGGCAAATATCGATGTCTACAGCTCCAACTTCCTTATAGCCTGAAACTCGCAAGTGGTCAATTAACAGGCTTTGAAGGATCTCACTTAACCCTTTTTACTACCATAGATCTTTCTTAAAACTGCACAAAATCATCCAAATAAAAATACACTGTAGAATAAAACTTAAAAGACGACGCTGGTACAGAAAGGGTTAACGTTTCCTATTGTTCTAGCTACGGTATAGTTAGACAACTTTGTGCAGATTAGGAAGGATCTGTGGTGGTCAAAATGGGCCCGTGAGAGAGTATGAAGCCATTTTAATTGCTTGAGGCTCATTTTAAACTGATTAAAATCGTCTAATAGTAGCCAGAATAAAATTAAAAGGATGTCGCCGACACAGAAGGGGTTATTCCATTTTGTACCATCGACATCTTTTGTATCTTGTTCTGGCTACTACTAATCAATTATATTTAGCTTAGGAAGGATCTCTAGCAATTACTATCTTCGAACTATCCCAATCAGCCCTTCTAAATCCCACAGATCCTTCCTGAGCTACACACAATCGTCTAGATATACCCAGAATACAGACATAATAATACAGAATAACAGACGTCACCGGTACGGAAGGGGTTAACCTTGATAACAACAACACGGCAGAAACAACAACAACAACAACAACACCAACCTCAATACCTTACTATAGCCTTCACCAATAGTTGTAGAGAAGGAGGTGCTTTCCCTTCTCCCTCATGTTTAGCCCCGTTAGTATTGAGATTTTAAGACATTCGCCCCATTAGTTTGGCGATTTCAAGACCTTTTGTGACATTGATATGTCTATTTTTTCCTGGCGAGCGAAAGCGAGCCTGCAATCGAGGAGGAACCACCTTCAGCCGATCCATTTTTCTACCTGAAAAATGCACAAATTTATCTCGAAGGGATGTTTTGAGGATATTTTTCAATCTTGATGAAGGTCTAGGAAAGAAACTAGATAATAAACCTTGACTGTGCAGTAACCTACAAAACCAGTGATACATTACCCTTGATAACAACCCGGCAACTTTCCCTTCATAATTGCTGAGGGGCACAGGGCCTTGGGTGGGGCTTTGGTTTCCCGGGCGTTTCCGCACCCTCCTCAGTGTGGCCTTGGAGTGGCTTCGGTCACCCGGGCTTTATCAGTGGTAAGCAGGGAGGGTTTTGTGGGGGCGCTCGTTTATGGCCTTGGCCTTGCTCGAGACCTTGGGGCTGTTCGGCCAGACAGCCTGAGGAACAGCAACAAAAACAACAACAACAACAACCCGGCATCCACATTAACACCAACCCCAATACGTTACTATCCTGCACTGGTGATGGGCTGGTCTATCAGAGTGAGAGCTGAGCGATCTCTGCCATACCCATAGCTTACTCTGACTGTTCCTTTTACTTATATATTTTCTAGATCTCAGGTGACGGCGTCTCTTCCGTGGATTGACCTCCCAATCTCCCAACCTAGAGGTTGGCAGATTGGAAGCCAAAGCGTCACATATTTCCTTTGACCCTCAACTTTCTCTTCATAATTGCTGAGGGGAACAGGGCCCTGGGTGGGGCTTTGGTTTCCCGGGCGTTTCCGCGCCCTCCTTAGCTCCCTGCCATGGAGTGGCTTCGGTCACCCAGGCTTTATTGTGGTAGGCAGGGAGGGATCTGTGGGGGCGCTCGGTTATGGCCTTGGCCTTGCTTGGGGCCTTGGGGCTGTTCGGCCAGGCAGCCTGGGGAACAGCAGGAACAACAACAACAACAACAACAACTATCCTGCACCACCAGTTGTAGATAAGGGGAGCACAGGTGGTAGGAGGGGCAATGATAAGAATTGGGCGAAATGATATACTTTATTCTGGACACTATTATATGACTTTATTCAGTTGCAAAGGGGCCTCCACCAATTAACCCTTTCACGCACATATAACGCAGAGGTTGCCAGATAAGCAATAAGAAATAGAGTTCTCTCACTCTTATATAATTACCTCTCCAAAATTAGTTTTCTGCCCACAGCTAACTCAAAGACAACTGCAGAGGTTGAAGTAACTAAACTAAAGGTTTCTATATACCCCTGATGGTAACAAAGGCTTTAAAGTATCCCCAATAGGCTCAAAATCGCGTCATATGTCGGAGAGGGTTAACAGGCTTCAAACTATCTCACTTAACCCTTTTTCCTACCATGGATCCTTCTTAACCCTATCAGTGCGGGCAATTTCCCGCTAAAATAGGGCTCATTCAGGCACTCCTGATTGCCTGAGCAAGTGCCTGCATCAAATTAAATGTTTGCATAAAACAAATTGAAGAAAAGAACTTTCAAATGACACCAGAACGAGCTCTCTAGCTAGCGAGTTTCACCAGCAGCGTTACTACAGACATTGGCAATATTCACTAATAATTAGCAATGTTCCGTTATATTTGCCTTTGCCAGCACTGAATACAGTACGGTATATCTTGCGAGACCACCCCACAGAGCTTCAGTGCCGCGGCAGACTTGTTGCTGAGCGGATAGGCACCTGCCGCGCTCCTGATCACTCACGCTCATCTCCACAGGCGTTAATGGGCAAATAGTTCCAGGACTTACCGCGACGGTCCCCGCAGTGAAAGGGTTAAACTACACAAAATCCTCTAAAAATAGCTAGAATTAAATAAAAAAGACGTCGTCGGTACCTAAGTGGTTAACCTTGATAACAACTCGGCAGAAACAATGGTAACCTACGTTATCCTGCACCATCAGTTGTAGATAAGGGGGGCACAGGTGGTAGGAGGAGGGGTAATGGTATGATTTAGGCGAAATTATACATTATTCTGGCTACTATTAGACAGCTTTATTCAGTTTAAAAGGGGCCCCCAGAAACCCTCTCCGACATATGACGCGAGTTTGCCAGATAGCAATAAGAAATAGAGTTCTCCATCAGGTATTTACCTCTCCAAATTAGTTTTCTGCCCACAGCTCTCCAAGACAACTGCAGAGGTTGAGTAACTAAACTAAGGTTTATAAATACCCCGGTAACAAAGGCTTTAGTTACCCTAAAGCTCAAAAATTGCGTCAGGACGTGAGAGGGTTAACGCTTTTTACTACGGCACCACAGATCCTTCTTAAACTAAAGAAAATCCTCCAAATGTAGCTAGAATACAATTAAAAAGACGTCGCCGGTACAGAAGGGGTTCAATGCAAGTCCTAAAATCGGCAAATGAAAGACTATTCCAAACCAGTCCTAAACTCCCCCCCCCCCCCCCACTACCACCACATTTTTTGTTTAGACTAAGTTAAATATATAATATACTAGGTTAGATTAGCACTTTAGGGTAGTCTAGACCTAGATTAGCAAGACTAGGCTGAATTACTGTATTATACACTAGCTATAATAGGCTTTATCATAACAGAGATGGGTTACAGTTTGATACAAACATATTTGCACAGTTTGCGCTCATTTACTGGCAACTGAGCTTACTACCGAAAGTGACAGTACTGTATGTATGTATTTTATATATATAATATTCTTAAATATATATATATATATATATATATATATAAATATATATATTAAATACCGGTATACGAATTGGAATGCATGTTAAATACAGTTCACAATATTCTTCTTTATCAAAGAGCGCCTTAAATATTATTTTTATTAATCTCACCACCACACCCCCAATGAAATTAATTAAAGTATAAATGATCCACCGGGATTCGAACCCGGGTTATCACACACATATTTTTGCCACCTTAACCATTACACCACCAGGACGGTTAAAAAGGCTATATAAGATAGAAATATAGATACGGTAGATGTAATCAAACAACCACACCACAACATGTACAATTCCTCACATATATAATTAAATAATCAGTAGTTTATCGACTGCCACACAACACTTGTGACGAACCGAAATAACCAGACTATCTCTATACATATTTTATAAGTCCAAAATATATTTTTCGAAACCAATTTCGACAATTCAAGCAGTAGACAGACGTTCCTCATGATAACTCTAGTTCTACTAAATTCGAATAGAAAATATACATTTACGAATACAAAATATATAGGCCTATTCGTAAATACCAAATGTAAGAAAGTAAAATCAACTTGTGAATCGTCTATCAACTCTCTACATCAATTTTTTTTTGTGAAAACGTAATTTAGAACCAACATAAAACGTACCAAGCAAAGATAAAAAGTGAGGGTAATGACGGGAAACAGGTAAGACAGCCATATACGGCAGGCAGTGGGAGCACCTTAGCTGGGGAAGCCTTGGTAATGTACAGTCGGCCTAATAAGTCATGTCTCGGCACCAATTATGTTTTGATCAATAATTGGTATCAGCAATATTTACACATGGTTTCTTCTTTTTGAGTGAGATATACAAACAGGTTCCTACACTTACCCACCCTATTCAACATCTGACATACATTAATACAGCGCAGAGCAAACCAAACGTTATGACAGCTGGGACATGACTTATTAGCGCCACTGTACTGGTATGTCGTCAACCTCTTATATAGTATACAACACCTCAACCTCTACCCTGCTCTTCCTAAGTATCTAAATATACATTCACCTCTGCTTTTTTCTAACAAGGGGCGGGTTCTCGCAGAGGTTCAAGTCCTGACGCTAATCTTGACTTACAGTGTGCTGGCTTAATAATCCAATAGGGTTGATAGCCTCTGAAGTCCT
Source organism: Paralithodes platypus (assembly GCA_032716605.1). Classification (NCBI taxonomy): domain Eukaryota; kingdom Metazoa; phylum Arthropoda; class Malacostraca; order Decapoda; family Lithodidae; genus Paralithodes; species Paralithodes platypus. Next base: position 13,915,917 of record CM064556.1, on the reverse strand, counting down.
ATTTTACTGATTGCTGTAGCTAGATTAAGGGGAGATTTTTGGTTTATTGGTTAATTCAATTATTTTCAGTTCATTATATATATATATATATATATATATATATATATATATACAGTATATAATGAAATGAAAACACTGAATGTGCGAAATCAATGTCAAGCCAGATACATGACTTGCGAAATCAATGGGCTTGCCGTGGCTCTCACATATTTGGTTATATTAACCTAATCTAACCACCAGGTCCAAGTGCCATAGATGTAACTCACTACACCTACCTATCACCCACGATCATTTACCATCCATTAAGGGGAGACTCACCGTTTGTTTGGTCTATTAATTATGTAATTCATATGTTTTAGTTTCCTTCCTAGACCTCCATCAAGCTTAGAAAAACAAGTCGAATTTCTTGTAAATTAGGCATGTGTGTGGGCCTATAAACCGCAAGGATCAAAATGTATTGTAAGCCAAAATACCGGGAATATGTTAGGCACTGCTCATATTAACAATATAGCCTATATGAAATGTATTGTAAGCCAAAATACCGGGAATATGTTAGGCACTGCTCATATTAACAATATAGCCTATATGAAATGTATTGTAAGCCAAAATACCGGGAATATGTTAGGCACTGCTCATATTAACAATATAGCCTATATGAAATGTATTGTAAGCCAAAATACCGGGAATATGTTAGGCACTGCTCATATTAACAATATAGCCTATATGAAATGTATTGTAAGCCAAAATACCGGGAATATGTTAGGCACTGCTCATATTAACAATATAGCCTATATGAAATCAGCTGGATCAGCTGAAATCAGATAAGATTTATTTTGGGTTAATAATGGTTACTGGAAATAGAAAGGGTGTTTGTTATGGCATATCGAGGCCAGAAACTATGTACGGGTAGTTAGATGGAATTAATGTCGTCAGTACATTACCACCCTTCACGTAAGCCAGGATTCGAACCTGCGATCTTTACGTGCTGTACGAGTCTAATATAATACCGATACAAGAACATGTGTGTACTTCTAGTCAGTTATTTCAGCTGATAGTAAACTGCCAGGACCCCATTTTGATAATTCACCTATTACGAAGATTGAGTAACACAATATATACCGTAGCTAAAACAAATTTACACGAAGCAGAGACAAAGTATTTTTAAATTATCCCAATAAGTATCGAACAATCAATCTGCTGTTAGAATATTAACCCCTTCTGTACCGGCGACGTCTTTTTAACTTTATTCTGGCTACTGTTAAACGAAGATATTCAGTTTAAAATGGGTCTCCAGCAATTAAAATGCTTTGAAGTACCGGGTATCTCACTTAACCCTTTTCGCTACCACATACCCTTCTTAAACAGCACAAAATCGTCTAAATATATATAGCTAGAATAATATCAGAAAGACGTCGCCGGTATAGAAGGGGTTAAATTTCCCGCCAGGTGAGAAACTAAACTACAGTATAGGAGTGATACAGAAGCGATTCCCGAGAAGTATGCCAGTGAGTGGGATTACTGGTCACGTGGATGGTAGTGTGCTTGCTGCTCTGTGGGTGGGTGTGTGTACTTACTCTAGTTGTACTTACTCTAGTTGTACTTACTCTAGTTGTATTGCGGGAGTGAGCACGCTCGTTATTTCCCACCTCCTATATGTGTAGGTGTTATATGTATCGTTGGAATGGCTGTGGATGTGTGTGTAGTCTGTATTTTTAGTCAATTGGCGACATCGGAAACGAAGGCTTAGGGTGGATCTGTATGGTACCATTCTCACTATAGACGGTAGCGTCTCGCCCGAAGGCTTAGGTAGCCATCAGCTTAGGTGAACCATATGATACCCATCTCGCCTTGTACCATTTTTGCCAACCCCAGATGGGACGTCACAACGTCGTCCACTTATTCCAGGTACCTATTTACAGCTAGGTGAACTGAGGCTAACACATGAAAGGAGACAAGCCCAATTTGTCTCCGCCCGGGCGGGGATTGAACCCCCGACCCCTCGTGTGTGAGACGAGAGCTCTACCACTAGGCTACGGGCTGTGTGTAGGTGTGTAGGTGTGTAGGTGTGGGTGTGTGTGGGGGGGGAGGGGGGGTTAGGCCCGTGTATGTGTGTGTATATGTGTGTGGGGGGGGGTTGTAGGTGTGTGTGTGTGTGGGGTTGGGGGGGTTGTAGGTGTGTGTGTGTGGGGGGGGGGGGGGGAGTGTATACGTGTGTGTGTGGGGGTGGGTACGTGGGAGGAGGGGGGGGGGGTTAGAGGCCCATGTGTGTGTGGGTGTATGTGTGTGCGTGTGGGAGAGATTACTGCTCTCCCCCCCCCCCCTTTTTTCTAATATGCACAAGACAAAAATAAACAAAGCTGCTCCATGTCATCTCAACCAGTAGACAAAGGGATCCAGAGTATCTTTGTTGACTGGAAGACTAGGAAAAATCGGGTCACTCTTGGGTTAGAGAATTGGGCAGAATAGAGACGGGAATTTGTTGAAAGGCGAGTGCCCCCTACTCTCCCGCAAGGGAGAAGGTATAGAGAGAGAGAGAGAGAGAGAGAGAGAGAGAGAGAGAGAGAGAGAGAGAGAGAGAGAGAGAGAGAGAGAGAGAGAGAGAGAGAGATATTGTAGAGAATTAGTAAGATGACGAGACTAAAAATACCCTCTCGAGAAATGCTTTATGGGTGGAAGCTTGACTTGTGACACTCCGTTATCGTGGGAATTCCGGTCTTGTGAGTGTGACTGCCGGATGTTTATCTTCAGTGTTTGCTTTTATTTACATCCCGTATGGATTCATCATTTATTTTCAACACAGACGTTTTTGCTTGAAATTTGTTCTTGTATTTATATTAGTAACGTTATTTTCAACATGTCATTTAGATTGCTTCTACCTGTTCCACTATACCGGTATATATATATATATATATATCCCCACCCAGGATCGAACCATGGACAGTCCGTTCAAGAACCCACTCCACCACGGCATGATAAAACGTAACCAACTAGGCTAAATCCTATATAATGGTTAAATCGTACTTGGAAGACAAATTATTCCATTCCATAGCAAGTCGTGGGACCCATATTTCAGAGTACGGTGCACATACAAGGTATTTTTGCAGCTAGATCCACGCAACTCGGATTTAATTGATGACATTTATATACCCCCCCCCCCTCCAAAAAAAAAGGAAAAAAATAAAGAAAAAGCATATGAACTATATCTCCCAAACACATGAGTTAGCCTACACAATTATTTATATACGTGTATAAAGCTTGTTTATAACATTTTAGACAATTTCATCTGAAAATTCACTGTTGTAAAATATAGTGTTGGTGTTGTTACTTGTTGGAATCGGTAGGACAGGTGGAACGGTGTGTGTGTGTGTGTATTTACCTATTTGTAGTATACAGGAGTTGAGCTTTTTAGGCTCGTATTGTCCCGCTTCCTGAGTTACAATTATCTAACTTTGCCTTAAAAATATGAATGTTTTTGGCACACACCACTTCCTCTTCCAACTGATTCCATTTACTTATACTTCTGTAAGGGAAACTATACTTTCTCACATCTCCTTTACATCTTCCTTTCATTAGCTTATATCTATGCCCCCTAGTTCTACCATTATCTTTCACAATATAACCCTTCTTGTCCACCTTTTCGAGTCCTCTCACACATTTGTACATCATAATCATATCGCCTCTCTCCCTCCTATCCATTAGAGATGGTAAATCTAATTTCTTTAATCTCTCCTCATATGGTAATTCTCTCAGTTCTGGTATCATCCTAGTTGCAGCTCTCTGAACCTTCTCCAGCTTCTTTATATGCTTTTTTAGATGTGATGCCCACACCACTGCCGCATACTCCAGTCTTGGTCTCACCAATGTTTTTATTATTTTCTCCAGCATCTCCTCGTTTATATAGTTAAAGGCTATTTTTATTCTGTTTAGCAGTCCATATGTTTCTCCCACTATCTTATTAATATGATTCTCAGGTGAAAGATCACTCCTAACAGTTATCCCTAAGTCCTTTTCTTTCTCTGATGAGTTAATAGTGTTTTCTCCTAACTTATATTCCATATGAGGCCTTCTTTTACTTACTCCCATTTCCACTACATGACATTTATTTGTGTTGAATTCCATTTTCCACTTCTTGCTCCATTGATCTATCCTATCCAAATCCCTCTGTAATTCCCTACCACTGTTTTCATCTTCTATACACTTCATGATCTTGGCATCATCTGCAAACATATTCATATATTCATTTATATCCTTTGGCATGTCGTTAATGTATATTAGAAACATTATGGGAGCCAGCACCGCTCCCTGCGGAACTCCACTTGTGACATCTTTCCACGTAGAAAATTTATCTCTGATAGTAGTCCTCATCTGTCTCCCTGAAAGATAGTCCTCCATCCAATTTAACAAACTACCCTGAATCCCTCCATACTCTTTTAATTTCCACTTCAGCCTGCTATGCGATACTCTGTCAAAAGCTTTCTTCATGTCAATATATACGCAGTCCACCCATCCATCTCTCTCTTGTAATATGTGTGTGTGTGTGTTGCTTTGTCAACACAGAAGATAGTTGTTGAGAATAATACTCATCTCTGTTTTGTCATCGGCATTAACCCCGGTGTCGCTGTTTTAACTAGTTGTTTTTGTCATTCCCCCCCACCCCCCCTTAGCTGACGGTAGATTGTCGTGTCTGCATCTTGATTACTCACAACAAAGGCTTCATCGTGAATTTCGTGAAACATGTTGTTCAGTACGAAAATATGGCATTAATAATATGGTAACATAGTATTTACTTTCCCATTAAATACCGAAACAAATTATCAAATTTTCGCCAGGTGATTATTTAAAATTAATTACGGTACCGGTACTTTATTTTCTACTATAGCAGGCTGATTGTCATGGTAACATTTTGTGTCCTACTTGTCTACTCCTCAGTAGTATCTGTGGTAGGCCCAAAGGTGACCGGTCAACTCAACCAGTAGACCATTTCAACCAGTACCAAATCAACCAATACGGTTAGGTTAGGTTAGGTTAGTACTATATTTTGGCACTGGTTTGGTTGGTCTGGGTTAATTTGGCACTGGTTGAGATGACATGGAACCAGGCCCAAATGGTGTATGGTTCTAATCGGTACTATCATTATTTTTGTTTTATCATGTCAACCCTTCCAGCATTAAGGACGTAGGCCTATTATTGCATTACCAGTACTGTATATTTAGGCAAACTTAGATGACATTTTATACAGCTAAGGAAGGACCTCTAGCAAACAAAGGGGTAAGCTCTACCTGCTCAAGTACCACGAATTCTTCATAAATTGAATAAAGACATCTACAGTCGGTGTCACACGATCACTTTTTTCGGTAATATTTTGGAGCACTTCTCTTCTGGTGACTTCAGAATTAGGCTTGTATTACTAGTGTTAAGCCACCAAACATATTTTAAATCCAGTCTAGTTCACGAAACCAATGTTTGCGGGTATTACTAAACGGTGCTACTGAATGTGGTACATATTAAACAATCGTGTAGGCTATGTGGAGAGAGAGAGAGATATATATATATTTACATATATTTACATATATTTACATAGATACACTGGCCACACAGACCTTACGATCCAAACGAGGTGGTCAGGACTTAATTCTAGTAGAGATGGCATATCCGATAGAGACGGAAAGGATAGAAAAGAAGAAGGCTCTCTCCCCACCCTCCGTTCCCTCCGGCAATGACCGTACATGCAAACGTTGGAAGTGATTAACCTTGCTGGGCTTCGATTTACAGGAAAAATTGGAAAAAAAGAAAGGATAATATTCAAGGACACTAGTGCGACGTTATGAGAAACAATTTATTAGGGAAAATAGGCACCAATAGATTCGCCATATTTGTCTCCATATAGTCCGCATGGAGGATTTTCGTTATCAACAAATTGAAAAATACCCACTTCACAGACAAATACACCAAACATCTAAGTCAAAGTGGGGGTGTGGGGGCGGCAGCCCCCACCTATAATACTAGGGTAGGTTAGGTAAGGTTGTTAGGTTAGGCTAATGTCCTTTCAAAGGGGTATAGGCTAGTAAACACTAGGATAGCTTATACCCGGTCAGAGGTAAGAAGAAGAAGAAGAGTCCTGCAGTAGTCTCCTTGAATGCTACCAAAGAAAGGACAAACTAAAATAGAGAGAGAGGAGTGACGGACAGTAATATCCGGTTAATGTACATAAGTAGCCTACAGTACGTGGTATAGGCCGTTAATCGGAAACGCTGACAGTCGTCTAGGGAAACCACCCAGGAAATTCCTAAATGGAGCTTTTTGTCCTAGATTAATTTAAAGTATGGTACCGTATTAAGATGACTCCTCTTGCCTTCTTGGTCTGTATTGTATTGATGCCTAGTATGTCAGTCTCGTCTCTGTATCCCTTGCCATACATGTGTCTCATCTCTCTTGCCTTGTTTGTCTAAAATAATTAAAATACTGAGTGGCGCGCATGCATTGTGTGCCAGAGGCCTCCAGTTCATTACAGGATGGATGTTTTTTTGACGGGAAACCATGACCATTTGCCTCAAACGGGCGCATGCATGGGGATTTAGCAAGTCCCGTTAATAATTTTGTTTAAACACCTATTCTTAGTCGTCACTTACTTTTTTTTTTTTTTTTTGGGTGGCTGCCTCGTTGACATATGGGTTAAGTGTGTGTCAATTATATTGACATTAAAACATATGAATACCTACACAACTCAAACACCCGAAACACTCGTAACACACATTCTCATAAGTACCAAACATACCACACTAATACTGACTTCTACAAACACTCATTCTTTCCACGAACCATGCGGGATTGGAACAGTCTCCCAGAAGATACAATAAATAGCCCTACACTAGACACATTCAAACACAGAATAAACTAACATTTCGCCCACATTACACGCACACCATAAACCCTCCACTTAGCTCCCCCTATCCTATATCCTGACCCCCCATCCTCCACCCTAATACCCTTATATGTGTGATATGCGCAAGTCCAGCGCCCTACACATTATCAATCGAGATCGAGAGATCGAGTTTGTGAATCATAATGCATGGATAATGAAAGCTATATTAGGTTACTATAACCTCCGGGGTTTGCTTCATGCCTTGATAGCGTAATGGTTAGTGCTTTGGGTTTCGGTGGGAGTATCCTAAGTTTGAATCCTGGGAGTACCACATGTATTCATAATTTAATTGATTTAATTAATTATGTTTATTTGTTGGTGGTTTGGTGATATTACGAATTTATATATACCGGTATGTATACACGTGTATGTGCAGGAGTGTATCCACGCGTTAATATACAGTACCGGTATATATATATATTATATATTCGTGTGATGTGTGTATATACGTTTGATATAATTTGCCCACGTTCATGTGTGTGTATACTTATATACCGGTATGTCTACATATATGTGTGTAAGATCTTACCCCTTATTGTTCTTTTGTAACATCTGTTTCGACCTGTCACACTCGAGTCTAGACTGATATCATAATTTGGTCACACTCCTGCCCCTCCCCTTTAAATCTCCACGCGCTACGACCCCCCCCCCCCCCCCTTCTATACATCTGAAATTCTGAAGAAGACTTCAGAGTTGAAACTTATCATCGTGCCTTCGCAATAAAAAAAACACGTATAATTCCTCCTTAAATAATTTAGTCTGATGCCATAATGTAGGCCTATCGGGTTTCTCGCAATTATACTAGGCCTATGTCAGCTGCCTCTCAATTCATTTCATATCCTCTAATTCTCATGAACATGTTTTTGACCCCATCAGGATTCGAGCCACGGACAATAAAGAAGACCTCGTAATTCATCCCCACGCTTTAACCAATTGTGTCAAATGTGTAAATGCATGGGATGTCGTTCTGACAAACCGTGGTTCGATAACTGGTGGGAACAAACTTATAAATAAGTACCGGTATAATTTAATATCATATACCGCTATATATATATATATATATATATATATATATATATATATATATATATATATATAGCCGGACAAACTGGATTTTAGGTCACGTATGGGATATAATGTTCTAAATGTATACTATAGCTTTGTATTAGTGTATTAGTCACCACAATATGTCTTTACCGCTGCATATTAAATTATTTTTCCTTAGACTTTGTGGGTTAAATAAGGGTGATGGCGGCCATCTTGGATCAGCTAAGAACTAATATTTTTATTTTTGTTACCGTAGTTTTAGTATTTTGTCATATTCTATATCAATACTAACCCTGCGGGGATCTGGGGGCGGCAGCCCCAGTAGGTTAGGGTACAGTAATGACAAAATATGGTTTTAGGGGGCATGTTTTAATATTGCAAAATAATTGGTAGGCCTAAATATGAATTTCCAGAAGGAAAAACACCTTGAAACACACTAATCAATGAAGAAACTTATGAGAAAAAGGATTACAATACAAAAAACACGTAGGCTACGTGACCTAAAATCCAATTTGACCATATAGCCTAGCCTATACCATACTTAGTTACTATACAAAATCTAATGGACTCTGGAGAGATTGCCTACATGAAAATGAGCGCAACTAATAGCTGCAGTGTTTGTGATAAATCCATGATGCACGTACAGGAGGAAAAGGTCACAATGACCATTGATCCAGTTTACAGTACTGACATATATTAGTTGGTTATATGTATTTGATGTGAAGACTAAAAATATATTGCACAAATGCCAATTTGATATGCTCACGTGTCAAATCATGTCCTACTTGGTAAATGGTAGCCTAATCCCGTTCATTCTGAAGCAGTGCAAACATTTATCGAAACAAATAATTCAGTACCATGCATGACTATAATAGTTGCACAGTCCAATCATTATAAACTGCATTTGTGCATGTACTTACCAGGCGAGGCTACATCACCATTCATGATGGTGGGTTGGATGGATATGCTTCTACACCAACAAGTTACACCGACCACCTCTCGTCGTGGATTTGTTTACACTGAGCTTAAATTGCTGCTCTCGTGGTCTCGCTGAAGTTGTCATACGGCAAACAAATGAGTTTTTCCTCAGTACGCTCATTTCAGATTATATTGGTGCATACATACTTATTTTATTGTACTTAGCATAGACTTTGACCATTACTAAAAAATAGTGCTTTGTTATTTATTTATATATTGTATTTCTTGCTAATCGTACGCAGTGGCAGACGACGAAATATATCGTTCTTGAAATTCAACTGTCGTGCTATTAAGAATATAGACTTAAACAAATTATCACAATGAATCATAAATTACATTGCTTTTGCAATCAATATATTTGTAATAATATGTTACACTTATATGTTATTCATAGTAATACATGTATCTTAAATCATAGCATTTAAATGCAATACTATTTAGCTAAGGGAAATAAAATATTGTACGTTCGTGAGAAATCCGCATTAAAACGTCACGAGACCACCGTCAATATTGACCAATCACGAAGACTCTAGGCCATCATGGCTGATTGTCAACTCCCGTCAAAACTCTTATTATTGCCTGTAATATTAGGCTTACCATTAATCGTAATTAATTGGTTATTACGTTTATTAATATTCCAAGTAGATATGTGGTGATTCCACTAATTAACGCGGAGGAAACCATTATTTATTTATGGAGTTGGGAGTGTTGCCGTCTACTGCTTACCGCCATGTTGTTTTTCCCCGAGATGAAGCGGGAAGAGGCCAAATTTTGTCAAAATAATGGAAAATTTCAACGAATCTAGCGAGGTTTGTGCTTTATATTATGTTTGACAAAAATCATAGGAATCCAGGGATAGAAAAATGGGGGGTCCTTGCGGTAGAAGTGGGAGGGCTGCCGTGATGGCGGTGGAAAATATCGACATGTTTTCAGAAGTGGTCTGAGGCGCAGTAGCGTTGGGTCCAGGGCCGCGCCAACTTCAAAACATGCCTCAAAATCATCAAATTGCGCTGGAATTAGCCTTTGACGAGCTACACAAGATCCTGGTTCAGGATGGACAATGGGTCTGGATCATATATCCCGCTTATATTTGTTGAATCCGGGAAGGTGTTGCTTTGGGGGAACATTGCATGTGTGGGCTAGGAAATTGTACAATGTGCTCACCTTTAGCATGCATGTGCATGGTTAGCCAGGGCCTGGTGGCCTTCAACACTGGTATTAGGCTTAATTATTTGTTTATACAGTATGCTTTCATCATGCATACACTCTTGGGTATAGGTCTAGCCTAGTAGGCTAACAACCTCACAATTTTTTTTTTAAAGATTAGGCTAACCTAGGCTAACCTAAAATTGGAAAATAGGCCTAGGCCTAATCTTATAACAAAATTAATTGTTTTGTTTTATTAATTGGCTTAGGCTAGCATAGCCTAGCCCTAGCCTGTATGTTACTGTAAGTATAGCCTAAACTGTAGGCCTACTAGCCTAACCTAGGGGCTTTATGCCTAGGTAAAAATTATGAGTAGCCGAAGCTAGGCTATGCCTAATAACGCTATCTTTAGCTTAAGGATTCTTAAAAGCTAGCCTAGATGATTTATTTTCCTCGAACCATTAGGCTAACAATTCAGTATTATTTTGCTAGGCTATTTTCATCCAGGGACCAGGTACAGTCTGGCCAGTTGGCCACATCTGGCAATTGGCCTCGGTAGCTTGGAAGTTGGTCTAGGATTAAGAACATAAGAAAATGGGAGTCTGCAGAAAGCCGATTGGCCTAAGCAAGGCAGATCCCTGTCCCACACAACCCCAATTATAGGCTCAACACTCTAATACCCTGAGGATCATCTTACCAAACCGGTTAGAGATTAACGCAGGATTACGGGGGTCTGCAGAGCGCTGATTGGCCCAACCCGGCTGATCCCCCTTCACACCCAACCCTTCTCGTCCATATGCTTATCCAATTTTTTCTTAAAGCTCCCTATCGTTCTTGATCCCACTATATCACTTGGTAGCCTATTCCACCCATCTACAACTCTGTTACCAAACCAATATTTGCCTATATCTTTTCTGAAACGAAATTTATCTAATTTGAAACCATTGGTACGAGTTCTTTCGCTATCACTGAGCTTTAGTACATTTGTCATGTCCCCTTTGTTAATCCCATTAACCCACTTGAACACCTCTATCATATCCCCTCTAACTCTGCGTCTCTCTAACGAATGTAAACCTAATTTCTTCAACCTTTCTTCATACGGAAAATTTCTAATATTATGGATCATTTTTGTCATTCTACGCTGAATTCTCTCCAATGAATCTTATGTCCATTCTGTAGTAAGGACACCAAAATTGGACAGCATAATCCATATGGGGTCTCACTAATGACAAGTAAAGTTTTAAGATAACATCAGCAGTTCTGTTACTCACACTCCTAGAGATGAACCCGAGAATCCTGTTTGCCTTATTACGAACGCTTATACACTGTTTTCTAGGCTTCAAATCATTGCTAACAAACACACCTAGATCTTTCTCGCAGTCTGAATTTTCTAATTCTAAATTAGCTAGTTTATATTTAACATTTGTTTGCATCTTCCCTATCTTTAATACCTTGCATTTGTCAATGTTAAACTTCATCTGCCAATTTACTGACCATTCATGTAAGGTATCTAGATCCCTTTGGAGGCACTCTATATCGCTATCTGAATCAATTGATCTCCCCATTTTAGTATCGTCTGCGAATTTACTTATCCTACTAGTTATACCTAAATCTAGGTCATTTATGTATATAAGAAACAACAGGGGACCTAATACCGATCCCTGGGGGACACCACTTTTGACTGCTCCCCACTCTGACTTGGTACCATTTATGCTGACTCTCTGTTTCCTACCAATTAGCCATGACCTAATCCATCCCAACAACGACCCTCCTATTCCATGTGCCTCAACCTTTCTCATCAATCTCTCATGAGGGACTCTGTCGAAAGCTTTACTGAAATCTAAATATATAATATCATATGACTTGTCACTATCTACTGCTTCATATACCTCTGAGAAAAAGCTAAGCAAATTAGTAAGGCAAGAACGTCCCTGAGTGAATCCATGCTGAGAAGAATTTATTAAGTTAAATTTTACTAAGTGGCTTCTAATTTTCCTAGCAATAATGGACTCTAGCAACTTTCCTATGATTGATGTGAGACTAATGGGATGGTAATTGGATGCTATCGATTTATCACCTTTTTTGAAGATCGGAACTACATTTGCAAGCTTCCAAGCTTCTGGAACTAAACCTGTTTCTAATGACTTGTTAAATATAAATGCTAATGGGCTACTTAACTCATCTCTGCATTCTTTTAATACTCTAGCATATACCTCGTCAGGACCAGGCGATTTTTGAGGTTTCAGTCTGTCAATTTCCTTAAGCACATCATTTCTACTTATACTAACTGTACTTAACATATTTTCTATACTATCACTATATACCATATTGACTTCTGGAATCTGTGCCAAATTTTCATTAGTGAAAACGGAAAGAAACTGACTATTTAATGTACTGCACATTTCTAAATCATTTTCTGTTATTTCTCCTATTGAAGTTTTAGGGGGCCTATTACATCTCTAACTTTAGATTTATATAGTTGGTAAAAAGCTTTAGGGTTATTTTTTGAGTCACTGGCTATCCTTATTTAATAAATTCTTTTTGCTTTCCTGATTTCCTTTTTGACCTGTCTTGATAGAGTCTGATAGTATATATGTAAATGATTTTCACCTTTCTTTATTTTTCGATATATTCCTTTCTTTTTTCCTATAAGATCTATTAGCTTGTTAGTCATCCATTTTGGTTGGTTCTGCGTCGATCTAAATCTTCTTTTAGGGATATATTTATTTTGAGCATTGTGGAGTGAAGCAATAAACTGGTTATATGTAGGTGACAAGTTTAACTCTGGCATATCCTGACTTAATTGCTTAACAATAGGGTCCACCCTTAAGTCTCTTCTTAGCCCACCATAATCGGCTTTTCTGAAATCTGGGATAAGTGTCGTATTCTCTTTAGCATTCCCTGTCCATTGTATATTAAAATAAATAGATTTATGATCGCTATTTCCTAGGTGGTCACCAATCTCTACATTATTTATCATATGTTCATTGTTACTGAAAACTAAATCAAGAATATCAATACCTCTAGTCGGCGTATCTATGAATTGAAATAAAAAACTATCTTGTACTACCTCAATAAACTCTACTGAATCGGAGTCGCCTATTTGGTGCTGCCAATCAATGTTCGGAAAATTAAAATCCCCCATAATGCACACATTGCTAAACCTTGATGCTATTTTAATTTCCTCCCATAACGATTTTCCGCCATTTCTACTCATATTAGGCGGTCTATATATAACTCCAATAACTATGGTCTCACTACCTTCGTTAACCTCTACCCAAACACTTTCATTATCATTATTTAGTCTAATACCTGATTTAATACAGCTTTTTAATGTACTCCTGACAAACACTGCTATACCCCCGCCCCTCCTACTTGTTCGGTCATATTTAAACAAACTATATCCTGGAATATCAAATTCTGCTAAAAAATGCCTAGATTCTGTATTAATTCACGTTTCAGTTAGCGCTATTATGTCTATATTTTCTGTGCTAACGAGTGCTCTAAGTTCGTTCATTTTGTTACATAAACTCCTACAATTTGTATAATATACCCTCAACCTATTACTTTCATTTGCAACTAATTTTCTATTTTGTTTAGCTAACTTATTATTTCCTGTTGAACTACTAGCTCTAGACGGAAATTCTACTCTATCAGTATTCTCATCTTTACTATCAGTTACATGTGTAGTGTTATCGATACTACTATTACACATCACTATATCCGCACTATCTTGACTGATTATTTCTATTTTACTCACTGGTTTGTCACATGAAGTACCTGCTCCATATGGAGACAGTATTTTACTTACACACCCAGGTTTGTTTAACGAAACCCCGCAACAATCTTGTCGAGTGAGCTGTGTCGAGTGAGATTAGGCCTAGGCCTATCCGATTAGGTGTGGATAAGGTTATTTTGGGGCATTTTGTTCAGTGGAAAATATTACCGACACAACCACCAGGCTAGGCTAGCCTAATTTTTTTTTATTTATTTTTTTTTTTTTTTTTTTTTATTTTTAGCCAAGCCTAGGCAGCAGGCTATTAGGCTAGGTAGTTTTCATCATTATACAGTACGGTAGTTGAAATGGTAAGATCCTGTGTAGTGGGGAGAACTATTTTTCAGATGCCTAGGCCTATTTACTAAGAAACTTTGAGCAATATATTTAGGTAACATTCAAGGATACTACATCAGGACTCTTCTTCTTCTTACCTCTGACCAGGTATAGGCTATCCTAGTGTTTACTAGCCTATACCCCTTTGAAAGGACATTAGCCTTACCTAACCCCGCCCCCACACCCCCGCTATTTGACATCTTTGACAGATTTTTGGTGTATTTTTCTTTGAAATCGGGTATTTTCAAGTTATCGATAATGAAAATCCTCCATGCGGACTATAATGAGAAAAATATGGCGATTCTATTGGTCGCTATTTTCCCTAATAAATTGTTTCTAATAAGGCGGATGTAGTGTCCTTGACTATATCTATATTGAACCTAACCTAGTATATTAGTGGGTAGAACTGTTTTTCAGATGCCTATTTACTAAGAAACATTGACAAATATCTTTAACCCTTCTGGCCCGGGGTCCCCCTCCTAAGGACAGTGTCAGGGATTTGGCCGAAAAATGTCTAGGCTTAGGCTACCGTATCTTTGTTATTTTAACTGCTAGAAAATTCCCACGCATGTCTAAAAGTACTGTGGTTTCCAATCTGTAGACTGGCGTTGAGTAGAGCTCCAAGTCAACTGGTTCAGTTATGATGACGATTTCCGTGGAGCGCATTTTGCCGCGATTTTAGCCATATGAGACTTCACTACTGAAGTAACAACATACAGACACACAAAAAGAAACTACGCCTCTCCTTCTTGTGTTCGGAGGTGCGCGGCGTCGATCCAACCGGCTGTGTTTACATGCGTCGGAGTGGTGATGGGCTGGTCTATCAGAGTGAGAGCTGAGCGATCTCTGCCATACCCATAGCTTAATCTGACTGTTCCTTTTACTTATATATTTTCTGGATCTCAAGTGGCGGTGTCTCTTCCGTGGAGTGACCTCCCAATCTGCCAAGATTGGAAGCCAAGGCGTCACATTTTTCCTTTGCCCCTCAACTTTCTCTTCATAGTTGCTGAGGGGCACGGGGCCCTAGGTGGGGCTTTGGTTTCCCGGGCGTTTCCTCACCCTCCTCAGCTCCCCGCCATGGAGTGGCTTCGGTCACCCAGGCTTTATTGTGGTCGGCAGGGAGGGTTCTGTGGGGGCGCTCGGTTATGGCCTTGCTCGGGGCCTTGGGGCTGTTCGGCCAGGCAGCTTGGGGAACAGCAACAACAACAACAACAAAACAACATGCGTCGGTTGGACGGCTTTCAAAACAAGCTGAATAGGCTTTCAAGCTTACTTCCTGTTATAAAGACACCCGGGGTCCTACCCAACTGCCGCGGTGTCCTTATAACAGGACAGCCGGGCTGGAAGGGTTAACCTAACCTACTATATTAGCGGACTATTTATGAAAGTAGAATGTAGAAATATATTGTAATATTACCAAATTATTGAGATACTGTATATGTACAGGTCTACCCGCTACACAGGATTATACCCGAAATATTTGAAGACAAATATGGGAAAATATAACCGAAACTACCACTAATTTTACCATGGACTTTCTTTTGGGTTTTAGGTAGTTTTCATCATTATACAGTAGTTGAAATTAGTTACAATCCCCCAGAAAACTTTATTTCTCCTATTATCCAACAATCTTAAAACACTCAGATGTAAGTAATTTTCAAAAGTAAATATACCGTACACATTTTTTTGCCTTTGGATACAGGATGGGTTGCCCCCCCTCACCCCCCCATGAATTATTGAAATCAGCATTATTTTAACAGTAAGAATAAGAATTTCACTGCCGTCAATAGGGAGAGTTTTTTGTTTGTACAGTGCTTTATATAGTGCACATAAAATGGATCTCCGGAGGTTGAAACCAATTTTAATATGATCTTTGTAACATCCTAATTATATAATAGCCTTCAAATATTGAGAAATAATTAGTGGTAGTTTCGGTTATAAGTACCCAAATATGGAATCTATATGCTCAAGCCTAAATATCATGAAAATATGGGCAAGAATGTTAAGTGCGGGCGTACCGCCATCCTTATTTACACTACGCGTAGTGGCGTCGGACCTTTGCCATCATGTTCCCGTCTATTTTGACTGCCTTTGGATACAATAATATGTTGAGGGGGGCAAACCCCCCATGGCATATTGTCATCATCATATATATTGCCAGCAGAGGGCAAATTACCGAAAGAATCGCCGTCAAATTAGACGCGAACTTAACCACGGCTATTGGCAAATGTAAACATGACGGCGGCGGGGGAGGCGTCAGACCTTTGCAATCATGTTCCCGTCTATTTTGAATGCCATTGGATACAATAATATGTTGAGGGGGGCTTTGCCCCCCCTCACCCCCCCATGACATATTGTCATCATCATATATTGCCAGCAGGGGGCAAATAACCAAATAAATCGCCGTCAAAATAGACGCGAAGTTAACCGCGGCGATCGCCCTATGTTAAACATGACGACCATACGCCCGAACTCTACATCCATCCCAAAATATGAGGCTTCCGGCGGCAGAAGGTCGGAAGCACCAAAAAAAAGTTTGATACAAATTCCATAACGAAGGCTGAAAAATCACAGTTTTAGATTTTTGTTTTGGTGCTTCCTCTGCCGCAAGGCGTTCGACGGCAGAAGGTCGGAAGCACCAAAAAAATTCTAGAACAGTGTTTTTTTCAGCCTTCGTTATGGAATATGTATCAAACTTTTTTTTGGTTCTTCCGCCCTTCTACCGCCGGACGCCTCATATGTTTTAACCCTCGGCAAAACCTAATAAAAAAGTACTGTACAGTATACTGTAGTACTAAAATATCTTTTATGTAAGCAGATTGTCAAAACTCTCCTATACACGGCACCGATTTGTATATTCACCATTTTCCTCCGTCACCCAAGGTACTAGGTGTTAGACGTGTTGTATCCCATGTACTGTACTAGGAACATATACTGGGTAGAATGTAGAGTTCGGTTCGCCAGCCTTGTTTACACTACGCGGAGCGCCGTCGGACGCTTGTAATCTTGTTCCCGTCTGTTTTGACTGCCTTTGGATACAATAATATGTTGAGGGGGGCTTTGTCCCCCCCCCCCCCATGACATATTGTCATCATCATATATATTGCCAGCAGGGGGCAAATAACAAAAAAAAACTAAATCGCCGTCAAAATAGACGCTAAGTTAACCGCGGTGATCGCATTATGTAAACATGACGACCGTACGCCCGGAATCTACATCCATCCCCATATACTAGGTGTTAGGTGAGGGTTAGTTGTGTATCCCATGTACTACGTACTAGGGACATATACTAGGTGTTATCGAGGGTTAGTTTTGTATACCAAGTACTGGGTCTAGGTTAGGTTAGGTTAATGACAAGGGATCAGCTGGCAGGTATGGAATAAACTTAACCCTCTCACGTTTTTTATGCAATTTTGAGCCTATTAGGGATACTTTAAAGCCTTTGTTACCATCAGGGGTATTTAGAAAACTTTAGTTTAGTTATTTCAACCTCTGCAGTTGTCTTTGAGTTAGCTGTGGGCAGAAAACTAATTTTGAAGAGGTAATTATAAGAGTGAGAGAACTCTATTTATTATTGCTAATTTGGCAACCTCTGCGTCATAAAAACGTGAAAGGGTTAAGTACCGGTACTGTACTAGGAAAATTTACTACCTGGCAGAGTGGCAGGTAAGGGTTACTCTTGCATCACACGTAGGTGTTAGGTGAGGGGTCTTGTATCCAATGTACAGTACAGTACTAGGTCTAGGTTACTGGGTACCGGTATTTATGATTTTCAAAACTGCTACGTTTTTTGATAAATCCGGTTTTATGGGTTTGCAATTTGGGAAAACTTGACCCAAATTTCGAAATTACGTTATTCTCTTTTTCCCCTCTTAAAACTCGCAAAATCCGAGCCAACTTTTGCCAAAACTTGGCTCGGGTTTTCGAAAAATCAGGGTTTATGGGTTTGTAAATCAAGAAAACAAGCGCCAAATATCAAAATATGGTCACTGTCTATTTTTGCTCTTAAAACTAGCAAAATCCGAGCCAACTTTTGTAAATCAAGTAAACCCGAGCCAGGTTTAGCTAAAATATTGTATTATCGCCGTTTTACGCATTTAACCCCTCATTTTCCCTGACCTTCATAGCCCTCCCCATTATCGGGCGGCGTGTCTTAAGGTCGTTGGATTATGGGGAAAATGTTTTTCCCGAGGTTTGTAATACAAACACTATACAGTATAATAATGAAAACTAACAGATTCCAAAAAAAAAATCCATGGGATAATTTGTGACATTAACCCTCCAGACTCGGATGGCCGCTCAGGAGGCCATTAGCTAGTGCCACTGTGAGACCCGGATGGCCTCTGAAGCGCCTACGGGTTAATCTAAGACTTAAAACCAGTTAAAACTGCACTAGAGAAAGTTTTGTTGTCTTGGCGGGTCGTCCGTATAACCAATAACAACAAGAACACACAGCCAGCCAGTCAGCTGACTCCTGCTTGTAAGCAAGCCTTACGAAAGCTTGTACCTTCTGAACCTGAGTCCCCAACCATGCATTAAAGCATACGACAGTGACTTAGGAATGGTTACAATGGTGAAATATATCAGTACAGTAATCAATTACAAGGAAGGAACATCCATATTTTCAAGAAAAAATTGGATAAAAAGTAGACTGAGAGACGGGACAACACGAGATTAGCTCAAGTCCTGTAAACTACAATTAGGTAAATACAGTAGCCTATCAATATAATCAATATTATTACATAATAAATAATCAATAATCAATAATAAATTGTTGAACGAATATAAACAGACCGTAGCCGCGGTCGGCAAAGCGGCAGCGCCGCATTCGGACGAAGCTCGGAATTCCTGCCTAACTCACCGTCTTATTTCTCACCTCACACAATGTAGAGGCAGCAGTAGAGTGTTCTAGTCTTCACCCATCGCACGGCACCGACCATATCTACCTCTGGTATGCACAAAAACTTGGTTAGGCCATTTATTTGCAGAGATATGAGCATCGGTAAATGATGAAAGTCGGGAGTAAACACTGAATTCTAGCCTTTCGATCTGCTTACTGACCTAATTATTTTTATCATAAAAACTGAACCACTTGGTCTAGTGACTTCTAGTTTTCACCAAAAGCAAGAAAACAACGACAACTGCCGCTGGATATACTGTATATATAAGCTAGGTTAGGCCATTTTTTCGTGTATAAAAAATCGCAGCAAAATCCTGAGAATTTGAAGAAATCGCCGGGTTCGGGCTTGGCGGGATTATTTAAAGGGCCCGAAGTTCGAGAGGTAAAATTAAGTTTTTCCGATGATGGCAATAAGTCATGAGGGGTGAGGGGAGGCAAAGCCCCCCTCGCCCTATTATTGTATCCCATGACAGTCAACATACACGGTAACATGATCGCGAGTGTCCGCGTAGTGTAAACAAGGCGGGCCATACACCCAGTAACAACATTCTTGTCAAAGTTTGGGAAGGATGTAGTATCTGGGCGTACGGTCTTCATTTTTACACAAGGTCGATCTCTCGTTGTTAAGTTCCTGTCTATTTTGACGGCTATTTTTTTCTGTTATTTGCCCCCTGCTGGCAATATACTGTATATGAGGATGACAATAAGTCATGGGGCGGGGGCTTATTGTATCCCAGTCAAAATAGACAGGAACATGCTCGCGAGCGTCCGCGTAGTGTAAACAAGGCGGGCAGTACGCCTGAATACTACATCCTTGCCAAATGTTTATTGTTATTTTTAGTGTATCATGTGCGAAGATAAAATTATGGTTTATAGTTATGTTATGTCTTTGGAAGTGATATAATGGCCAAAACAAGGCTATTTTACTAGGCTTAGGTAGATTAGTAAAAGAAGAGTTCTGGAAGGAGCTGCTAGAGATGGTTGTCGGATGCAAGGAAGGGGAGGTAGTTGTTGTTCCCTAAGCTGCCTGGCCGAACTGCATAGGAGGCTAAGTTTATTTGGGGCGTATTGGGTGTAGTTATATCGTGCATGTACAGATTGAAGAGTGCGGGCGATAGGACGGATCCTTGTGGGACTCCGTTTGGAAAGTTTCTGATTTTAGATGACTGACCGGCAAAAGATACGTGTGCACATCTGCCTGCTAGGAAGTTGGCCAGCCACCTTTTTGTGTTGTGCATGTTTGTGTTGTAGATTTTGTTTGTTAGGTTGTGGCGGGGGATGGCATCGAAGGCTTTACTAATGTCGAGTGTGGCTAATAGTGATCTGTGTGGTGGTCTAGCTGAGTTGATGCCGTCAAAAGCTCTTTGTGTAAGGTCTGTGAGAAGAGTGTTTGTGGAGTGCAGTGGCCTAAAGCCATGTTGTGTTGGAGCTAGGGGTAGGTCAGGTGTAATTAGTTGTAATACTAGGCGTTCCATGACTTTGGAGGGGAAGCAAAGGAGTGTGATGGGGCGGTGCGAAGAGGGTAGCGTGGGATCTTTGTTGGGTTTGGGGAATGTGATGATGATACCATGCTTCCAAATGTCTGGTATTGTGTTGTGTGAATAGCTGTAGTTTGATATTTTAGTGAGTGCTTGTATGCCTTGTGGTCCCAGGTGTCTGAGGTGTATGTTGCTTATGTTGTCTAGGCCACAGGCGGGTGAGTGCTTGAGATTGTTGATGATGTGCTTTGTCTGGTGATTGGTGAAGGGTGTATAGTCAGGGTCTGTGGGGAATTGTCTCTTACGTCGGATGACACGTCGGTCGTCTTTGTGAGGTTTTAGGTGGCTGACATGTGAGAAGTGATTGATGAGAGTGTTTGCTTGTTGTTTACATGAAGGAGTAGAGTCTGTTGTTGTGATTGCAGCATGTGATTGTGTTGTGTTGCTGTTGGAAAGTGTGATGCTGTTTAGTGTTTTGTAGAGTTTTTTGGGGTTTGTTTTGTGATCAAGTGTTGTGTTTGTACGGGAGGTAGTAATTGTGGAAGGTGACATAAACGGGCATGTTGGGGCACATGCTGAAGGGTATGAGGGTGTGCTTTGGGGACGGGTATGGTCGAAGGAACCTGGAAAGTGAATACATACTGGAACACTGGGTTGCCATGGGGATGGTGGTGTGTAATGCCATATTTAGGAAAGGGAAGAGCCACTTGATTACAAGAATCAGGTGGCTCCAGTAGCTAGATAGACTACTTCCTGATCAGCAAAACTGACAGTAAATGGGTTAGAGACACTAAGATCATACCGGGTGAAGAATGTATCCCCCAACACAAGCTCCTAGTGTGTGATATGTACTTAAGCAGATTTTCCCTTAACCTCACCTGAGGTTAAAGGGTTAACATGCTCTTGCTTCAACCCAACTTTCAAATCAAATAGAACTCCCCCTTGTTCATCCTCTACATGCTCTTCATCGCTTCCAGCCAGTTACCAACTACAGTACTCTGTATATTCTCATACTTTCCACAACTTCTCTATCATAGGCCCTATTTCACATAGAGATAGGCCTAGATAGATATCGTGGGATGGATGTAGAGTTCGGGCGTACGGTCGTCATTGTTTACATAGGGCGATCGCCGCGGTCGCACTTACGTTCCCGTCTATTTCGACGCTATATTTTCTGCTATTTGCCCCCTGTCATTACTACATGAATACTAGGTTAGGTTAGGTTAAAATAGATGGGAACATGATGGGAAAGGTCCGACGCCACTACGCGTAATGTAAACAAAGATGGCGGTATGCCCGCTCACTACATCCTACCCGATATCGTTTATTAAAATTAATCATCAACTCTTTAACAGCCTTGATATAATCCCAGCCACACATATCAAATATTCGAGCCTCACGTGTATTTCTTTACAGTACGGTACCAATCTAACAAAGGTGTCATAATTCACATAATCCAATCTTCTTTTCTCTCGGTTTGCAGGGGGGCAAGGGGACAACGGGTGAGATGGCGGGGGACGAGGAAGACATCATTGAGGCTTCTGCACTACTTGGGAGCTCTGTGGTTGTGTCCACCGCTAAGGAGGAGACCGCCAACTCCCCTGTGGGCGTCTCACAGGCTGAGGGGGGCCTTGGAAACCAGCGGCAGCAGGTCATCGATGGGACACAAGTAATGGATGGGCGGATTATAGACGAGGGCCAAGTACAGCAAGTCCTAGATGGGACCCATGTACAGCGGGATATAGATGATGCCCAAGTTCAACAAGTCGTTATGGATGCTGCCCAAGTTCAACAAGTCGTCATGGATGATGCCCAAGTTCAACAAGTCGTTATAGATGATGCCCAAGTTCAACAAGTTATGGATGAAGCCCAAGTTCAACAAGTCGTCATGGATGATGCCCAAGTTCAACAAGTTATAGATGAAGCCCAAGTTCAACAAGTCGTTATGGATGATGCCCAAGTTCAACAAGTCGTTATGGATGATGCCCAAGTTCAACAAGTTATAGATGAAGCCCAAGTTCAACAAGTCGTTATGGATGATGCCCAAGTTCAACAAGTTATAGATGAAGCCCAAGTTCAACAAGTCGTTATGGATGATGCCCAAGTTCAACAAGTTATAGATGAAGCCCAAGTTCAACAAGTCGTTATGGATGATGCCCAAGTTCAACAAGTCGTCATGGATGATGCCCAAGTTCAACAAGTTATGGATGATGCCCAAGTTCAACAAGTCATGGATGATGCCCAAGTTCAACAAGTCATGGATGATGCCCAAATTCAAAAAGTGCTGGATGAGCAGATTAAAGCAGGGACTCGAGTGGTGGATGGACAGGTCATCAGTGGCACACAGGTTACAGATGGACAAGTCATTGATGGGACGCATAATATGGATGGGCAAGTGATGGATAATGCTCATGTACTAGGTGAGACACAGGTTGTAGGTGAAACACAAGTGATTGATGGGACACAAGTTCAAGTAATGGACAACTCTCATGTCATTGACGGAACACAAGTGCTGATGGAAGAAGGAGGGGCCATTATTGATGGTAGTCATGTGATGATGGATGAATCCCAAGTAGTAATGGATGGAACGCAGGTGGTCATTAAGGACTCTCGTGGAACTGGGGTGATGGTGGAAGGCTCTGAAGTCATGAAGGTAAAGGATGTTGGTTTTGGAAACTTACAGGCATTACAAAATTCCTGTCAAACTGCCAGTACAGATGGTCCTGTCATAATCAAAGAAGACGATTTAGAGAATGGTCAGTATGGGCATAATGAACAAATCCTGGGACTAGTGCATCATGGGGGGAATACTATGCCCAAAGACAATATGATAGAAGATGAAAGTGAGCTAGATCCCACATCAGGAGAGCTTTTACTGCGGAACCTGGTCAACGAAACTTACCACACCACCGCTAGTAACTGTCACCCTCAGGACAACATTATTGTCACCACCAGTACCATCAACACATCTCGTGGGGTTGGCCAGCAGCCAAGCCTGACAGCTCCAACCCTAATGCGAAGTGGGGTCATTGGTAACAGCACGGTGGTCAGCAGTGCCTCAGGGATTCCCACCACCCCGACCAGAATTGTTGTTCAGACCAACCAGACGTCCCCAGTGAAACCCAACCAGAGTCATTTCTTGATCCAAGTGGGAGGGGCGCCGGTAAGTGTAGGAAATCCACAGATCATATCCTCCGGGAACAAGAACCACATAATCATCAAAGCCGGGGCTAACCAGGCAGGGGGGCATTTAATGCCAGTAGTCAACAAGCAGGTGGAAGATGACAGTGAAGGACCAGGGGCTCCGAGTAACGTATTCCGTGTGATAATTCCCGAGGGTACCACAAAGTACACCAAGACTCCTGTCACCTCTGCCGCTGCCCTGGCACACAACGAGCCTGTCAGAAAACACGTTCAGATCAACTTGTCGGACAGCTCACTTAAGAAGTCCTCACGGTACTCCTCACATACCTCACAGACGCTGACTGGCGAAGATGAAGCGGAGGCGAGTGAGAACAAGAAGCTGTATGAGTGCCCCACCTGTAATAGTAAATTTATGAAATCACTCTACCTAAGGTATGGTAACTTTATAAAGTTTTAATTTATTGATACATTGCATTTAGTCTTGCATCTTAAATTTTGCAAGAATATATTTATTATTATAACATATATTACAGTACTGTATTTTGATAGAAATATTCTTCATTTGTTGTCATTCATGTGTGAATTATAAAATACTTACAAGAAAATCCTCTTCCACAGAAAGCATATGAGGAGTTGCAAGAAGGAGGAGGTGAAGGTGGAGAAGACACCGCTGTTTATGTGTTCCTTCTGTAAGATGACCTTCAAAACACGACCACAGATCTCGCAGCATTTTCTCAAGTGTTATCACAGCCCATATCGCAAGAAGTCTCTTCCACTTAAGGTCAGAATAGCTAGATTACAAAAAAAATGTAGGGAATTTTAAGACTACCCCTCTATATATATATATATATATATATATATATATATATATATACTACAGTATGTTCCTTGTATATATTTATAGTGTTTTCAAATGTACCTCCCAACAAGACAAAAAAACAAAACCGTAATCTGAGTGAGCTGGTTCACTGCCATTCGTATTAAGACTTTTACTGTGTATATTATTTTGTTTTTCTTTGGAGAATCTGTCATCCTTAATCTCTAGTCAGAGGCTGTAACTAATTTCCATATCATTAATGTTCTTCGTGGAACAATATTACTATATTTGTTTATCTTCTTGTTGATGTCAGACAATATTTTAATATTTCTCTTCTCCATGAAAAGGGAAATGTTACGTCATATGTTTTTAAGTCTCGAGTCGGCCACCCTCGGTTAAAAAAAAAAAATGGTGTATGTGCCGGAGTACATACTTTATATAGATAGTTGGATTTTTTTTTTTTTTTTGTGAGAAGTTTAACCAGACCATTGTATATTTGTATTAATAGTATTGTTATTCGTACAGAGAAAGGGAGAGGACCTGGTAGATTCCCCAAATAAGCGAGGGAAGATGGACGTGGGTGAACTAGACCCGGCCCTGGAGCAAGCTGTCCAGTTCAGGTGTCAGGTCAGTGGCATGGATGGGGGAGGGATTATAACAGTTAGCATCACTTAAGCCGGTATCACACGAGAGCTTTTATAATCAACATTCCTGGACTATTTTGCACTGGTATTGGAAACTAGACTGATGGTAGATGAATTTAGGCAACCGAAATATTATATATGTTGACCACATAAGCTGCCAGACCAGTGTTCAGGATAAATGTTGAGTGAAAAAGCGCTTGTGTGATACCGCTTTTAGTATTCATATTTTTTCACCAACCAACTTTACTTCTAAACTGAGAACTGAGCGATCTCTGCCATACCCATAGCTCACTCTGACTGTTCCTTTTACTTATATATTTTCTAGATCTTAGTTGACTGCGTCTCTTCCGTGGATTGACCTCCCAATCTACCAAGATTGGAAGCCAAAGTGTCACATTTTTCCTTTGCCCTTCAACTTTCTCTTCATAATTGCTGAGGGGCACAGGGCCCTAGGTGGGGCTTTGGTTTCCCGGGCGTTTCCGCACCCTCCTCAGCTCCCCGCCATGGAGTGGCTTCGGTCACCCAGGCTTTATTGTGGTCGGCAGGGAGGGTTCTGTGTGGGCGTTCGGTTATGGCCTTGGCCTTGCTCGGGGCCTTGGGGCTGTTCGGCCAGGCAGCTTGGGGAACAACAACAACAACAACTTCTAAACTCAATTAATGAAATCAACTTAATGACCTGAACTAATACATGTGGCACTCCAAGGACTTAAACCTAGGATACTCACACCGAAATTCTACGCATTTATGCATTACGCTATCAATAATCAGCTTTCAAAATTTTTATGACCAGATACCACATTCACACCACTTAACCTCACCTCTATCTATTGGGTTTTGCGGGTATTACATCCACACATTCAAGTTAAGGGGACATGAGGAGAGGGACATCTGGGCTCGACCGCGAGTGTGAGCGTACTGAGTGTGGTAGTTTTGTGGGAGTGTGAAGAGGGTGGTGGTGAGTGCTATCGATAGGTGCCATGTTGGCCTATTCCAGATACATTTTTCAGTCGTTTGGGCCTGCTGGCACGGTTTTTGTACGTGTTTGTAAATTGCGCTTCCGTTAGGCATGTTGCAGTCACCCTACAAAACCTTCTGGAAGATATGTTGCATCTGCCGGGTTAATGAAGGTGAAGTTGAGGGGTGGGATGATATTTTAGTCATCCTCAAACATACGTCCTCATTAAAAATTAAATTTAGTGAAGTCTTTCAATATAGTAACACCACAGTTATCCTAAAATTCAGTGAACTTAGATGGTTCATACTCCATTTTTTCATTAATTTTCACTGGTGGTTGTTGTTGTTGTTGTTGTTGTTCCCCAAGCTGCCTGGCCAAACAGCCCCAAGGCCCTGAGCAAGGCCAAGGCCATAACCGAGCGCCCCCACAGAACCCTCCCCGCCGACCACAATAAAGCCTGGGTGACCGATGCCACTCCATGGCGGGGAGCTGAGGAGGGTGCGGAAATGCCCGGGAAACCAAAGCCCCACCCAGAGCCCTGTGTCCCTCAGCAATTATGAAGAGAAAGTTGAGGGGCAAGGGAAAAATGTGACGCTTTGGCTTCCAATCTTGGTAGATTGGGAGGTCAATCCACGTTAGAGACGCCGTCACTTGAGATCTAGAAAATATATAAGTAAAAGGAACAGTCAGAGTAAGCTATGGGTATGGCAGAGATTGCTCAGTTCTCACTCTAATAGACCAGCCATCACTGGTGGTTACTTCTATCAGTGCTTAATTGTATACAAGGATATCCTATGATGTAATAAATATGGGATTGGTATGGATACTATTAGGGTACTAAGCATTGGTTCAAGATTGGCTTATAACCATTTTTAGAATAAATATAACCAACCACCCACATCATTCTACCTGGAGCATCCACTGAGGGTCCTTAGAGATTAATGTCAAATAATAAATTGTTGTCTCGAGTCGGCCACCCCCAATTTTAAACGAAAGAAAAGAAATGGGGTATACTGTATACAGTATGTGCTAGATTATATTTGTGTATTCATTAATTTATTTTGTTACTCCAGGATTGTGACCGAACCTTCAACAAAGAGCGTCAATACTCAAGCCACATCAAGCGGTGCACCAAGGTCTCCGTCCATGACTTGACTGGCCCCCGGATGGAGGAGAGAGGGGGGGAGGATGAGACTGAGGATGATGAACCAGAGTCTCAGGAGGACCCCTTTGCTGACCCCGACCCCCAGCCTCCCCCGCCCCGCCGTGGTCGAGGAGTCGGGAGGAGGGGCAGACCTCCAGGAAGGGGTAGTCATGCTGCACCACCAGGACGCACCAAGGCTACCCCGCAGCTGTTTGAGGGAGGTCAGTTGCACTGATTATATATTGTGTGTGATTTTATGGTTTGACCTCAAATATTGAATGTATATATGTACCCGTAGCGGGAGGTCGGGGAAATGCTGGAGGCCCCTAGTTATCCTTGGTCTCTGGGTCTTCTCCGGGGTGATCTAGATGTGTGTCAATTTATATTTTGTTTTTTATGTTGTATTGTGTTGTCCCTGTTCGGGCTCTGTCTCGAGTCGGCCACCCCCAGCTATGGGGTATGTGCCTGTGTATATTCATATACACATACCCCTAACAGATAGTAGGGTAAGGTGAGGAACTTTATTAACTTGTAAGATTATTTTCCTGTGGAGTTTCTATCTAATAAGAGGTGACATGTATTTTTGTAGGTAGGTGCTTTAGATAAGCAGGAAGCCTAGGGTTTCAGGAGGCCTGAAAAAGAGAGTTTTTTATTGTATTATCAAGTTGTAAAAGAAAAGTAATTTTTTCTGAGAAAAGTCCTTTTGTGCAGTATCAATCAGCTTAGTGTCTACCTCTGTTTATTAGCAGTTCAGAGGCAGATTTGGTGATTAAGTATGTGTGTTGTTGAACAATTACTTTCTGGATTAAGCGGTACCGGTATATATACATTTTAGTGTACAATTATGACACACTGATGTAATAATTTGAAACATTCCCTTGAGCCATGTACCCCAACTCATTGTTTTCTGTATCAAGTTTGTAACATATTATGTACCACCTATATGTGAAGGCGATTGTGTAAGAGTGTGTTTCCTGCAGAGTACCCTGTGGGCAAGTCCCGAGGCCTGGTGGTGGCTGATAACGAGGGCCTGGTCCGCAGCACCACGGGTCTGGCTCACACCGTACAGCTCAGCCTAGAAACAGCTACACATGAGGGACAGCCACAGCCTACAGCACTCGTCGCAGACGCTAAGGTAACAAAATACTCAACAGGTTTTATTATAAGCAGCACAAAATGGCAATTATAACGAAGTGGGTGTTCTCTATTGTCATAATGCCAGGTCCTCGCATTAGCCGAATCAAAAGTGGTCACATTACTCTACTTATCTGTTCAAAGATTGTTAAAGTTTATCATCTTTATTTACAGTCAATTTCACTGTATCATGAGCTGGTAAACCTAAATGAAGTCCAAAAGGTTATACAACGTGCCTCTCCTTAATTTCATGGTTTTGGGTGTGCACATTTTGCAATTGTTATGTATTCCCATTAGGAGAAGCAGGTTTTAGTTGGTCTGCCGGGTGATCGACTTCACCACCAACTAGGTGGGCGGTGTTTTGTGGTGTCTTCCTTGAGCGAGACTCGAAGCCGCAGAACTACTGTGGAGTTAGCCCGCCAGCCAGGCTTTTTACCAATGTTACCACCCATACCCAGCTTTAAACTCTCGTTCTGTCCGAAATAAAATGGAATCTATTAATGAGAGACTGGTACAGTTTGACTTGGATATTCTTTGGTTTGACAGAGACCTGGATGCTTGATTTAGACATAAGCATTATCTGCCGTGCCCTTCCAATATCTTATTTCATAATCAGTGTCCCTAGACCTGGCGCACGTCTGGGTGGCGGCGTAGCTATAATTTACTCTCAGGCACTGATGAACATTAGCCGAATTATTACTTGTGACCTCTTTGTTACCTCCTTTGAGTTTGTGGTAGTGCTTATCAATTTTCCTCGGCAGGTGATTAGGATTGCAGTGGTTTATCGTCCTCCCCAATCTGGTTCAGATAAAGTTTTTATTAATGAGTTTGGAGAGTTTCTAGAGGCCATCGCAGAGAAATCTGGATCGTTGCTGATTTTTGGTGATTTCAATTTCTGGGTTGATTATCCATCCCTCAAGCCGTATTAAACTGAATTTCTTGAGTTAATTGATGGTAATAATTTTGTAAATCACGTCACTATTCCAACACGTCTCAAGCCATATATTAGATTGAAGCCGCTGTCACACGAGCGATTTTTCCGTAAATTTTCCATGAGCAAGTTTTTTCTCCTTATATTTCGTGACTTTTTTGCTCGGGTACTGGTAACTAGACTGAAGGTAGAGTATGTTAGGCGGTTGAATTCTGATAAAGTGTGATTTTTTAACCTGCCAGACCATAATTGCCCGTAAAAATTGCTCGAAAAACTGCTTGTGTGACTCCGGCTTTAGTCTTGTCTCCCTCTGATTGTGATTGCGTTGCAGATGTGGAGGTGGATATTGCTGATTCAGTGCTGTCTGACCATGCTCTGGTTACTTTTAGCTTTGGTGTCCCGAGACCACCCTCTTAACCCTCCTGGCCCGGGCAGGTCCTCCAAAGGACACCACTGAAGAAGGGCAGGAGCCCGGGTGTCCTTTCAGGAGATAGTAAGCTTGAAAGCCTATTCAGCTTGGTCTGAATGCCGTGCGTCCGACGCATGTAAACAAAGCCGATCGTTGCGTCACCGCACCTCTGAAAACAATAAGGAGACGTCGGATCAATGTTATTGTTGTGACGTCAGACGAAATTAGTGTCTGAAAAGCTCCGATATTGTCAACATCGCGGAAAAATTCGCTCCACGGAAATCGTCATCACAACTGAACCAGTTGACTTAGAGAGCTCTACTCAACGCCAGTCTACAGATTGGAAACCGCACTACGTTTATAGATGCGTGGGAAATTCCTAGCAGTTAAACTAAACAAAAATACGGTAGCCTAGGCCTAGACGTTTTTCGGCCAGATCGCCCGGGCCAGGAGGGTTAAGCCAGTATCACACAAGAGCTTTAACCCTTCCTACCCGGTCTGCCTTAGGTAAGGACAGCACGAAAGAAGGGCCGCTACCCGGTATGCCTTATCTAAGGCATGAGCTTAATAGCCTAATTAAGCTTGGTCCGAACGCCGTGCGTACGACGTATGTCAACAAACCCAAGCGTTCGTCACCGCACCTCCGAAAACAAGAAGGAGAAGACTCCTCAATGTTATTGTTCTGGTCATGACGAAATTAGTGTCTAAAAATCCCCCATATTGGCAACATCTCTGCAATATTGGCTCCACTGAAATCGTCATCACAACTGAACCAGTTGACTTACAGAGCTCTACTCAATGCCAAAATACAGATTGAAAACCGCACTACGATTATAGATGAGTGGGAAAGTTCTAGCAGTGAAAATAAACATAAATACGGTAGCCTAGGCTTAGACGTTTTTCAGCCATATCGCCCGGGTACGGGCGACCATCATTGGGTAAGACAGCCCGGGGAAGAAGGGTTAATAGTCAACATTCGACGATTAACATTTTTCTGGTAATATTTCTGGGAGTATTTTGCACTGGTATCGAAATCTAGACTGATGGTAGATGCATTGAGGTAACAGAAAAATATTAAATGTTTTCCTCATAAGCTGCCAGACCAGTGTTGAGGATAAATGTTGAGTGAAAAAAGCGCTCGTGTGATACCGTCTTTATAACAAAACGATCAAATTCAGAAACGGTAAGTGTAGTTTTCTGGCATATTGGTGTGCTTTGTGGTGGAGTACTGTACTGAAACTAAGTACCGTGCAGTACAAATATCTATTCCATTAACCCTCTCACGTTCTTGACACAATTTTGAGCCTATTAGGGATACTTTAAAGCCTTTGTTACCATCAGGGGTATTTAGAAACCTTTAGTCTAGTTACTTTAACCTCTGCAGTTGTCTTTGAGTTAGCTGTGGGCAGAAAACTAATTTTGGAGAGTTAATTATAAGAGTGAGAGAACTCCACATCGTATTGCTAATCTGGCAACCTCTGCGTCATATGGTCGTGAGAGGGTTAATATCGTCCCTTGACACATTGGGATTTGAACATTTGAGTCAATTATCATTCTTCTTACAGAACTGTATACTATATATCCCTTTTGTGTTCTTTTATTTCATACATTTTATTTTAGTAAGCGTTGATTCCACACAGCGATTTTGATAAGTTATTTTGACTTTATATTGGCTTTGTCCCAGTTTTGGTTTGCTTGGTTTGCAAATTTTACATTTTAATTGAAGAATCTGTGTTTAATGATGAATTATTCTTCTCTTTGCCAGGGTGTGAGGGGTCGAGCGCGGCCGCCCCAGGCATGGTCATTGGTGTGCGGGCTGTGCCAGAAGATGTTCATCACCAAAGCCGCCCTTGCGCACCACGTTATATCAGAACACGGGCCAGATCTTCAGCACGCACACAAGATCCTGCAGGGCAAATTCAACGCCACACAATCCGTCTATAGGTTTGTACTTACCATTACTGAAAATTTATATTTTACTCTATTTGCATTTATAGTTCTTTCAGTTTGATGAGTAACATTGAATAACTTGGAATTATCTCTAGCTGAGGACAAATTCAGAAGATGGAGACAGGGCATGGCGAGTAATTGTTTAAGAGTCAATATTAAGAAAACCAAGGTTATGCATTGTAGATTGAGACGAGGCAATGTGGAAAAGAGCGGTGCATACCGGTACCCATATGCAGTGTGTGGAAAGGGTGTGGGCGCTAATGCGATTCAATGTAGCATCTGTCGACGCTGGGTGCACCATGGGGGTAAGCGCTGTAGTAGAATAAAGGGAGCCCTGCCGAAGGATAAGTCAGAAATAGAGAAATTTGAGTGTGTAGTGTGCAAAGGCGAGCTTGTGTTAAGTGATGATCCTGTGGCTTCGAATTTTGGAAATGAGTCGTTGGAGCTGGTGGACAAGTTTTGTTACCTAGGAGATAACATCTCTGCCGGTGGTGGGGCCGAGGCTGCCACTGTTGCTAGAATTAGGTGTGGCTGGGGGAAGTTCAGAGAACTGCTGCCAATTCTGACCATGAAAAGAATGCCTCTCCTACTGAAGGGAAAGTTGTATGCCTCATGTGTTAGAAGTGCAATGACGTATGCCTCAGAAACATGGGCCGTTAAAGTAGAGGATGTCACAAGAATGGAACGTAATGAGATAAGAATGGCATTGGATTTCAGAAGCTCATCCGGGCCCCACGGCGCGAGTTTGTTATGGGCTTCTGGAAGCCCTACCGGGTACCGAGGGTTAAAAGACATTGCCGGTACAGAAGGGGTTACACTTGCAGCTCGTCACTGGATTTTGTAAATCCATATTGCTATTTTCATTCCATTCCATTCTAATAAGTTTGCAAGTTTTACATTTTAATGTATGTACAGTATATATACTGTACTCAGGCATGTCTTCCATTTATTATAATTATTATTTGTTTCCACTGCAGATATCTAATGTGCTATTCTCATTTTATTCCATTCTAATAATTTATCTATCTATCTATAATTTATACTCAGGCCCAATCCCCATTTTTTTTTTTTTCCTCAATAATATCTTCCTTTTATTATAATTATTGTCATGTGATTCCTCCACAGATGTCCAGTGTGTAGCCTGAACTATGAGACCGAGGAGCACTTCTTAGAGCACATGGTCTTACAACATACCTCCAGGCTGCAGGAGACTTTTACACGTCTCCAGGGGCAGGTACGAGGACAATTTCAATGTCAAGTTTATGCCACATATTAAATATAGTTTGACAGCTTGCTTTTATTTCTTTAATGAGAAGCATAAGCAGCATGTTTGATAATTTAATTTGACTTTATATTGTCCTTGTCCCAATTTTGGTTTGTTTAGTTTGCAAGTTTTACATTTTAAATTATGACATAGCATTATTTTATTCATATTTTCTGTCAATGTTATATATTTTCTCAGCATGTTTATTATGCTTCATATAGAAGTAGTAATATAAAACACTACCTTCCCAGACGGCAACGTATGTATGTTCGTTGTGTTCGCTGGTGCTGCTGACAAGGAACCTGCTGGTGGAACACATTAGCCTCACCCACCTGGAAGAGCTGGAGATGCAGGCACGGGAGGACAGCACCCATGTGGAGATCCCCAGCAGAGTAATCTCCCCGCGCAAGAGTCAGGACCAA
The DNA here is from genome assembly GCA_032716605.1 of Paralithodes platypus. NCBI lineage: Eukaryota > Metazoa > Arthropoda > Malacostraca > Decapoda > Lithodidae > Paralithodes > Paralithodes platypus. Next base: position 13,882,521 of record CM064556.1, on the reverse strand, counting down.
GGCATGGAACACATGCAGACTAACAGTGGAAATGCGGCTAGTCAAATGGAGATGAAAGGTCAGATTCAATCATTTATTTTTATCTTGTCAGAATTAAATTTTGTGTGTAGGCTCACCCATGGGGTGGTGTATACCGAACTCCTCGCGTTTGAGTCATGCGTGTTACATGTTCAACCATGCAAGCATCTATGATTTGTTTTAACCTATGGGGCCCAAGTGTGCCGTTAAAAGCCACGGGATTGAATTTGTCCTTCAACCACGTAAAACCACGTGAGAGGAAGCTTTGTTGTCATGGCGGGTGGAACACAAAACACACATAAACATGCCCTCACAGTCAGTCTATTAGCTGACTTATGTTGCAAGCACAGCCTAAGCGATAATGTTTGGCCGTCCGAATCGATGCACGCAAACAGTGTTCAGTGACCTAAAGAATGGTGATGTTACAATGGTGAATTATATCAAGAATCAATACTAATTAATATTCAATAATTGCACAAGTGTTTACAAGCTGAACTCCTATGCCGGCGGAACATTTAAAAAAATCACATGTACGTGTAAGCCAAAACTATCCTTGTTTTACCATCAAACGAGAACTAATTGGTGTAGACTGTTCTAGTGATGTTGCAAGTGGCACAGTGTCAACCTACTACGGTACAGGACTAAGCTGCTGCCATTTCCACAGTTGCAGCTTATGCTGTCTATGAACAATGCCACATTTATCTTATTTTTGGTGTAACACATTCTGAGCGCTAGAGAACATTGGCCTGAGGTAGTGCATATTCTTCACTCAACTATAATTTTGTTTTGTATTTCAGGTTCGTCGAGAGAGAGCAGCACCCTTGGCCGTGTGAAGTCAGAGCCCAGTGAGGATACTTCACTGGAGTGTGGCTTCTGTGGGGACGAAATGGCTTCACAGGAGGATATGGTGAGCTCAAATAATTAACCTCTACAGCCAAAGTTAGGATAATAATTTGTGTGAAATCTAGACTAGAGAGGGACATTTACTTGGCATATTTACTTTGGAAACAAATAGTACGGTAACGGTACTATAGTCTATTCGCTGTAAGTAGGCGAGAAATCATGACCTCTATCATCTGTAACTCAAAAAGCGCTAGAGCAAATTGGCTGTAAATTTCCACATCTATTCCTTGACTGACTTTTCCTAAATGGTAGAAATATTATATCGGTTACTCTAGTCGTTTTTTAGTTATAGAGGTTAGAGGTCATGATTTCTGGCCTACTTACAGCGAATATGCTTTAGTTAGTAGTCACAGTCTATTAGAAACAGATGATAACTGTCTAGGAAAGATGATTATAACAATTTCACATATTAGGAGCAAAATTAAATGCAGGTTTGCCCAGTAAACCAGTGCAGCTTGACATAAAGTGACAAGCAAGAATTTTCCAGTAATTATAATATTATATACATGTACTGAGGCCCATCCCCATTTTTTGTGTGTTTTTTTTTCTGGGGTGGTCGACTTGAGACAGAGCCTGAATAAAGACCGCAACATAACAGAAAGCAAATGAACACACAAAAACAAAACAAATTCACATAAAATGCAAATTAAAAAAAAAAATATATATACCGTATACATATAATATAAAACTTGCAAGATAAACAAGCCAAAACAGGGACGACACAATATAAAGACAAAAGAACTTATCAAAATTGCTATATTAGCATCCATAATAGGACATGTTTATCCCTGCAGGTTGAGCACTATATAGAACACCATGGGGTTGAGACGGATGAGGATGGGTGCCTGATGGACCTGGGTATTGATGTGGATATCCGGGTGAAGGATACCAAGGGGCTTCTGCAGTTGGCTGATGGTCGCATGAATGACAGTATACCCGAGAAGACAGTACTCATCCGCAAGAAACCCAGGCAGAGCTGGCAGTGCAAGGTCAGGTCTCATAATCCTGTTTTATTATTTAAAACTTGCAAAATAAACAAACCAATAATATTAACTAGACATTATTTGGTATCTTGCTTGTGTAATATACTGTAACATAACTGTATTACTAATAAGTACACGGAGCTGTTCGGCCAGGTATGTTTTTTCCAATGAACTCAAATCCTTTTTCCCTTTTCAGGAGTGTCAGCAGGTGTTTTCGAAACATACAGACTACTTGAAGCACGTGCGGGAGGTGTGTACAGAGGTGAGCCCGAGTAACAAACCTTCTGTGCAGCGTGGGGGCAACTTCAAGTGTCAGGAACCGGGCTGCAGTCATCTCTCCTTCTACCAGGTAATACAAAGATCAAACTGATAGACATGTTGAGCGAATGGGAGATGAAAGGCTTACAAAGTGAGTATATGTCTATAAACAAGGTACCAGTATCTCACAAAGTTATGAACCGATTTTCAAAGGAATTGGTGGGCAGATAAAATATGCACCAAGGACAAAGGGGGGGGGGGTCTCCAAAAGAATTTAAATGCAATGCAATTAGCATAAACTAGGATAAGTTATTAGGTTAGACATTTACGTTTCGAAGATGTTACGACCTGGAAAATGGTGCAGTGACAGACAATTTCAGAGCGTAATAGTTATTATTTTTGCATCAATAACTATGCAAATTATGTTGTAAATATGTTAACCCTTCAAACACGGATGGTACACGTGTGTACCATTTTGTTTTGACCCGAGGAACCCGGGTGGTACAACATTGTACCAGTGGTTGAAAGCCTGTGACCTTGGTGTGTGAGGCGTCGGTCCGACGCATGTAAACAACAGCCGGCTGGACCGACGCCCCGCATCTCCGGCCACAAGAAGGACTAGACTTAGGATAGGCCATTCCCGGCTGACTCACGGTTATTTGATGTCCACTCCCCGCACTCCGCCCCCTACCTGCTCCTCCTGTCATTCCCCTGTAACTGTTCGCCACGTCTTTGACTGCCCAGATACTGCCCGTCTGCGTACGGTTTGTTTTGGTACTAAATCATTCACTGACCTTTTATCCGATTCTCCGTCATTTTCCTTCCCCCCTATCGTCCGTTTTTTGCGCCGCCTTAAGCTCCTTTCAGTAATCTGATCCAATCCTTCGGGCCAGACCTATGAGAGTTCCGTATGGAGCTCAGTGGTCTGGTTAATCTGCTCTACATAACTAACTAACTAACAAGAAGGAGAGTGTCGCTTGTTCGTGTGTGCCTGTATGTTGTTGTTAAGTATCGAAAAGTAGTGTAAAGTGGCTGTTGTTGCCGTAAGTTATCTCCAATGAAATCATCATCACAACTGAACCAGTTGACTTAGAGAGCTCTACTTAACGCCATTCTACAGGTAAATAACACAGCTACGCTTGGGGATGCGCGGGAATGCGGGAAGCAGTCAGAATAACAAAGATACGGTAGCCTAGCCTAGACGTTTTTCGGCCAAAACACCCGGGTTTCGGGGAATATGTATGTAATGCGTAGCCGGGGCTGGAGGGTTACTGTGGTTTTATTTAGTTTTTTATGTTCGAACGTTTGCAAATTAATTTGGAGAATAAGCGCTCTTATAAATATTAAAATTATTATGATTATTATTATTAGCTACAATTCGTATCGTATAGATACGTAGATTACAAGGTATAGCGCACATTATCTACGGTATAAACCTTATATTTATCATATACTGTATATATATATATATATATATATATAAATGGTTGAATAAGTAATGTAGCCTAACCATCAAACAGGGCGGGTGCCCAACCCCGAAAGGGGTTGAAATAGGGGAGCTATCCCCCCGCCAAAGGTGGCTTTCTAGGGCCTTTCCTAGCTGATGCTGAGAGGATTGGGTTCTAGTCATATGGTGATGGGCTGGTCTATCAGAGTGAGAACTGAGCGATCTCTGCCATACCCATAGCTTACTCCGACTGTTCCTTTTACTTATGTATTTCCTAGATCTCAAGTGACGGCGTCTTTTCCGTGGATTGACCTCCCAATCTACCAAGATTGGAAGCCAAAGCGTCACATTTTTCCTTTGCCCCTCAACTTTCTCTTCCTAATTGCTGAGGGGCACAGGGCCTTGGGTGGGGCTTTGGTTTCCCGGGCGTTTCCGCACCCTCCTCAGCTCCCTGCCATGGAATGGCTTCGGTCACCCAGGCTTTATTGTGGTCGGCGGGGAGGGTTCTGTGGGGGCGCTCGGTTATGGCCTTGGCGTTGCTCGGGGCCTTGGGGCTGTTCGGCCAGGCAGCTTGGGGAACAACAACAACAACCATCATCAAACATTGGCTTACGACTTTACAAAGAGCATGTAAACAAAGTAATCCGTATTGTAGGAGGGACTTAAACAGCTTGTGATTGCTAGGTCACTTTAATGATTGCAAATCACCGAATCAGCCTTCTGTGACCACTTCGTTCTTAGTGCTTCTTCTTTAACCACTAACCGGCTCATCATTATCGCACCAGTAAGATTGCTTACCCGTACTTTGATTTCCTTGGTAAAGTTATTAGAACAAGTAGAAGGGAGGCCTCTTTATTATTTTGTATTTAATAATGCCTTGCATCGATATTGTATGTATGTATGTATGGTGCATCCGTGATTTGTGTAATTTTATAAAGGAAAAGGAAATATTTTGTTTATGTAAAGACCTTGGACCCAGGAAGTTCAGTCAGGAATACAAGACATTATTGATTGTCTTCTGCTTCACCGGACGTTACCGTACTGTAGATTGTAGTGATTTTTATCTTTGTATTACAAAGTAACACATATATACAGTATTATCAATTGGCCAGTTTAATAGGTAAATCGGAAAGTGTCCGAGTCTAACCTGAAAGGTAAAAACCGGTGGTTAGCAGTTCATAAAGCTGGTGAGGGCACAGTACTAACCCAATGCCTCTGTTCACATAGCAGTAAATTGGAACCTGCAGTTAGTGGACATTTGTGACGTTCAATTTGCAGTAAGCCTGGCCTTTGTGGAGAGAGGGAGCCGAGTCCATGGGGAGTCTCAGATGTTCTGCCGAATTGCTGCAGGATCCGGGGCTTATAAGCCCAACTCCCGGATTGAGCAGCCACTTCAGAGGTTGTACCTGCCTCCTTATTGGCTGTTGAGACAGGTACTGGAGTTTCGCCAGTTCCTTCCGGGCTATTCAGAGCATTGGTTCTGCCCACCGATTCGTCGCTTGATCTTCCAAGATTTCGATTCTTGCGTAGTTTTGAGGGAAGGAATCCTGGCAGGTGATTGGCTGAGGGCACGGGGCATCTGTTCTCCTTTCCCTTACTCATTGCTTGCCTCGCTGTTGAGTGTGGGGGAATGTAGATCGTGGATTTTGATTGGGGCTTTTTGAATCTCCGTCCTTCACATTTCAAATTTTTGGCCTACACTAATGTATATTTCCAATGCTTTAGGTGAAGCTTCTCTTCCGGCATATGGAGGAGGTACACAAGATCATCGTGCCAAAAGAGTTCAAGACTTTTAAGACTCTGAACCTATTCTACCAATGGCTGACGGGGGAGGAGAAGAAGTACAGCGTGCGGTACATCCGGGACACCACCCGCATTGAGAAGAACGACATGAAGCTCATACAGATGGTGTGTCATAGATTCCACACCGCCAAGGTTAGTCACTCTGTAATACTTTGATTTTAGCATATCCTATTGAGATGTATTCTGAAATTTGGTAATGAAGATATAGAATTAAAATGTAAAACTTGCAAACAAAGTCAAACCAAAACTGGGACAAAGACAATATAAAGTCAAAACAAAATATCAAAATCGCTATGTGGAAACAACGCTTACTAAAATAAAATTTATGAAATGAAAGAACACAATAACGGCTGGTATCACAACCAATTTTTTTTTTCTCAACTTTTATTTTCCACTCTTGGAAGCTAATGAAGTAAGCTTAGATAATAATTCTCATATCTATACTATGGGGTAGGGTGCTAGGAATCCTCCTCCCCTTGTACAATTCTCCTACTCGACGAGACACAGAACGGGCGTGAGAACGCGAAGTGGCCCCGGACCCACATGAAGCGCGGTTCCGGTCTCACGTCCTATAAGGAATCAGTTCTTACCATATAGTTGCTGTCAGAAATGTTAACAATTTTTTTTTTTTATGATTAAACTCTCATGGGATACCCCTTTTCTGCTAGATATGAATTGGGGAGTATAATTATTGCAGAATATATGTCTTTTATGCCAAGAAATATAGTACTTTCTTTATAAAAGATTATAAATAAAAGTGAAGTGACTTGCATTACTGATTGTACTAGTCACTATTTGTTAAGCTGTGAGCAATGGAGTTCTATAAATCTAAAATGATTGAAAGTAGTTCTTGAGTTAAGAATTTATATTATCATGGGTGTCTAGGTTATTTGACAGATAGTAACTAGAGTAAGTGTTAAGTGTTGGAATCGTGTGTAGTTTTATGAAGAGAATGCACCAAAGGATGTTAATATGATCTGGGCATTTGATTGCCTCCATTGTAGATTGATCAGTCGAAGGAGAAACGCGACCATGATGGCAGCGATGGGGATTCCCCGGGTAAGCAGAAACGGAGATGGTTCGTGCGGATACAGCGCTCCAGTAACTGTCACGCTCGCATCCACCTCAAGGTCCAGTACAATCCGATATCAGAAGACTATGACGGCGAGACACAGATGGTCTATTATCCACAACACACACACACGGAAACTGACCATCCTCATGATATCATGAACCGAGTTATGGAGCGCCACGCCCGAGACAAGACTAGCTTCTTCTCTCGCAATGGGAATCGCAAGAGGTTCAAGGATATACCGGAGTTGCCCGTCATCCGTGGCTCCCCTCTTAAAAACCGTGCCGGCGGGGTGACGGTGTTGAGTGGGGGTGATGGTATTCAGGTCTCCGAGGGCCATCACATCGTGGTTCAAACGGGTCAGCAGGGTGCGGCGGGGGTGAGTCTTGGGGAGGGGACCACATTAACAGTAGACCAGTATATGAAGGAGTTCTGTCAGACCCAGTTGAAAGGTGAGGTTGAGGGGGCCACGCTGGTTGTGTCTGGGGGTAGTGGTGTAACGCAAACAACGCAAGGTACCACCGTCTTACAAACGGACGGTCGACAAGGAGCCCCCACAGTATTCCTTCGAGGGGATGGATCAAGCAATCCCACCGTTCTGATGGAGAGCGGACCCGGGACGTACGTGGTGCAGGAGGCTGTCAAAGAGGAGGCCACGGAAGAATATGTATTGCCAGCGGATGAATCAGAGTGGAATAAATTGTTTGATGTGTTAAAGGTGCGAATGATGAACTCCGAACTGACCGAGCAAGAAAAGGCAGAAGGAGAGGGCCTTATCACATACCAGAATGTTATATCATACTTACCACTAGCTGAACAGGTCACAATATTCCAGCAGCTATGTGTTCTTACCAACACAGCTATTGAAACAGCTGAGTGAACAGAAGGGCCTTAAATCATTGCAAAACAAAAAAGAAAAAAATATATAAATATATATTGTATATTTTCTTAAAAAGAAAATCTATATGGATATTATTACTGGTAATGGTAATTATGCACTCACTTGTTCGTTGCCATATACGCACTGTAAACAAGGAAACTAGTTTGGGCAAATCTATCTAGATTTGTATTTTCTTTAAAGCTTCATACTATACAGTACTGTACAGTTCCCGAGACATGAACCTGGGGCAAGTGTTGTAATTAAGTGATAGGGTTTAATGATCTCACTGGATTACATACTGTATAATGAAGGCGTTTATGAGTTTAACCTTTTGAATTAATGTTGTTTGAAGAAGATAAGACCATAGATTCACATACGGTAAATACCCGGTATTATACATTACCTTATACCTGTACATATATACACATATATTTATCTATTACCGGATGCCGTGATCCCCGAAGGGGTGGCCACGAACGAAACGGCCCCATGCACCTCTGTCCCCAGTCAGTCGACGGCCCTCCTCCCATCCAGCACCGCCTTCATTCATATACATCCTTCCACTTCTCACTCCGTCTGCCTTTCCCTCTCTGTCCTTCCACCTCACTCTTGTACAGTCTTAGTCATTCTTTCGCTTCCCATATGTTCCACATGGCCGAACCATCTCAGGGTGTTCCTTTTCACACTTTCCAGCACATCTATATCCACACCACACCTCTCTCGTACTTCCTCATTCGCCTGTCTATCCCTCCATGTACTGTATGTGTATACTTACACATAAATACAAGTTTAAAGATCGCTTCATCCACAGAGAGCATGATTCTACTGTCTGCAGTACAGTACAATAAAGAATTGCCACAGCACAGCCCCATCACGTCATCGCAGTGGCCAATGTTGATATAGTGGTCAATTTCACCAGCTCTCCACAGCACTTCTCCCAGGTTCAAGTATGGCAATAGTACACTTGTCGTGAGCCGTGGCATAGTCAGAAGAGTGTCGGTTGCTGATCAAAGGGTCGGTTGATTGAGCCTGCATTGGCAAAATTTTATTGGTAGATGTCAAGCCCGGGCAACTTGACCTAGCGATTCGTAACAAACACCTAATGTTCATGGCCACCCCTTCTCGGGAATTATGGCGTCTGGCAAAAAAAAAAAAAAAATTACTTTACAGTAAAAGTTTTTGTTTGCAGGCACAAAATCTAAGGACAGCGTTTTGCACAAATTTATACACAACCAGTCAGTACAGGTCCCTTTTTTTTCCCTTGCCCCTCAACTTTCTCTTCATAATTGCTGAGGGGCACAGGTCCCTGGGTGGGGCTTTGGTTTCCCGGGCGTTTCCGCACCCTCCTGAGCTCCCCGCCATGGAGTGGCTTCGGTCACCCAGGCTTTATTGTGGTCGGCAGGGAGGGTTCTGTGGGGGCGCTCGGTTATGGCCTTGGAATTGCTCGGGGCCTTGGGGCTGTTCGGCCAGGCAGCTTGGGGAACAACAACAACAACAACAACAACAGGTCTCCCTCGATATACGATTGGGTTACGTTCCTGAAAACCCGATCTTACATACAAAAATCTTATAGCAAACCCTAAAATTAATGGGGTAAATGGGGGTGCGTTCTGGGACCAACCAAAACCTAAACACAAACCCCTAAAAACCTATAATAATATCGTAAATTGGGGCATCGGGTAGTGAGGGAGACCTGTAGTGTGTACCGGTAACATGACGTAACTTTGGACGCGGAGATAATTTCGGACATTCTGGAAAAAAATATTATGAACCGCAGTTATGGGATAAATACATGATGTTCTGGAAAAACAAGTATGTCTGCGATGTTCTTCCATAATACAGAGCCATTTTTCCATAACTGTAGCTAATTTAATTTTATCCAGAAATGTCCGAAGTATACCCCCTTGTCTGAAGTTAGGCCATTTTACGGTACTTTCCATCTGTAACTGCCCAGAGGTGAAAGAAAGTTTTAACCCCTTCTGTACCGGCGATGTCTTATATATTTTATTCTTGCTGTATTTAGACGATTTTGTGCAGCTTAAAAAGGATCTCGGGTAGTTAAAAGGGTCAAGATAGTTCGAAGCTTGTTAATTGTTGGAGGCCCTTTTAAAACTGAATAAAATTGTCTATTATTAGTCAGTAAAAAATGAAAAGGACAGATCTGGTGCTGAACGGGTTAATGTTTACCAGGTACCGATCACTCACTGGCTATACATTGTAAATATTCAGACATATTTTTTCTATCCATCTGTATTTTCGGTCAAGTTGAATTTAGTTGGATGCCAAGATAATGGGACCCCTCTTAGTATAATTTCCTTTTCCTTTTTGTACATAGCAGATATCAAGTTTGTATGCTGGTCAATATGCCTTTTTTTTTCTCTTATTTTGGCTACCATTAGGGAATTTTATTCAATTTAGGAAGGATATTTGCGGGTCCGAGGGTAAATCAAAATAGTTTTTGCCCTCCTGATTCCTAGAGGCCCTTCCTACGCTTAATAAAACCATCTAATGTTTACCAGAATACCGTAACTCCATACTACTAAAGGGATAGAGAGCCTTTAGCATACAAGGATCAAACAAGTATTTACCAGCACATCATATTAGGGACTCCCAAAATGTACATCCATGGACCAAAGTGATGTCCTACCTTAATTTCATATAAATATTCCTCCATTGGTTTCATATACCAGTAATAATAGTCTTGCACCAAGGGGCGGACCAAGAAAGACGTGGGATCGGACTTTGCGATCTGATCTTAAATTAAAGCACCTGACAAGTTAGGCAGCTCTTAACCTGACAAGCGCGATATAGACCTAGGTGCTAGGGTAGTTATTTGTGCATTTCTAGCCCTGGATTCTGACAGAATTCGTTATATTTACAATATAAAGCATTATTTGTTTTCGGTATGCTTTTATTTTACATATATGATGTATATATGAACCTTCAAGAGTGCTAAAATAAGTGGGAAAAGCATTTGGGTGGTGAAAAACGAAGATATTGGCCACCCGGTCATAATCTCAGGCGAGAGAGAGCCACAGGCAGCCCTCCCCTCTCGCTGTCTGGGAGTCAACTGAGACGAGCGGGGCGGTGTGTGCCGGTGTCTGGGTGTTGCATAACGATCTTTTATGCAACCCACTTGTGCTACATTATCGCGGGAGAGAAAAATAACCGATAAATGATGATAATAAGAGGAAAAATAGGTGATAATTGAGGAGGGGGGAATAAGGAGGGGAGGGGGAGGGGTGAGAAACACATGGATGAGTACTAGAGGGGAATTATCTCACCTAGAGACAAAATCCTTTGTTTTGATAGGCCCTTTTTTTTTTTGGAAGGCTTTTTTTATGGTCTTGCTTCCGTGAGGCCTATCGCGTTCCCTATAGGAAGCCTTCCGTGAGGCCTATCGCGCTTGCCGGGTTAACCGGGTTGCCTGGAACGCCGCCATTAGGACGTGAGACCAGAACTGCATTTTGTGTGGAGCACTCGGTCTTTAAATTTGTGTATGTATTAATTCTAAAAAAAAAAAAAAAAAAAAAAAACAGTCGCGCTAATAAGTGATGTCTCGGCACCAATTATGTTTTGATCAATAATTGGTATCAGCAATATTTACAGATGATTTCTTCTTTTTGAGTGAGATATACAACCAAGTTCCTTCACTTTCGCACCCTATTCAACATCTGACAGACATTAATACAGCACAGAGCAAGCCAAATGTAATGCCAGCTGGGACATGACTTATTAGCGCGACTATACATAGACACAAATTTAAAGACCAATTGCTCCATATGAAATGTGGTTCCAGTCTCACGTCCTAATGGCGCTCCAGGCAACCCTGTCTAGAGCTGCCTGGCTTGTCAGGTTTTTTCAATCAAGGTGAGACAGTATGGTCTGATTCCACATCTTTTTTGGTCTACTCCTTGGTGCAGCTCCCTCCACATTCAGAGACTTACATAAATTAAAATGTAAAACTTGCAAACTAAACAAACCAAAACTGGGACGATACAAGATAATGGTAAAATAACTTATCAAAATTGCTAAGTGGAAATAACGCTTACTAAAATAAAATTTATGCAAGAAAAAAACACAATCCACCACATAGGGTGTACATTACTACATGAGCAAGTTAATAATCTGTTTCCCAAGCAAACTAATCGCACACATAACAACGCACTATCGTCACGTTCAAGGAATTAGTCAATTTGGGCAGTCCGGGAAGTTCTGGTTCATTCATCCTCTCAACATGCCCAAACCATGCAAGTGCTTGTACGCATCTCAATACTGATACTCCTGATACCTAACCATCTCGGCTCTTCACTAGATATCCTATCTTGCAATTTGGCCCCACACATCCATTTCACTATTCTCATCTTGTTTTGGTCCATGTCTGTTAAGGATGTATTTTCACCTGTAATTAGAGACCTAAGCCTGGCCCGTGGAGCTGGTAGTAATGAAGGGTATGCCTGGATGCCTGGTGGACAGGCTTGTGGTGGTGGCTTCGCTGCGTGTCTGCCTGCAGAAATTGGAGCATCTCTGGGAGATCTGGGACCTGGGATTCTAGCTGGGGACCTCAAATGGGCCTGGGTTTTTGGGTATTTCTCTGGACGACCTAGATGTGTGTGATTTTGTGTTTTGTTTTCTGTTATGTGCGTGCGTGTGTTTTTTTTTTGTTTTTTTTTTATTAGAAAAACAAAATAAATATAAATATAAAATAAATAAATAAAAATTCACAAACATCTAGGGTGTCCAGGAGAAGACCTAGAAACCAGGGATCACTAAGGGCATTTAGGCATTCCCATGGCCCCCAACCACTTGGAGAAGTTCCGGTCTCAGCAGGGAGACACGCAGCGGAGCATACCACAGTGCCCGCCCACCATACATCCAGACATGACCCTTCATATATACCGGCTCCCCGTGCCAGGGGCCTGACGGACTATTATCTAGTCCAATTGGCGCCCGACCCTCTCTCTCCAACGACCGCTTTTTCACCAATCTATTCACTAGCATTCTCCATTCATTCCTATTTATTGCCACTTCTCTTGCCTGATCTATAGTAATTTCTCTTATCTCCCAAAGCTTGTACCACACAATCTTTCCATCTCATCGGAGGTCTTCCTCTACCTCCCCTTGTATCTGGCTCACATATTCTCTTTATAAGCCTTTTATCTTCCATTCGCTCAACATGTCTATACCAGCACAGCACCCTTCTGTCCACTCTGGCCGACAAAGGTACCTTAATAACCTTTATAGTGTGAGTGAATTTATTTGTTATGAAACAAATTCATAACTAAAATTACCGGTAGAGTTGGTCTACTGGTGAAGTCATCCAGTGATCCCTGTTTTGTATAAGCTCTCACTTTAGTACAGTACCAAAATATAATAATAGGAAAAATAGTAGACATATTTGCATACCCATTTTCATTTTGTACCTCCTTTCAAGTTTACAGAAGATTGGAAAGTTATTTACACGTTGGTACTGCCTATTGCTTGAAATTTTGTTTTGAATGTTAGTTTTATTGAAAGGAACTGATTATTACAGCATTGTTACACACAGTGGCCAGCATTACTGTGTTGAGAAGACCTGAATATATCTTGTTGATGACGTGTTCATTATATTTATTTTTGGGAAAGAAAAGTGTTAAAACACTAATTATGGAGGACTTTAATGACTTCTGAATTACATTTGGTGTATGTAGTTACATTATTGAGTTCTAAGGAGAATTGAGTTTTCTTGAGTTTATATAGAGACCATGTTGTAAACTTCACATTTGTGTTTTGCCGGCCTTCCGATGTTGAAAAATTTCCTATAATATGCTCACAGGTACCTACCCGATAGCACTATCATTTGAGAGTGCTATATGTATTTTGTACTATTGTTAATATGTCAAATAGCAAATTTGTTTGAATTAAAATGTAAAACTTACAAACTAAACAAACCAAACCTTGGACAAAGACAATATAAAGGCAAAATAACTTTTATCAAACTTGCTACCGTAGGTGGAAATAATGCTTACTAAAATAATTTGTTTGTTATGAAATAAAAGAACACTCCACCACATAGGGTGTACATTACTACATGAGCAAGTTAATCTGTTTCCCAAGGAAACTAATCGCACACATAACAATGCACTATCGTCACGTTCAAGGAATTAGTCAAGTTGGAAAGTTCCGAGCCAGACCTATGAGAGTTCCGTATGGAGCTCAGTGGTCTGGTTAATCTGCTCTACATAACTAACTAACTCGCCCCCTTGTCTTAGCCGATATGCTTGGAGAGCCCCCCACTTTCTCCCTCCCACATCTTATGCGGTTTCTCCTCCATACCCGTCTCCTTCAGCTTCTTTAATTAGTGTTTCCTAGTCTTCTTCTCCTCTACTCCGTATTGCGCCCAGCCCCACAACACCGATGTTTTTTTTTTTTTTTTTTTTTTTTTTTTTTTTTCCCCCCCCCACAAAGTTTCTTTTGGTGCCACATAGTCTTTTTAGGCTTGGTGCGAATCCCTATTTTAATAATAATAATAACTAACTAACTCAGAGTTACTGATATATACCGGTATTTCCTAATCTTATAGCTAATTCAAAACCTAATCTAGGTATTGTAGTTCCTTATTTCGCATGAGTTCACTATTATATCTTTCCTGACCTTTCACTATTTATAGTCTGTTCATTCTAAGTTGGCTAGAAATCGTAACCTATAACCACTCATAACTCGTAACCTATAACCACTCATAACTCAAAAAGGACTTCAGTAATCGAGCTAATATTTCTACCAAATAGGAAGACTTGGCTAGGGTATAGGTGTGGAAATTGACAGCTCATTTGCTCTAGCCCTTTTTGAGTTAGAGGTTAGAGTTTAGGATTTCTGCCCAACCCAGAATGAATGGACTATAGTACCATACGCTGGATTATGATGCAAGGTTTACAACATGGCCGTCTACTGTTAAGAAGGTGACACAATTATGGTGACCGAACTGCCTGGATGTGTACATTTATTGAGTTTATTTCCCAACAGTGATGTGAGAGACGCTACGACAGTTAAGGCCGAGTCACAGTAGCGCTATTCATTTATATTTATTTATTTGGTATTTATTTTTCTCTGCAACTATGATCTGGAAGCTTAAAGTTATTGTAAAATTTCAACCAACTACAGTATAAAAATCTGATAAACTTAACAATCCAATAAATAGCAATCTGTACTATAACAATAGTACTGTACTTAGCTGCTAGTGTTTGTGTGTGTATGGTATCAAGGTACAGTTTTCCGCACATAATCTATTCCGTTGGGGTCGTGATTTGGCAGCGCTGCACCCACTTCCCCAACCCCCCTCCCTCGCTCCACCTCCTTCACTTCCAATATTGGTAGGAGGTGGGTGCGTCGCTGCTAAGTTACGATTTGCTGGGATGGTTGAGAAATGAATATGTGCGGAAAATGTACATGACCATGAGTCGGAGCGGGTGGTGGTGGATAGAATCTGATTCCAAATGAAGCCACTGCCTTAGAGCTCCTCGGTGGCAGAAATGAAGATGCCGATCAATAAGTCTCTGTAAAGGATGCTGGTGTGACTGGACCTTAACCCCTTCTGTACCGCAACATCTTTTTAACTTTAATTTGGCTATTATTAGACGATTTTATTCAGTTTCTAAAGGGCCTCCAGCAATTGATAGGCTTCGAACTATCTCACTTAACCCTTTTTACTACCACAAATCCTTCTTAAACTTCACAAAATCGTCTAAATATAGCTAGAATAAAATTGAAAAGACGTCGCCGGTACAGTAGGGGTTAACTGTATTGTCTCTGTACTTTCTCGTCTTTATCCTGGAGACGCCCGGAGCTAATGCAGAGTACCTGATGCAGTGTGCTCTGGTTTAACCCTTTTCAATCTGATGACGCAAATTTATGACATGTTTAGCTACCTTACGGCAATTTTTGATTCAACTTGTGAAGAACGAGTCCGAGCTAGAGGGTTAATGGAGTTAGTCTTTTAACGTTTTGGTACCTAGAGGGCCTTCCTAAGTTTAGTAAAAATCATCAGGATGGTTATCCGAAAACATAAATTGGCGACATCTGATTAAAACGGCTAACACTTTCCTTCTTGTGATGACTTTCATACTTTACTATAGTTGCACCGGCCCATATTCATTCAGCATAGGAAGGACCTTGACATCCAAGGTTAAGCATTTATTGTATTTTCTTTGAACCCTAGATTGAACTATATAATTCCTTATTTATTATTTTCAATTATTGTTATGATCTACGGTAACCATTAATATATTGTTTCCGAGGATAGGTACCCTCTCTTTACATACATACATACACCTCCTATCTATGCTGAATAAATATGTTTGATGGTGGCCAGACTAACATAAGATGATCATGGTACCAAAAGTGTTATTAACATTTGTAATCAGATGACACTAATTAGGCTTTATTATGAATACTTCCAGACAATTTTGTTCAAATCTAAGGAGGACTTATAATGTAAAACTTGCAAAATAAACAAACCAAAACTTATACGAACACAGTAAAACGACAAAACAACTAATCAAAATCACTATGTGGAAACGAACGCTTAAGTAAAATAATCATTTATAAATAAGAGAACAGTTAAAGATTTTGTAACCATTAGATTCCCAAACTGAGTAGAATTATCTGGCAGTTAATTAAGCGTTATTTCCACATAGCGATTTTGATTAGTTCTTTTGCATTTATCTTGTATCGTCCCAGTTTAGGTTTGTTTATTTTGCAAGTTTTACATTATAAAATCCAAAGATAACTTTTCAGAGTTAGAGATTTTGTAACCATTAGATTCCCAGAGGACCTTCCCAAACTGAGTAGAATTATCTGGCAGTTACATAAAGTTTTAAAAATGTTGTCATCTGATTGAAGGTGTTAAAATATCCGGTGGTGAGGTGTTTGTTGCTCCACCGCCTTGACTGGGACTCCTAACTTAGCGATGACCCCTGATGATGCTCCTAACTCGGGCAACATGCCTGGTGTTTATTTATTGAAGCCCCCTAAGTCCATATTTACTGTATATTACTGTCATGTATATCAATCGGCGTCGGTAAATCCACTCTCAGGGTCGACTAGCCCGTCTAGCCGATTCGTATGTAGTGGTCTGTGTAGTATGCCGATTCGATAAAAATATTACCAGTTACGAATTGAGAGAAAATTAGTTAAATTAAATAAATGTTAAGAGTATCAAGATGTACATTTTTACACAACATATATTAAATCTAACTGATATTTGTGTGGATATTTTGCATCGATATCGCATACTAATTGAATCAGCCCTTGCAATTTGGTTAGTCGACTCTGTTAGCATTAATAAACCTAGTATCCTGTAAATTTACTTGTGCTGTATAATAATGTATACAAGCATTAGTCAACTAAATCCTACTCTACCCTTATTAGACAATTATATTCAACTGATGCTCTTGCTCTGCTAAGATGTACAGTCGCTCATGTAAGTTCCTTCCCTCCCTGTGATTGTATGTATGTATGGAACTGAAATTAGCACGACTGGATGACAAGTGTTTTGTTATGAAGTAGCAAGTTGAATATTTGTCTGATTGTAGACGGATTAAAATTTGATAGTTACGAGTTACATTAATCATAATGTAAAATAGTCATTGGTTAAGTGATATCCATAACCCTTAAACAAAATTGTTACACATTTTAGTCAGTGCTGCAATTTTAAGTCGACTGTGCTCTTGGAATTTAGTCTTGATCTTACCCTATTGGTTGAATGATCCAATGCGACAAGATCAAAACTATTTTCCGAGGAGCAACTAAGCGCTTCACACACAGTTTGTTTTGCTGAATTGCGGCATAGATAAAAGTGCTCAATGGAACCTTATGTGAGAGGGGCATTACTTGGGTCATCTTTTGGCTAGGAGTCCCTGTGTTGTATAGTTGTATAAAGATGAACATATATTTGCCTGTCAAGTACCTGCAAGATATAGAAATACTGTATCAAATCCATCAATAGTTTTATTTACCATATCTCTAACTGCTGCATGTCTGCCTGCTGAGACCAGAACCTCTCCAGGAGGTCTGGGACCGGGGAAGTGCTGGAGACCCTTAGTGATCCTTGGTCTCTGGGTCCTCTCCTGTGTGACCTAGATGTGTGTGAAGTTTTTATTTTGTTTTATGTTTTGTCCCTGTTCAGGCTCTTGTCTCGAGTCAGCCACCTATAGCTATGGGGTATGTGCCTAAGAGTATACATGCATACATCTTTAACCTTTGGCATATATATATATATATATATATATATATACTGTATTATATATAATTTTTTTTTTTCTGATGATTTATATTTAATAGAGTTGTACTGTCCGTCGGTTATTTTTTAACCCCTCCAATCCCAGCACAGTATATAATATTATGCGTCAGTAGATAAGTAACTCCCCAGTCCCAGCGACGTACTGTATACAGTATATCCGTCAGTAATGTACTTGCCTTGTAACTGCCTGTACAACCCTGTACCAGTTACCACAATCTTTTGAGCACTGCTCCCGTGTTGGCAACACTTCTCAGCTTATATGAGACCCACTGAAGGGTGACAAGAGCCAGTGTTGCCTCATCTTTGGAGGTGGATAGGTGGTCTCTCCTGTTATTTTTGCCACAATTATTGGGACTGCTGGGGACTTTTATTACTGTATCCTTCGGTACAGTACGGGTTAAGCAATCTAGATAGGATAGGATATAATTTGACATTTATGTCCGTTGGCACCCCCATGTTCGATCCTGCGAAGCAATGATAATCCTTTGTCTCTCGAGGAACCGTTAGCCATCCAGCAGTCTTCTTTCTCTGATTGGTCTTTAACTACATGGCTCCTAGGTTGTACAGTACAGTCAATTGCCACTATTGGCCGCAGTCGCTATGCCTTGACATTCATGCCTAAATACGATTTTTTTTTTCAATGTATTTTTACTTATCCCCAGGGGTAAGGGGACCTTCGTCTAATGGTGGCGGAAAAAAATAATATGTCTCACGCATCCTGCTGCGTGTCGTACAAGGCGACTAATAGGGGGGATGGCGATAGACTTGTGGACCAACAGCCATTACAGTACTATGCAATAAAGTCTTTATCTTAGCACTGTCTTGATATGGCACTGCCGAGGCTGGTTGGGTGCGAATAGGTGCCACAGGGGACTGAGTATTACCTGGGTGCTGTTTGGCACCACACCTGTGTGGGTAACAGTGTTTACATGTTGGGGCAGGACTTTACTGTTCTATAGTTCAAATTGCCTAATATACAGTAGAGTCTTGTTATGGTGCTGACTTTTTGTAACCCTGTTAAGGCTGGCGTGGTTGCAGATACTGCAGGGGGACTGCTGAGTCTTGCTGAGGCACGGTTAGCACTATACCAACATCAGCCACAGTGATGACTTGGTGGGGGAGGGGTGAAAATGGTTGGAACAGCCGTTTCTGAGGCGGGAAGTGTAAATCTATTGACCAGACTCTGTTATGTTATGTTTTTACTCAGGGGTATATTAATGTAAATATATTCATGAGTATACATATGTTTATGTAGCCAGTGCTATTTTTTGTATTTTACTTGTACGAAAATTGGGTAGCCTACAGCTGTGAAGATATTCTGTTGTTTACCCTCAACAACTCTGCCTCACCAAGCCTATAAACTCTTTAGATTTAGACTTCCTGCCTCAGGAATGGCTGTTCCAACCAATCCCCCCCCCCCCCCCAACACTACATTCAATAAATTCCATGAACATGTAGGCTACTATAAATGTAGTACTTGCCTTATATTCATGTACTAAAGTGTTTTACTACCTTTTTATATGCGCTTAAACAGTCAAATGTAATTTAATTTTCAAATAAAATTAGTGTACTGAACTGCTAGTGTTTGTTTGGGCATCAGTTGACTTTGGTACAGATGCACGTTTGGTTAATGCCTGCTTGTATTGCAAAATATCAATGCTAAAAGTCATTTATGAGATTTATAATAGAAGACTATTATACTTTGTAGATATGACGAGTCAAATAATTACAATGAAACAGTTATTTCAATGTTTATCACACACCACCTACAAAATATAACACAATCACGGGACTTTACCGCGCAGTTGCCACATCCACGATTCTCGAGTATCGGCTGGAAAAAAATCAGGTATAGCCTTCGTCACTTTGGGCGTCTTGTCCTCTCCATCACAATCGCCAAGCTGTACATAATTATCTTGCAAAATGCAATGGCACTGAAATAATTATTAACAATGGTATAAAGGATTTTGTGGATAGTCTATACCGGGCCTGTGACGTCACAAGAGTAAGTCCACCATCCAGTCTAGGCTAAGGATACTGGTGTGACGTCACTATGACGTCACAGGCCCGGTATAGACGATCCGCAAAATCCTTTATACCATTGTTAATAATTAGTTCAGTGACATTGCATTTTACAAGATAATTATATGCAGGTTGGCAATTATTTTTCCATGTTTACCTCAACCCATGAGCCCCCACCTTTAAGCCAGCAGGCTGAATGTTTGACGATGGTTGGGCTGGCCGAAGTACAGTAGTGTCTATTTTGGTAACGTCATGGTTGAAGCATCTCCGGGCAGGAAGAGCACAACGGTGGGCCAGGGTAGACCCTCTGCTGACGGTTATGTCCGGGCGGCTGTGTCTCCGGGCATGAAGGGCATGCCGGGAGTAGTCTAAGGATGTCTTGCTCGGGTTTGTGGAAACTTGTGCAATTGTAAAGTCAGTGAAAATAGGTTCGCCTAAACTGAACAAGATGCAGAAATACACTTAAACTACCAGGCTAAATCAGGTACCTATATTAGTTTCGTGGTAAGGTGTCTGCATCATAACCCAAGGGTCCCGGGTTCGATTCCCGCCCTGGGTGCAGATTTTCAGGGGGCTATTTTCGCATCTAACGAAGTTTGGGTGTGTTGGTAAAATTGTCAAGGTGGTTGAAAGTAAGATCGGAGCTCCATAACCCTCCTTACGGGCATGGTGTAAAAACCAAATCCTACAGGATTTTACCAACACACTAAACTTTGTTAGATGCGAAAATAGCTCCCCGAAAATCTGCACCCAGGGCGGGAATCGAACTCGGGACCCTTGGGTTACGAGGCAGACATCTTACCACGAGACTAATAAAGGTACCTCACTTAGCCTGGTAGTCCAAGTGTAGCCTATTTCTGCAGCTTGTTAATTTTAGGTTAACCTAGCTATTTCACTGACTTTACACAATGACTGTTCCTGATAGTTTATTTATTTCCGTTAGGTTGTGCACATTTTGGAACTGGTTCTTGGGAGGGGAAGGAATATTTGGAGGGTTTGAACTGCCGGGTGCATCCACGTGGTCCCTCTTTGTATTTCCGCCTTGGTGGTGGTGGGAAATAGGTCATGGAGAGGCCCCGGAGGATATTCCTCGGGTGCACGCCATGGATCTTGGTATTTGTGGGCAACTGTTGGAGGTGCGTGGGACTTTTGGTGGCTGAGTTGTTGGTTAAAGCTGCGGAAATTTGTGGTCGCGTTCGGGAAAATTAATTTGTCCCTCCTTGGAGTCCGTCTTGTATGGCAGAAGGCTTCTCGAACACTACTCTGGGTATGGGGGACTCTGGTGTTTTATGGTGGCAATGCGGGACCGGACAGCTGCGTTGTTATCTAACTGTGGAGCTGGCACTGGTTTCTGAGGCCGTATATCAGTTGCATTTCCTCATACATAGAATTACAGAAATACAATTCTTTAGTTGCATTTCCTCATACAGTATATAGAATTACAAAAATACAATTCTTTAGTTGCATTGGGTCATATATAGAATTTCAGAAATGCAGATTATAAGTTTATATCCTCTTTCTAATGGGTGGTGGTTGGTGGGGTGCATAAGAGTTGGGTCCCCGTCCCGCACCCTGGTAACACAGATAATTGAAATTATAGCATAATTTGATTAATATATTCTTGGTTTCCCTATTTCTTAATATATTAATGATATATTTTTATACTCATCTCTTAGTATCTTAAAATTTCAATCATCTGTGGCTAAAACTCTTAAACTTAATGGCTGAAAATATCACTGGGGCCGACTAAGCTCTCCTAAAATAAATCATAGATTCGCCGGACACCACGGGAAAGTCCATACGTGAATGCTTACCAGCATTCGCTGGACACCACGGGAACGTCCATACGTGACCGCGTACCAGCAGCAACTTCATTTTCTGAGGTTTTTGAGATTCATAGTCAGTTCAAATGAAGGCACTGAGGAGTAAGCCTTTATTAACCCCTAACTATCGGTGCGCAACATAAGTCGAGTTAAATAAATCTGGACTATCTGGCGGCGCGCGACGTAGGTCGTGTGGCAATTTCAGCACGTAATGTTGCTGAGAGAGAGAGACAAGTGGTGGCAGGAGAGTAGCGAGCGTATGACTGCTCCAAACCACCGCGGAGAACCTACTGACACGAATCCCACCTCCTCCCTCCCTCTCTCACTCGCTACATACTGAATTGTATGGGGAAAGTACCGAATTACATGCTTTTTGCACTCGTGTTGCGCGGTTGTTGCAAGAAAACTAGCCGTCATAAAAGGATCGTTATGGTGTCATTGGAAAGCTCTGTTTATGCCCTTTCAGGGATAGATACTTGTTTTACGTTCTGGGTCTTATTTAGGCATGAAAATGATCACGTAAACAGCCCTATTTTGGCTAAAAACACCCCGCTGGGCGGTACATATAAATAAACCGCTAGCCCGCTAATAAGGTGTTA
Source organism: Paralithodes platypus (assembly GCA_032716605.1). NCBI lineage: Eukaryota > Metazoa > Arthropoda > Malacostraca > Decapoda > Lithodidae > Paralithodes > Paralithodes platypus. The sequence goes on along the minus strand of CM064556.1, from coordinate 13,860,437 downwards.
AGGCACCTCATACCTACTTTTCAAAGAATGTTGAGAGGAAGGAAGCTGTTGGCGTGGCTTTGTTGTGTGTTATTAGTCTATACGTCGTCTAGGTGCCCGATTTTGTGCAAGCATTCGAAACATGCTATGATGTAGCCTACTACCACACCCACTCGGATGAGGGCTGGTCCTATCCGGAGTGAGGTTTGGCATCCTCTACCCAACCGTTTCTGTTTGTCTCTTTAACTGTACTACTTTTTCTTCTGGGTGCTGGCGAGATCGCCTGATTAGATGGTACTGCAAGGGGGGCTGCAAATGGTGGGGGCATTGGCCTGGGGGTGCAAGCCCATGGGCTGATGTTCCCCGCCCCCGCTGCTGTCTCAGAGACATCTCATCTCACCCTGGCCCCTTGAGGGCCCGAGCATCTGGAGCGACTACGGTCTACCAGACTAGGGACTGTTCTGCCAGACTGTCTGGGGAACTATAAAAACCATTGTGGGAGGCGATAGCACAGTGGATAGTGTCGTGGACTGCTGACCAAAAGGACCTCAGATTGAGTCCACGCCAAACGTCAGGGTTTTTTCTGAGGTGATCTGATCTTTCCTGCTGTTCTACAAGTATCCTGGTTACACCGACACGTCAAGAAAACACCCCCTATATCGTCACAATTTCGTAGCATAGAAGATGCCCGACCATATTCAAAGATAATTCGGGAGGGGGGTGGGACACATGTGGGAGAGAGGAAGGAAAAATTTTCTATCGAAAAATGTACAAATTTATCTCGAAAGTGAGCCTGTACGATGTTTTTTTTAAAGTTTGTTGGATGTCTAGGGAGCAAACTTGGAAAACAAAATAAAATACAGTATATAACTTAACTTAACCCTTTGGCGCACGATGACTCGTTCAGAGTCATTAGGTATTTTTTTCCTAGGCGCACGATGACTCGTTAACCCGGGAACTGCGGGGAGACTCTTATGAGTGAGTGAAAAAAAAAAAATCAACTTTTGACATCGAATTTTTTTTTTTTTTTTTTTTATTTATTTATTTTTATTTTTTTTGGCCCCTGGGCCATGCAAAATCTCAGTCCTCTACCTCCCCTCCTTCCCCACTTTCCTCCTCTCCTTCAGTTATCACCTATTTTCCCTGTTATTCCCTTATTCTGAGGTATATTTTCGTGCTAACATTAGCGAGTTGCAAGCAGGGTGTTGTCATCACTGATGGCAAGCGAGTGCAAGAGAGAGAGAGAGAGAGAGTATCGATCGACTGTGTCTCAGTGGCCTTGGGGGAAATTGGCGGGAAAGCAGTTTGCCTCACCCATACATTATACAACTCGCGGGCTATATCTCCGATTTTGACCATCCAAACGCTGTTTTCACTCATTTTATTGTTGTTTTAGGTTAATACCTTTATAATCAACCCATAATAGGCGCATATGGATAAGTATTAATGCTATTAACCTCTGAAGTGCGCATGGGGGTAATTGGAAACGTCCCCCTGTGCTGACGTATTTGAGGTGTTTCCGCCACTAAAATATTCATTGTGCCATTAATAGCATTAATACTTATCCATATGCGCCTATTATGGGTTGATTATAAAGGTATTAACCTGAAACAACAATAAAACGAGTGAAAACAGCGTTTGGATGGTCAAAATCGGAGATATAGCCGCGAGTTGTATAATGTATGGGTGAGGCAATCTGCTTTCCCGCCAATTTCCCCCAAGGCCACTGAGACACAGTCGATCGATACTCTCTCTCTCTCTCTTGCACTCGCTTGCTATCAGTGATGACCACACCCTCCAATCGGATTTCTAATGTTAGCACGAAAATATACCTCAGAATAAGGGAATAACAGGGAAAATAGGTGATAACTGAAGGAGAGGAGGAAAGTGGGGAAGGAGGGGAGGTAGAGGACTGAGATTTTGCATGGCCCAGGGGCCAAAAAAAAAAAATATAAATTTTTTTTTTTTTTTCGATGTCAAAAGTTGATTTTTATTTTCTCTGACTCTTAAGAGTCTCCCCGCAGTGCGCCGGGGGAACTCTTAAGAGTCTCCCCGCAGCTCCCGGGTTAATGGCACAATGAATATTTTAGTGACGGAAACACCTCAAATACGTCAGCACAGGGGGACGTTTCCAATTACCCCCATGCGCACTTCAGAGGTTAAGAGTCATTAAACTTTAAAATATTCGCCAAAAATTAAGTTTTCGTCTGACGCGCGTCATATTTGGCATACATATTAAGTATTACGTCTAGTTCAATGGGTACAATTGGCAACCCCCTCAGTTTAACCGTTTACTCACGGCTGGCTGGGAAGGGAGCATAGTACAGCTCAGTCTGTGTTTCGATACTTTCACGTTTATTCGTGTATCTCAGTAACTATTAGGTTTATAGTAATTTTTTTGTTTTCCCCCCTCTATCTTTGTCCTTTTCTTTGCTTCCCCTTCTTCTATCGTTGACGACTGGACTACTCTATATACTGCAATGGAGGGTGGGTGTGGACGGCGTTCCCTTCCACCCGTAGAACTGAAGTACCTGACGTGCCCGCACAAGGGGAAACTTTTACCGTCAAACCTCGCCCTCTGTGCTGGACCCGAAACTGACGAGTTGACCGTCCCTGAGGCACAGGGGGTCGAGGTGTATATCTGGGTTCGACTCCTAGGGCTTATGCCAAGTCCTCTAAATCTTGGCTCCATGGTGGGTGTGGAGCTTATCCCGGATGAATCGTATTACCTTCGTCTTATGGAGTCCTCCTCTGGAATTTCGATCACCGGCGCTAGCACGGAAATGGATATTGTGTCTGAATCTCCCTCCCTAACCGTCCTCCCCTCGGATAGTGGTAGCTCCTTACCTGCCTCTGTCCCGGGTACTTTACCGACCCCTGCACCGTCCTTGGACATCCAACTGCCCTCTGCTCCCAATACAGTACCGAGCCTAGTCGTGTCCGGTTCTCTTGACACGTCTACCTCCTGTAATAAAGTTCCCTCACTAGCTGCTGACTCAATTCTTGCCCCTTTGGTTAACATCTCGGGCGAAACCTTGCCTACTGTTTCTAGCCCTCCTCCACTCACTTCCCATTCTGGCGTCTCTGCTCGAGAGCACGCCTCGGACTCTTCCAGTACCATCGCACCAAACCTTCCCTCTGGGTCGGTTGTGGTTTATTCTGAACGGCCTATACCTCCCGATCATGACGCCCCACTTCCACCTCACAGAGTTGCCCACGACTCGTCGCACGTTTCTCAACCAACCGCTTTGTTCACTCAACCCTCACCGGCGATGTCGTTTCCCGGTACTACGGCAACTCCATCATCAATTATAACTCCCTTACCTTTTGATGCCAAACCTTCTCTCCGCCGTCCAAAACGCCCACTCCGCACACCTGTGGTACTGAGCACACTGTTTGAGCCACCGAGATGGCCGAAGTATTTCAAAGTTGAAAACCGCCCTCATGATGACATTGATCTTCAAATATATCTTCGCCAAAAAGTGGGTCATGTTACAATGTTCCACCACTCAGAGACCTCCCGCATCGTCGAGGTTCATTCCGAGGAACAATCTTCCACCATATTGTCCCTCCTAGACACCTCAGTGCCCACCTCGTCGTGGTACTGATCCCCGACCTCGACCTTCCTCCCAGGCACTGGTGACCTCCGTTTCAAAATCTAGTAGATTACGCCCCTCCCCTGCGATTCAGTCCCAGTTGCGTAAGACATTACCTCATGACTCTCCCGCACCCCGGGGTACCCCGAAATCCACTATCGCGAGCCCTAGGGTCCCCGCCAATGATACTCCTGACGATGTTGAGCAGGCGGTAGCTGCTTTTGACGGCTTCGCCCCACCTAAAGACCCCTGGCCCCTACCTGATCATGACAGTTCATGTGGGTGTAATGATTGTGGTAAGCAGTTCTTCCTCAATCATATCTCTTCTCCAACAGGCCCTTTAACGAAAGATCTAGAGGTCTTTTTTCGTCGGACGGCACCCTCAAAGGTCTCGCTTTCCTCTCAAACTTGGGTGCGTGTGTGTCGACCATTTTCAGCATTCTACCCTTTCTCCTGCTGTTTTAATGGAGCGTATTAAGCGACAACATGGTCTCGTGGATACTGGCCTGGTCACGTACCACATCTCCAGTTCACAAGTCCAAGTACATGATGAACCTGTATGCCGCAAGAGGTCGCTTGACTCTGCCTCTTCACCCACGAATTCCTCAGTGACGTCCAAACTGGCCAAGTCTTCTAGTCTACACCAGGGTGACGACCCCCCACAGTTGGTGGCAGCTGCCACCACAGTATTTACCTAATTGTATTTACCTAATTGTAGTTTACAGGAGTTGAGCTAAGCTCGTGTTGTCCCGTCTCTCAGTCTACTTTTTATCCAATTTTTTCTTGAAAATATGGATGTTCCTTGCCCCTACCACCTCCTCCTCCAGCCCATTCCATTTGTCAATACATCTATAGGGGAAGCTAAACTTCCTGATATCGTTCTTGCAGGTAGGTCTTTTTACTTTGTAGCTGTGGCCTCTAGTTATTCCTGTATCCATAATTAATATATCCTCCCTATCCAGCCTCTCCAGCCCCCGGGTACATTTGTACATCATTATCATGTCTCCCCTCTCTCTCCTCTCTTTTAGACTCGGTAGATTTAATTTGTCTAGCCTCCCTTCATATGGCAGTTCTCTGAGACTTGGAACCAATCTAGTGACTGCTCTCTGGATTCTTTCTAACTTGTGATGGTGGTAGATGTGGTAGAGTGGTAGATGGTCGGAAACCTCTGGATCCGCGTTTAGATGTTGCAAATTCTTACAATCAGATTGATATGTCTGATGTCAACGGTACTCCCCAAAGCACTCAAGAATTCCCTAATCTAATCGACCGCTATGACGATACCTCTTCGCAAAACACTTCCTCCCACGACCCACAATGCGGTTGTTCATCATGTTTCCTGCCTTACATTAGGGATTCGTTGACCTCAACGGAACAAGACATCTCCGCCTGAGTGCGTTCCTTCATCTCTCGGCGGCACAGTCCGTCGTTGCCCCTATCTCAACATGGACCACACTGTGTCTGCGTTGAACATTTACGCCTAAACCTTGAGACACCTGATTTTATTGCTCAACTTCAATCTCAGCTTGACCACCTTGTTGCTGATTTACCTTCCATTTCCATCCCTCCCAGCGATCCAGGGGTTCCTTTACACCCGCCCCTCAGTAATCAGGCTCAGCCGGTTCCTGGATCGTCATCATCTACGCCTCACTCTCGTCTTTCCTCGCCTTCTCCTTTACCCTCACCAACCTCCATTCTCAGAAATCGGAATCACAATCACCTGATCTACATTACTCCTACCAATGACCAGTGATATTATACAGTGGAACATGAACGGATAGAAAGCACGTTTGCATTCTGGTGAACTGCAGCGCTTGTTAAAGTTGCACATGCCAGTATGTATTTGCTTACAACACATTGGCTCGTTTCTTGTCCCCCCTAAAGGATATCGCAAGGCCGCTTGCTCCCCCTCTATTGAGGGGCACTTGGGCACAGCTATCCTTGTCTGTAACGATCATGCGTACTCCACTCTGCCTTTAGATCCGTGCCCCTTCCAAACTGTAGCCGTTGTCATATCACTACCCAAATTGTTACGCCTCACGGTGTGCTCTTCGTATAATCAACCGTCTTGTCACTATTCCACCCAAGACTTATCTTGTATCATTAATCAATTGACCCATCCTTTTCTCATACTTGGGGACTTCAATGTTCACTCCCCATTATGGGGAGGAGCTCGTACGGATGTTCTTGGTGCACATATAGAGTAGTTGATATCCTCCACCGATTTATGCTGCCTCAATCACATGGTCCCAACCTATAGGTCGTCCGCACACGATTCGTTCTCGTCTGTTGATTTATCACTGGCGAGCGATTCTGTTGCACCTCACTTTGACTGGGTAGTTCTTGATGATCGATTTTCGAGCGACCATTATCCCATTCTCCTCCGACATAATAGCTCCGTTTCATCGACTCAAATATCACAATATAACATCTCTAAAGCTGACTGGCCATCCTTTCAGATATTATCAGGCGATATACGTGACTATAACAATGATGAACCCCCCGATTTGAACTTTTACCTACTTCATGGATGTTCTCCATTCCGCGGCTACCGCCTCTCTCCCAATGACATCTCCTTGTACCCGTCCTCGTCAAGTCCCGTGGTGGTCGCCTGCGTTGGGTGCTTTGATTGCTTTTAAACATCGTGTCGAAAGGGCTCTCCTCAAGCTTCGATCACGCTTTAAGGATACACGATCGCTCATCCCTTATTCAAGCGGCTCGCTTGGTGTAGTGACTAGCGTCTCGGACTTCCACCCAGAAGGCCCGGGTTCGCGCCCACGCTCGGCGCATTAAAGATTTTTCACAAGCACTGAGTCGTTACCATCCCTCATGAGCAAAGGGATGGGGTAGTAGTACAGGACCCCAATGGAAATACGCCTAATCGGCCTTATTGAGCTATCCTTAGCTAGCTTAGCATGCGCTAGCTTTAAGAACTATTATTATTATTATCCCAACCTGATTCCGAGTCTACTCCGGACTGCCATGCACCTTTCGTCATTAAAGTCCTTTTACAATAAGGTCACCGCTCACACTAAGCGCTCAATATTACAAAGCAAATTACTCTCCTGGAGGACCTACATAACTACCTTTAACTGCCGTACCTCTATTACAAAAATATGGGAGAAATTCAGAAAGGTAAACGGGTTGAATACTCGTCCTCCGCTATCCCCGCTGACGTGTCCTGTACTGAGACGAGTGTGCCTTTAATTAATCCCAATGACATAGCTGACTGCTATGCCACCCATTTTTCTCGGGTTAGCTCGGACGCGATACACACAAGAGAGTTCCTTTGCCACAAGCACAGAGTCGAATCACAAGCACTTCCTTTCGATGGTGGTGCCACCTTTACCTATAATATGCCTTTCACTATGTTCGAGCTCGAGCACGCCTTACAACAGTGCTCTGACACTACACCTGGCCCCGATGGCATTCCATACGTTCTCATCCGTCACCTCCACGACAATGCTATGCAATTTCTTCTCCAGATGTATAATCACTTTTGGAGCACGGGTTATGTCCCTCCTCCTTGGCGTCACGCATTCACAATACCGGTTTCCAAACCTGGGAAAGACTCTACTTCTCCCACTAACTATAGGCCCATAGTACTAACATCTTGCCTGTGCAAATTATTAGAGAAGATGATTAATCCAAGACTCATGCATTATGCTGCAGAGCATGACCTTGTATCACCCTTTCAAAATGGTTCTCGCCCAGGCCGGTCTACTCTTCATTCTCTGACCCACCTTGAGCATCAAATACGTGCTGGATTCATAAATCGCCATCCTACCGTAGCCATATTTTTTGACATGGCAAAGGCCTACGACACAACCTGGAGGTACAGAATACTTAAAATATTGCATGACTCTGGCATGCGAGGCCCCCTGCCTATATTTCTAAAGGCTTTCCTGTCCGATCGTACCTTTCAGGTCAAGGTGGGTGGCCAGCTATCGCGCTGCATGCCTCTCCTTTCTGGTATTCCTCAGGGCTGTGTCCTCAGTGGTACGCTTTTCATAATTGCCATTAATGAGATTTCCAAATGCCTTTCTGCGGGAGTCTCTCAGTCTTTGTCTATGACTTTGCAATTTACTACGCCTCCCCACCCCCTTGCCACATGACTCGTTGCTGCCGTTTGGGGGCTTCCGGGCTTGTAGGTGGAGCGGCCAAGGTTCTTGACCGTTCTCCCTATCACCTCCAACTAATTTTGTCATGTCCTTTTCTTTCTCCTCCTTTCTAGTTTTCGTTTTTCCCTCTTCCGCTTTCTCCTGGGGCTGCCATCAGAGACCGGTCTCCCACCCTTGAACTTTTGTGGTCCCGTCCCTCCCTTCCCTTCCGGTTGACTTCCCTGTTTGCTTCCTTCCTTTCTCTTTAACTGCTTCGGAGGTTCTAGTTTCCTTAGGGCTTTGCCTTGGTGTCTCTGAGCACTGCTGAGTTGGCAGAGTCCACCTGGCGACAGGTGCTGCCGGCCAGGGCTCGCAAGGCTTGAAGGCTCGTTGCTGGAGGATAGGCACTATAGGGTTGCTTTGGGGTTTCTGACTCTCTTCTCTCTTCCCAGTGAGTGTGTCAGGTGACTACGCCGGCCCCGTTCTCCGTGGGACAAAGCTGCAGGACAAATGCCCGGGTTGTACAAGGTCCCTAGCTCAGAGCCGAGACCTGTCCCATCTCAATTGGCCGCATTCTGGGTTTAGTGGCCCTGCGGAGGTCTTTCTCCCTTTCGTTGCCAGGGGCACCTGGTAACCGCAGTATCTTCTTCCATGCTTTACCCCCTTTTCTCTTGCTATGGTGACGACTTATGCTTTTTTCCCTGTTCTTCCCTGTTTATGGCTTCTGTTTAGTGGTTCCGGTGAGTGAGCCCCTTGTGGCATGCAGCCTGCCACTTGGGGGTCTGTTGTCTGGCTGTCAGTCCGGTTCTCCGCGGGAGCACGGTGAGTCGGGGATGGTTTTGGGTGCTCTCGACCGGCCCTCTGAAATATCCCTCGGTCGTCGCTCGTCCCTCTCATCCATTACCGTTCCGGATCCTTCTACTACCCTTCCGTCTTCGTCACGTCTTTCTCCACCCTCCACTACCCAGGATTTCATCTCCTCTCCTGTAGTTATTTCTGCGTCTTCCTCTTCTCCCTCTTCTCCCTCTAGTCATGTCACCCTCGACCCTTTTCTGCCCTCCCTCCCTCGTTCTCTTTCCTCTTCTTCTCCAGTTTCGTCCTCTTCTCGTCCTCGCTCCTCGGTCCTCCCTCTGTCCTCTCTCTTTGCACCTCCTTCCTTTACTAAGTTTTTCTCCATCCCTGCTTCTGCGCCTCTAGCCGGTGATGACCTCCTCTTCCACCTGCGTCTCCTTCAACAGGTGGGAAAGGACGTCACCTTCCACTCCCGCCATGATGCCTCCCGTCTTGTTACCGTCCAAAACGAACTTCAGGCTACTGCTATGTCCTCTTTCGTCGATTGTTCTGGCACCCCCATCCCGGCTCAAAAAGATCAACGACTCAACTTCTGTACAGGGACTGTCCTGATCCCCACTTCCATCCGTCTCGGGGGTCGTCCATTCGCGGATTGCGCCGACCTCGTCAAGGACATCGTTGTCGCTCAAGACCACAAGGTGGTTAGTGTGGTATGCTACACTATCCCTCCTCGCGACCTTCGCCGCCATCCCGCTAACATTGCCAAGATCTCTTTTGATGGACTTTCCCTTCCTGCCCATGTTATTGTCGGTGGTACTCGCCTCCCCGTGACTGCGTCTCTTCCCCGTCCACTCCAGTGTCGCAGCTGCTGGCGTTTCGGCCACCCGGCGAAGTTCTGCCGTACAGCCGCTGAGAGCCCACTCTGCCCGCGCTGTGCGCAGTCCGGACATGCCGTTGGTGAATGTCAGTCAACGTCCCAGTTCTGCCTTAATTGCCGCGGGTCTCATTCGGCCGACTCTAAGATTTGCCCCGTTCATCTGTTCGAGTCTGAGGTTGCTGTCCTCAAAGCGAGACACGGCCTTACGCTCACCGCAGCCCGCCAAGAGGATCGTCGCTTGGGCTTCACCCCTCAGTCATTTTCCAAGACTCTGTCTCCTCCCTCCTCTTCTTCGCCTCCCTCTACCACGCCCCCCCCTTTTTCTGGTTCCTTGGTTCCTTCCACCGCCTCCGCTCCCTCCGTCCCCCCGGTCGCACCAGTTTCGTCATCTGCCTCCCTTCCTTCTACCGGTGCTTCTCCCAGATTTTCTCCTTCCTCCTCTTCTGTCTCCTCCGTTCGTCCTTCCGTCTCTTCCTTTTCTGTCCCTTTGTCTAACTCTTTCTCTGTTCTCAGTCCTTCTACTTCTGCCCCTTCATCTTGCTCTCTTCCTTGTTCCTCCTCTTCTAGTCTCCCTCAACGCTCTCACCGTTCCAAGCCTCCCCCCAGTTCTCCGTCATCTTCCTCTTCTAGTCGCCCCAAATCTCCTACTCGCTCTAAACTTCCCTTCTCCTCTACCAAATGGGCTCCTGTGCTCCGTTCTTCCTCGCCCGCTTCCTCTTTTAAACGTAAGGGTGGTCTCCGTGATGTGCGGAGCTCAAGTCCCTGCGAGAAGAAGAAGTCGCCTCCTTCTCCTTCTGTTTCCCTTTCTCCTCTCTCCGTCCAGTCTCCTCCTCCCGTCACTGCATCCCTAGATTTCTCCTACGAAACCCTACCTAAGATTGATGAATTTATCCGTTCTTCCCACCCACCACCTTCAACTGTTCATGCCGAAGTTCATCCTACCCCCTCTTCTCTCCCCCCTTCCCCTCTCCCGCCTTCCCCTGCCCCGTCCTCTTCCTCCACTCCCCCTTCTGGCCTTCCTCCGGGCCCTCCTCCTCTTCCTCCTCCTGACCCTCCCCCTCTTCCTTCTCCTGCCCTTACCCCCTCCTTCTCTTCCCACCCGCCGTCCGTCCTTCCTACCTCTTCCGGCCCTCCTCCTTCCTCTCCTCTTTCTCTGTTAGATCTCCCTATGCCCCCCGGTTTCCAGTCTTCCCCTTCAACGTCTTCTCCAATTCCTGCTATTATTTCCCATCGTTAGCCTCTCTTGGCTATATTTTCCACCCACGGTGTTAACTGTATTTTGTAAATATGTTGTATATAGTGTACGTCTTTTCTTCCCTCTTGTACACGTCTTCTTTTTATTCTTTTTTGTCTTTTTAATGTCCATTTTACAATGGAACATTCGTAGATTTGCAGCACATCGTGTTGATCTTCGTTACCTTATCTCTAGGTTTAGCCCACTTGTTATTAGTTTACAAGAATCGTGTTTATCTAATGCCCCCTCCCCAATACCTTTTTACTCCTATATAAGTTCTCCCCAATCCCAGTATGCTACTTGCCTCCTCGTACATCATGATGTCCCAGTGTCTCCGTTAACTATCCGTACCTCTCTTAAATGCACGCTTGCCAGAGTGTTCCTTTCACGCTGGCTTACAGTAGTTTCCATATACCTTTCCCCCTCGATCCCGATCGATGTTCCAGAATTAAACAGGATCCTTTCTCTATTACCTCCACCTTTCCTCCTTTTAGGGGATTTTAATTGCAGGCATTCCCTGTGGGGTGACTACCGTTAATACACGAGGTCGTTCCCTTGAGGCTCTGATTCGTACACATGATTTATTTCTTTTAAACACTGGTTCTTCTACGCATTTTGATAGCGGCACCCGTACCTTCTCATGTATTGACTTGTCTCTGTGTTCCCCTACACTATCCTTGGATTTTACTTGGAAGGTCTTTAATGATTACTGTGCGACTGACCACTTCCCGATTGTCCTCTCCCCTACGTCTTACTCCCCAGTGCCGCGCCCTCCCCGTTGGTTTCGATCGTGCCGACTGGTCATCTTTCGCTGATCTCGCCGTTCCGCCTAATCCGACCCCTGCTTTCCCGGACCCTGATGCCATGCTTACCAGTTTCCTGATGTTTGTGCTCCATGCTGCCTATACTTGTATTCCACGCACCACTCGGAGTATGTCTTCTAAGTGTGTACCGTGGTGGACTGCTCAGTGCACTTCGGCTTTACACAATAAAAGAGCCAAGTGGAAGAGTTTCCGTCGGAAAAAAGGCTCTCCATATGAGAGGGATGCGTATACTCTTTTCAAACAGGCTAATGCCGTCTTCCGTCGTACAATCCGCTCTGCAAAAAAGTCTAGCTGGATGTCGTATGCCTCTACTATCAACGCGGATACACCTGTTCCGCAAGTATGGGCTCGCGTCAGGAAGATTGCGGGGAAACATGCGCCTACGGCGGCCCCAGTCCTCCATACCAACACTGGCATTGTGGGCGATCCGTCTCTGGTGGCCAATATTTTGGGACAACATTTCAGTGATGTTAGCACTGGCTCCCATCTCCCGCCCTCCTTCCAGATGCATAAACGCCGTTCTGAACTTAAGCGACTTGACTTCGCCTTATTATCTGATCAGTTTTTCAATGCCCCCTTCTCCCGGGCTGAGCTTGAGTCTAGCCTGGGAGCCTGTAAGGATACATGTGAAGGCCCTGACGGTGTCCATTACTTGATGCTGAAGCACTTATCTCCACCTGCGCTTGGCTTTCTCTTATCCATCTACAACCGTCTGTGGTCCACAGGCTTTTTTCCGGCTGAGTGGAGACATGCCATCCTTCTCCCATTCCTTAAGCCGGGTAAGTCGGGCCATGCACCAGCAGATTACCGTCCCATTGCCCTGGTCAGTTGTGTAGGCAAATTATTAGAACGCATGGTTCACTCCCGCTTAATGTGGCTCCTGGAATCAAGAGGCATCCTGTCACCTTTTCAATATGGCTTTCGCAAGGGCCGTAGTACTTTGGACCCATTATTGAGATTGGCGACTTCTATCCGCGATGCCTTTTCGGACACTAAGTCGGTTTTAGCTGTATTCTTCGATCTTGAAAAAGTGTATGATACTGCCTGGAAATACAACATCCTTCATACCCTTTTACGTTCTGGTGTGTCTGGCAACATGGCAGTATTCTTGAAGAACTTTCTCCGTGATCGTACTTTCCGAGTCAAGCTTCAGAATACATTCTCACGAACATACCCCCAACACGACGGTGTCCCACAGGGTTGTGTTCTTAGTACCATCCTTTTTATCCTAGCTATTAATGGTATTATTTCTTCTCTCCCTCTTGGTGTCCGTGCTTCTTTGTATGTGGATGACTTCGCTATTTACGCTGTGGGTTTGGATATCGCTGCCCTACAAAATCTCATGCAGAAGGCCATTGATGCAGCTGCGCAGTGGGCTACGGCCCATGGTTTTCGGTTTTCGCCCTCGAAATCTTGTGCCGTCATCTTCACAAAACGCCATACAGTCCCGCATCCTGTTCTTACGTTGTATAACCGCCCTCTGCCTTACAGGTCCTCAGCTCCATTCTTAGGTCTCATTTTCGATACTCGGTTGACATGGTACCCGCACATTACTTCGTTACTGACCTCCACCACCTGACGGCTTCAACTCTTACAAACCCTTAGCCACTTGTCTTGGGGTGCGGACCGGGCGACTCTTCTGCGCCTCCATACAACGCTTATTCTCTCCAAGATCGATTATGGCTGCCAGGTATATGCCTCCGCTGCGCGTACAAACCTTAAGCGCCTAGACTCCCTTCACCATCACGGTCTGCGCTTGTCGCTAGGGGCTTTTCGCTCTACTCCGGTTATTAGCCTTTATGCTGAATCAGGTGTCCCACCGCTATCATCCAGGCGGAATAAACTGACCCTTCGATGTCATCTTCGCCTTTTGCAACACAGTTCGGCTGGTTTTCCTCCCACGGCTTCCGGCTTAGCCCCATCAGTGTCTGCTACTTCGTTCCCCGGTCGGGTCTCTGCTTTACTAGCCTCCTTCTCTTTTCCCATTCCATCGGTGCTACCCCTCCGACAGTCAGAGTTCTCCCCATGGCTACTCCCTCGCCCTACCGTTTGTACAGCTGCCCTCCCCCCCTCTAAGGCCTCTTCAACCCCACAGTTGCTTTATGCTCAGTTTGCGGAACATATGCTACGCCACTCTTCAGCCGTTCCAGTGTACACTGATGGTTCCAAGACCTCCGCCGGTACAGGGTTTGCGGTTGTGTTCCCGGACCGGACCTTCCAACGTCACATCCAATCATGTGCTAGTGTCTTTACGGCTGAGTTATTTGCTATTTTATTTGCCCTACGTACTATTTTTTGTTCACACCTGCATACCTTTGTAATTTTTAGTGACTCCCTTAGTGCTCTTCAGAGTATTCAGTCTCTTCCCGCTGTTAACCCCTTAGTGCTGGAGATTCAAGAATGGTTGTTCCGCATCGCTACTAAATTGAAGTCCCTGTCTTTCTGTTGGGTCCCGAGTCATGTTGGAGTGCCTGGCAATGAGCGGGTTGATTTTTTCGCCCGCTCTGCTATTACCTCTCACCGCCTCGTGCCACGACGTCTTCCTGCATCTGATTACTTCCCGCGTGTTACTCAATTACTACGTCAGTGCTGGCAGGACGAATGGACCTCCATGAGGGTGTCTGATGTCAAACTGCGTTCTGTCAAACCTTCCGTCCTACCTTGGAAGTCTTCCTCTCATCGCAATCGTCGATGGGAGACCGCTCTAGCCCGTCTTCGGCTCGGCCACACCAGGCTCACGCATGGTCATTTGATGTCCTGTGATGTCCCCACGCTCTGTCCTTGCTGCCATATTCCAGTGTCTGTCCAGCATCTCCTGATCGACTGTCCGCGTTTCTCCAATGCCCGACGGCAGGCATTCCCCTTCATATCCTCCCTTAATCGCCCCCTTGTCTTAGCCGATATGCTTGGAGAGTCCCCCACTTTCTCCCTCCCACATCTTATGTGGTTTCTCCTCCATACCCATCTCCTTCAGCTTCTTTAATTAGTGTTTCCTAGTCTTCTTCTCCTCTACTCCGTATTGCGCCCAGCCCCACAACACCACCGGTGTTTTTTTTTTTTCCACAAAGTTTCTTTTGGTGCCACATAGTCTTTTTAGGCTTGGTGCGAATCCCTATTTTAATAATAATAATACACCTCCCCCACCTTACCCCATATTTTACGTCGACTGAACTCTTCTTTGACCAACATTCACGAGTGGGCATCCAAAGCCGGATTCCAGATTTCTATTGAAAAGACTAAAGCCATGGTCTTTTATCGCGATAAACGTCACTTACACGGTCAGTCCTTTGACCTCCGAATGGGGGGTTTACGCATCCCCTTCTTCGACAGCGTCAAGTTTTTGGGGATGACCTTTGACTCGCACCTAAATTGGATTGATCATATCAACAGTCTAAAAGCTCGTTGTCTCCAGCGCATGAACATCATCAAGACTATCGCTCGGGCCCGGTGGGGGGTGGATCGACCTACCTTGGTTCTCCTCTACAAAGCCATTATCCTATCGGTACTTGACTATGGTTGTCCGATCTACGGTACTGCTTCCCCCAAGGTTTTGCAAAGACTCTACTCCATCCACCACCTAGGAATTAGACTTAGCTCTGGTGCGTTTCGATCTTCCCGCATTAGTAGTATACTAGCTGAGGCTGGTGAGATGCCCCTCCGCTATCATCGTCAATTAGTTATAATGCGCTCAGCCCTCCGATTATCGTCATCGCCCACTATAATTACGTATTTCCATTCTGACGATCCACTTGCGTGTCTGTCACCATCTTTCCCCGTTGTGGCCCAAAGTCTCTTTTCCATCTACAATATACAGTTCCCGAATACTTCAGAGGATGGATGTTGTGTGCCACCTTGGTGCCTGCATCGCCCTGCATTTTGCTTTCACCTATCATCGATCAGCAAATCTAGTAACCCACTAATCTTACGTACTCTTGCCTTAAACCACCTGTTTGCACATCGCCCTGCTGTTTTCATTTACACAGATGGTTCGAAGGAAGATGGTATGGTAGGCTGTGCTGCTGTTTCAGAATTTGGCACAAATCGACGCACATTACACCCATTTTCCTCCGTATTTACCGCTGAACTATTGGCTATCAGGGGTGCGCTTAATATGATACGGGGTCTTCCTTGCAATGTCCCACACATTGTCGTCTGTAGCGACTTCATGAGTGCGCTACAGGCTTTGAATTACTTTGCATCCTGCGACCCTCTCGTTCGCGAAATTGTCAACGTCCTTCATGGCCTTCTGGTTGCAGGTCGATGCATAACACTCGGTTGGATCCCTGCCCACATAGGGGTCGATGGAAATGAACGTGCTGACTCTCTTGCTAAGTTAGCGAGGCGTGGTACTCCTGAGAACACATTGCTTCGTCTCCCTGACGTCTTTCCGGTGCTCAGGTCCAGGGTCCGTACTGCATGGAATGAGGAATGGTATAACCTCCCTACCACTATCCATCTTCATTCCTTCAAAGACCATGTCTCCCCATGGTTATCACCCTCCTATACTGATCGCGCTGACCAGGTTGTTCTTACCCGCCTTCGCATTGGCCATACCAAGGTTGTTGTTGTTGTTGTTCCCCAGGCTGTCTGGCCGAACAGCCCCAAGGTATTGAGCAAGGCCAAGGCCATAAACGAGCGCCCCCACAAAATCCTCCCTGCTTACCACTAACAAAGCCCGGGTGACCGAAGCCACTCCAAGGCAGGGAGCTTAGGAAGGTGCGGAAACGTCTGGGACCAATGCTACATGGCTATTTAATGACTACACCTAGGCCTCCACCACCTTATTGTCTTCACTGTCAAACTGTTTTCACTGTCGCCCATTTGCTGTGCGAGTGCCGCAACTACGCTTATGAACGGCGGCGTTATCTTCGTAACAAAACTCTTCCTGCACTGCTATACGTTACTCCTACCTTTACCTTTGCTCCAATCCGCACTTATCTAAACGCTA
This sequence comes from Paralithodes platypus, assembly GCA_032716605.1. Classification (NCBI taxonomy): domain Eukaryota; kingdom Metazoa; phylum Arthropoda; class Malacostraca; order Decapoda; family Lithodidae; genus Paralithodes; species Paralithodes platypus. Next base: position 13,844,087 of record CM064556.1, on the reverse strand, counting down.
TACATATGTTCAATGAAATCAGACTGACCTGTTTCTGATCTGTCCCCCCCACTTTCTCAACACATCAATGGTCTCCTAGCCTTATAAGTGGCTTTCGCTCAGTAAGCTAATATAAAATCTCACATCCTCATTATCATCATCATCTTTCTCTCCCTCTCTCTTTGGCTTGTATCCATTCGGGCCCCATTCAGCCTACTGTTTTAAGACGTTTACCTCCATCCAGGTGTCAATATATTCCTGGCGAGCGGTAGCGAGCCAGCATATATATATTTTTGTTTTGACAGCAAGCTAAATTTGTAAATTTTTCGATAGAAAAATGTCTCCGGCGAAGCCGGATTTCTCAATACAATGCTGGCTCGCTATCGCTCGCCATGAAGAAATTGACACCTGGATGAGGATAGAAGTCTTAAAACAGTTGGCTGAATGGATACAAGCCAGGGAAAGAGAGAAAAGAAGAGAAAGATAAAAAAGCCGGTGACCCCCCTTAACACTCAGGCCGCGGGGCCCGTCATATGTCGGGCGAGAGAACCATGGCCAGCAGGGGCCCGACATATGTCGGAAGGGATGTTGAGCACATTATCGGCTCTGAGAGAGAGTCCACGCGTTGGGAGGACGATAGGCGGGCTCTGACCGCTCGGCACGACCGAGCGCCGCGACTGACGTAACCTCTGCACCATTCCACGCCCCCGGCCTCGCGAGACCAAGTAAAAACAATGGAAATTACCGTATTTTAGGGTTTTTGCCCTTATGTTGCGCGATTGTTGCAAGAGACCCCGTGGTCGTACAAGGATGATTCAGGTGTCATTGGAAAGCTCTATTATCGCCCTTTCACGGATACATAATTGTATTACGCTCTGGCTCTTGTTTACGCATGAAAAAGAGCATGGAATGAAGCTCGTTTAGGGTAAATATGCCCGCCTGCCAGGTAGTAGAAGTTACAAACATCCCCCAGCCAAATGTGCGGCTGATTGTCCAGTGTACATTAAACCCTGAAACATTGATCAGTTAAGGGGGGGGGGCTTTTTCTGGACCCATTTCTGCCTCATGTTTAGTCCCATTAGTTTTGAGATTTTGAGAAGTTCGCCCCATTAGTTTGGCAATTTTAAGACCTTTTGCCCCATGTCTTGCCAATTATAAGACCTTTCATGCCATTTAGCTGTAACAAAAATCCTGGCAAGCGATTTCTAGCCTGTAATTTAGGAGGGCTCGATTTTTGTACCGAAAAATGTACACATTTATCTCTAAAGGTGATCTTGGGGATAAGTTTTTTAAGCTTGATGGAGGTGTAGGGAGCAAAATAATAACCTCCCCCCCCCCCCCAATGTAAGAGTAGGCCCAGGTCAGGTCAGGTCAGGTGAAGGTATTGAGGGATAAGCCTTTACAACGGCACCACGTATCTACATTCTACTTTTTCCTATTTTTCTGAAGAGTGTAGAGAGGGGTGTTGGAGAGAGAGGAAGCTATTGGAGTGGCTTTGTTATGTGTTATTAGTCTGTATACGTCGTCGAGGTGTATCTACTGTATATATTTTGTTTATCATTGTTTCTAAATAGGCCTAGGCTACTATTGATAATATTTGTTTACATGTTCAATATTGAATACAGGTAAGTACAAGCATTAATATTTAGTGAGATACGTTTGGTCCAAAGCACCATTATGTTGATATATTGTTTTCCTGACATGTATTTCCGTATGCAACATGTATTTCCGTATGCAACATGTAGTTTCGTATGCAACATGTAGGCCTATTTTCGTATGCAACATGTATTTCCGTATGCAACATGTAGTTTCGCATGCAACATGTATTTTCGTATGCAACATGTATTTTCGTATGCAACATGTATTTTCGTATGCAACATGTATTTTCGTATGCAATATGCATTTTCGTATGCAACATGTATTTTCGTATGCAACATGTATTTTCGTATGCAACATGTATTTTCGTATGCAACATGTATTTTAGTATGCAACATGTATTTTCGTATGCAACATGTATTTTCGTATGCAATATGCATTTTCGTATGCAACATGTATTTTCGTATGCAACATGTATGCTCGTATGCAACATGTATGCTCGTATGCAACATGTATTTTCGTGGGCAACATATAGTTTCGTATGCAACATGTATTTTCGTATTCAACATGTAGGCCTATTTTCGTATGCAACATGTATTTTCGTATTCAACATGTATTTTCGTATGCAATATGTATTCTCATCTTCAAGGAGTGTCTCTACTTTTCAAAATTTCTCTCGTCACTTAATAATTCCTTGAGGAATATGACGCGATTTAGCAGTATATTTTGGCTATCATCAGACTATTTTATTCAGATTAGGAAGGATCTGTGGGAGTCTGAGGCATAATTGAGTTGTTTTGACCCCTTAGACTCCTAGAGATCCTTCCTAAACTGTATAGAATCGTCTAATGACAGCCAAATACTTCTAAAGCGCATCATGATCCTCAAGGATGACTAATGTGAAGGAGTGACTATAAGCCAGAGTTAGCTGTAATTCAGAAACAGATTAACTTGCTCATGTAGTAGTGTACACCCTATGTGGTGGATTGTGTTCTTTTATTTCATAAATTTCATTTTAGTAAGCGTTGTTTCCACATTGCGATTTTGATAATTTAATTTGACTTATATTGTCCTTGTCCCAATTTTGGTTTGTTTAGTTTGCAAGTTTTACATTTTAATTCATGACAGTTCAAAAATTGTACAAAACAGCCGTATTATATTTGTCTACAGCTGTATCTTCCATGTAAGTGCAAATATTGAGATTCTGACATTTATCTCTGGATTGAGATAAACATTATAACACAAAAATAACACATACAAACACAGCTAATGCCTCATAATATTTGTTAACTCTCAGAAGATTATTACGCAGTTTTGACAGGTAATTCTGCTTTACATTAGACGATTTTTTACAGTTTTACGGGTTAAATGTATCATAATGGTTCTTATAATCCAAACGTATCAGAATATTTACGTATTTAATAAAGGAAGAAGTTACAAGAGCGCGTTACATCACATACAAAGTCTCACATATTGAACACAGAAGCACACCCCCTGACAAAGGTGGTGTCTGCATGTCAGGTTAAGGGGGGATGGTTCACTTTTTGCATGTATTTATTATTTTTCTAGTTTCCTCCCTAGACCTCCATCAAATTTAAAAAAGAACATCTATCAGATCCCCCTTCTAGATTGATGTGTACATTTTTCGGTAGAAAAATGTTCCGGCCAAAGGCCGGTTCTTCCAACATTACAGGCTCACTATCGTTCGCCAGGGAAAATATCGACACCTAAATAGCACGAAAGGTCTAAATATTGACGAAGAAATGGGGCGAAAGGCCTTAAAATCGACTAACTAATGGGGCAAACATCTTAACATCTGAAAACTAATGGGGCTAAACATGAGGGAGAAAGTGGTCCAAAAAAACGGCCCATTCCCCCTTAAATAAAAATGCACTTAGGTCCAAGATATTGAGTTTCACCATTAAAATAGGATTGTTGTATTTACCAAGGTTCTGGAGACTATAACACTTGTAAGAAATCCATAGCATTACTGTACTTAAATTTTTTAATACAAAGCCAATAATTTTCTGAAACCTGACGTATAAACACCATTTTTGTCGAGCAGTTCCAGTCCCCCTCAACTGAAGAATAAATACACTATGTGGTCTGTACAGTCGCGCTAATAAGTGATGTCTCGGCACCAAGTATGTTTTGATCAATAATTGGTATTAGCAATATCTAAGCTTCATGTCTTCATATCGAGTGGACTATACAAACATGTTCCTACACCTACCCACCCTATTCAACATCTGACAGACATTAATACAGCAAAGAGCAAGCCAAACGTAATGACAGCTGGGACATGACTTATTAGCGCGACCGTACAATAATGGGCATGGTAAGGCACTTTAGGTGACTGTCAATGGGTTCCAAGCAGCAACAGGACATCAGTAAACTAAAGTGTATTCAAACTAACCTGGCAGAAATTGGTAACGATTCCTTTCTATACATTTTCATAGCCACATGCATACAAGGTTAAGGGGGTAGTACTCGCTTTTCCTGGATCCCCTTCTCCCTCATGTTAAGCATATTAGTTTTGAAGTTTTAAGACGTTCGTTCCGTTAGTTTGCTGATTTTAAGACCTTTCGCCTCATTTCGTTGTAAAATGACCTTAAGACCTTTCGTGCCATTTAGCTGTCGATTTTTTCCTGACGAGCGATAGCGAGTCTGCATTTTTTTTTTTTTTAAAGGAATCGGCCTTCGGCCGGGACATTTTCTACCGAAAAATGTACAAATTTATGTTGAAAGGGTTTCTAGGGGGTATTTTTTTAAGCTTGATGGGGGTCTAGCGAAGAAACTCAAAAATACATAAATACACAAATATATAGACAAAACAAAACAAACACTATCCCCTTAAAGACCACTTCATCCACAGAGAGTGTGGTGGTTTTAGTCTCTTTAGTGTAGTACAATATAATAAAGACTTGCCACAACGCAGCCCCATCATGTCATCACAGTGGCCGATGATGGTATAGCGCTAACAGTGTCTGGCCTGGCAGCTTACAAAAATACACTTTATCAGCATTCAGCCGCCTAACTTACTCTACCTTCAGTCTAGTTGCCGATACCAGTGCAAAAAAGTCCCGAAATATAACGAGAACAAATTTGCTCATGGAAAATTGACGGAAAAAGTGCTCGTGTGACAGCCGCTTTACAGAGGTTGACTGTAGCCTACCACTGAAGTGGCGGGCGGTGGGGTTGCTGCATCCCTAAAGTCAATAATGTATAAAGGCGGCACCATACGAGCAGTTTAGAAAGGCAGTATAGGAAGTATAAAATGCCTAAATACGACATAAGAGATAGACAAACCAAACTGAAATGATTACTGATTACGGATTACTGATATTTACTATAGGATGTAAGGTATCTTAAAATAACCCCCTAGAAATACTTTCTCTAAAGTATCTATTTCTTTATCCTCCCCATTTCACCAGCTAACCTAATCCCACAAGGACCCCAATGGAAATACGCCTAACGGCCTTATTGGGCTATCCTTAGTTGGAATTATGCAAGGCTGGTACATGTTATAACATACTATGTGGTACCAACTCTGTAAATTGCTAACTGAATAAATATTATTATTATTATTATTATTATTATTATTATTATTATTATTAATGTCTGCCAGGTTAGCTTGAACACACTTTACACAGTATGTAGTAATATCAGTGTTTTAGCTAGAAGTCCAGTAAGCATAGAGGGAGGCAAGGATCTGGTCCCAGAACTTGCACTACAGCTTACTGACGCAGCACCATAAGCTATCATTTATTGAGAAACACATTGCCTTTACTTCTACATAATTCACACTGTGTTAATTAACATATCTACACTGAAAAAAATATGTTTTCACTCAAAAAAAAAACCTTATGTAAATGCATTAACCCTTCTTGCCCGGGCTCACCTTCCAAAGGACAGCATTCAGATCCGGGCAATCTGGCCGAAAAACTTTGTAATAGGCCTAACCCTATCTTTGTTATTTTAACTGCTAGATAATTCACACACATCTCAAAACGTAGCCCTGTTTCGTATCTGTAGATTGGCATTGAGTAGAGCTCTCTAGGTCAACTGGTTCAGTTGTGATGACGATTTCCGTGGAGAGCATTTTGCAGTGAATTTAGCAATATCGGACAATAACAAACACTAATCTTGTTCTACAAAACAATAACAACAAAAGTCCGACTTCTTCTTGGTTTTGAAGGTGCTCGTTGCTCCGACCGGCTTTGTTTACATACGGTTCAACGCACGGCTTTCAAACCACACTTAATAGGCTTTCAAGCTTACGGATTTTAAAATGACACCCGGGCTCCTGCCCATCTGCCGCGTTGTCATATTAAAATGACACCCGGGCAGGAGGGGTTAAGCTAAAAAATAAAAACAAAAAATACACCATCAAAGGACTCTGAATACAGGCCAAGCCATCTCAATGTGAATGTAACTTGGCAATATTATATTAACCCCCTCTGTACCGGCAACGTCTTTTTCATTGTATTTAGCTATATTTAGACAATTTTATGCGGCTTAGGAAGGACATCGACACATTAAAAAGCTACAGGCTATCTAAATTAATCCTTATAGCTACCATATATTCTTCCCAAGGTTCATTGAAACGTCTAAATGTAGCTTAACCCATAAAGTACCAGAGACGTCCTTTTCATCCTATTCTGGCCACTTTTAGACGAAATTATTAAGCTTAGGAAGGACCTATAGCAATAATTAAGGCTTCAAACTATCTCCACTAACCCTTTTAACTACCACAGATCCTTCCAAAGCTGCATACTAACGTCTAAATATAGTTAGAATAGAAAATAACACGTCGCTGGTACTCAAAGGGTTAAAGAAACTACAGAAGGGGTTAATAAGGCATATGGCAGTGTTTGACCTAGGAGTAACTTAGCTTAGTGTACACAGTACATATTAGTATGTAGTTATAATAACTACCGGTAACAACACACCACACACATTATGTACATAATCTACAGTTAACCCACACTCAGTACTGGTCACGTTCTTTTCATTAGTCTGGCAACTAGTAGACGATTTTAGTCAGCTTAGGAAGGACGTTCATCTATTAAAAGGCTACAGACTGTCTAAATATATCCTTTTAGCTACCAAATATCCTTCCTAAGCTTCTTAAAATCATTGTCTTAATGTAGCTGAAATCCAATAAAGAAGACGTCACCGGTACTGAAAGGGTTAAGAGGAAGCAGCTGACTTGACTTAAAGGGGCACCTGGGCCCTCCCTCAACCAACACCTTAAGGGGCCCTCACACAGTCAGGAGTGCGAGCTAGAGTCACTAGGAGTAGGGGAAATTTCGGACTCGCGGGTCTATTCGTGGTGAAAATCGATGACTCCTAGTAACTCTAGCGACTCCTGTTAGACTCCCACTCTCTCGTGGTGAAAATCGATGACTCCTAGTGACTATAGCGACTCCTGTTACTCTCACTAGCTCGCACTCCTGACTGTGTGAGGGCCCCTTTAGTCTCGCATTTCTTCACATTGTCTTGGCTACCACTGGACGATTTTCTTGAGGACAGGAGGGGTGTTTGAGAGTCGGAGGGTGAAGTGAGATAGTTTTTGTTTTACTTTAACACCCCTCTTCACATTGTCTTGGCTACCACTGAACGATTTTCTTGAGGATAGGAGGGGTCTTTGAGAGTCGGAGGGTGAAGTAAGATAGTTTTTACTACGACTAACCCTTTCTTCACATTGTCTTGGGTGCCATTGGACGATTTCTTGAGGATAGGAGGGGTGTTTGAGAGTCGGAGGGTGAAGTGAGATAGTTTTTACTTCGACTAATCCTTTCTTCACATTGTCTTGGGTGCCACTGGGCGATTTTCTTGAGGACAGGAGGGGTCTTTGAGAGTCGGAGGGTGAAGTAAGATAGTTTTTACTTCGACTAACCCTTTCTTCACATTGTCTTGGGTGCCACTGGACGATTTTCTTGAGGACAGGAGGGGTCTGAGAGTCGGAGGGTGAAGTAAGATAGTTTTTGCTTCTACTTTAACGCCCCCCTTCACATTGTCTTGGCTACCACAGGACGATTTTCTTGAGGTTTGAGAGTCGGAGGGTGAAGTAAGATAGTTTTTGCTTCTACTTTAATGCCCCTCTTCACATTGTCTTGGCTACCACTGGACGATTTTCTTGAGGACAGGAAGGGTCTTTGAGAGTCGGAGGGTAAAGTGAGATAGTTTTTGTTTCTACTTTAACCCTCTCTCCTTATTGTCTTGGCTACCACTGGGCGATTTTCTTGAGGACAGAAGGGGGTTACTGGACGATCTTCTTTAGGACAGGAAGGGTCTTTGAGAGTCGGAGGGTAAAGTGAGATCGTGTTTACTTCTACGATCCCTAAAGGCCCTTCCTAGCTGAGTAAATATATGTAATATTAGCCAGAATATTTTTGTTATGGCGTCATGGTTTTGGAAGGGTTAATTGTGATATTATTTTGGCGATCATAAGACTTTTTGCTCCGTTTCTGTTAATTTTAAGACCTTTCGTGCCATTTAGATGTTGAGTCTTTCCTGGCGAGCAATAGCGAGACTATTTTAGGAGGAGCTACCGAAAAATTTACACATTTAATTCGAAGGGGGATCTTGGTGGTAATTGTTTAAGCTTGAAGGAGGTCTAGGGAGCAAACTAAAACTATCTAACTAAAATAGACTAACTAAACTAAACTAACTAATTAAACTAAGCTAAAAACCCATACTGATGTACTACACCCTCACTTGTATACACCCACTGGTATTGCCACTCGAATCAATACTGGGAAGCATAATACGGTACTCTAAACTTCATTCATATTTATAAAACTACACACACACACAAATACCCCCCCCCCCACACACACATACACCCCCCCCCCCCCTTCACACACACACACACACACGCACATAACAATATACATATACGTTGATGTGCTCACCATGTAGTTGCTGGGGTTCTGGGGAATTGTCTACTTAGCCTAGGTGGGGAAATTACACTCTTTATTTTGACATGTTGTGCTTATCATTCATGGCCATTGTATAATAGTGAACTGTGTAATCTTATTGAGCTCTGGAGGGCCTCTGCAGGATACTCAGAAACAGTCTAAGGCTATATAGCAGATAGATTCATATACCACAATTGAATTACTCTACAAAGATCATGGTTGAAATTTCTAGTAATTTTAGTAAATGTATGCTTAATTGAAGTACACGCATACAAGTTTTCATAATGGCTTCACAACTTCAACAACTCTAGCTTTCTCTTTTCAGAATGCAAAAATCCATTATAATATTAAAATAAAGATGCTATGTTTTACCTTTTATATTGTGTGCTGATAACAAGTTTGGATATATGTTTTAGAAATTTCTCAAGACGAAGTTGAGGAAATGTGTCTCAGGCACGACTGATCCTAACACACTCGTATATACACAGTTTATCACACGAGAAATTTTATCATTAATTTTCGATGGTCAAAAAATTTCAAGCAATAAATCCAAGAACTTTTGTATTAGTGTCAGAAACTAGACAAGACAGATTAACTTAAGTGACAGGATTATTTAAAAGGTTCCCCTCATAAGTTACTAGACTAGTGTTGAAGTTAGATGTTCAGAGAAAAACTTGTGTGACACAGGCTTTAGCAAAAATAATCCCTTAGGTAGTAATTTCAGATTTTTACTATTCAACGCCGCTCGCTGTTGTTTCATTACGTTCTCTCCTTTTCTTTTCTCTTTTATCTTTCCTTCTCTTCTTCTTCTCCTTTGCTTTTTTACGTGATTTCTTTGAGCTCTCTCTATCATCCCCCCCGTCTACCCTCTCTAAAGTTGATTGGTGGGTCGAGTCTTCAATGTCTCGGCTGTTTCCCTGGATTTGCGCCTGGAGGAGGGTTTCCCAAGTGTCCCAGAGTGTGAGAGTGGGTCTGTGGGGTTGTGAAGAAGTGTAGGAGGATAGCGGGGAATGAGGGAAGGGCACGGAGAGGGAGGGAATAGAAGGGTGGGTTGGCTGAGAGGGTCGTGAGAGGGAGGCAGAGGTATGGGGGGAAGAAGATAGTGAAGACACAGGAAGATTAGAAGGTGAAGCAGAGGGGAAGGGAGAAGAGCTTAGAAGGTTTGGATATAATGGAGTTATCATGGGAGACGATGTTGAGGTTTGACTCATGAGGTGATTTGATTCTTGAGTGCTTGTTTCCTCATTTTCATTCTTCTCTTGTTCCCTCTCTTCCTGGTTGTTGCTGTGTTTTCTATTTCCGCCACTTCCATGGTGGTGTCGTACTTTGTGCCCTTGGTAAATATTGTCTTGAGATTCTTCTATATCTCCTTGATCATTATCGTCATCGTTTTCACAGTCATCTATAGTGTGATTTGCCATACCTTGTGTTATGTTTAGGTGAACTTCTGTGCTGACTTCTCCAATATCAAGCGAGGCCCATTTACTTGAAGACTTGTTCGCATTCTTACTCGCTCCCTCCTGCTGGAAATCAATCTGAAATTTCTTGACTGTTGCCTGCGCTTCTTTCAAAATCCGTCTCAAATTCCGAACGCTCTGGTCACCGTCTTCCTCGTCTATAAGGCTGGGTGTTTGTGAAGAACCTTGACTGCCGCACTTCTTCCTGGCACACCTCGGTACTTTGGGGCCATCGTTCTGCCTGGGCGAAGTGGCTGTTTCATCTGGACTCTCAACCTCTCCCTTGATACTAATCAGTCTAAGTGGTTGTAGGATTTGGCTGAACGAAATAGGAATAGTGTTAGTGTTCTCTCCATCTCCACTGCCATCTATCACATCCAATTTTGCATTTTCTCTTTCATGATCCTCCTGTTTTCTCATCTCAATTGGCTGAATATTAACTTTTTTAACTTCAGAATCAGTTATGTCCCGATTCTCTGAAGGCATACTGTTACTCTCGTTGATACTTGCATTTATATTATTGTCTGTTTCTGATATTGAAGATCTATCTCTTGTAGCTATTATTGCACTGTTGCTCTCTTGGTCGCTTCCACTGCCCATGTCTTCAAGATCTCCTGCAGTTAATGTTACTTTATTGGTCTCTTGGCTGGTTTCATTGTCCATTTCTTCATGAACCCTTTGATGTGTTCTTGCACTGTTGCGTTCTTGGCCGTTTCCACTATCCGTTCTTTCCCGATTGCCGGAGTTCTGGTGGTCGGTTGTGTCGGTACCATGTTGGGTGAGGGCTGCTGGGTCTTGGGTGAGGGAGGGACTGGTACTATGTTGGGTGAGGGAGGGGCCGGTACTATGTTGGGTGAGGGCTGCTGGGTCTGGGGTGAGGGAGGGACGGGTACTGTTCTCCAAGTGAGGTCTTTGTGGACTAGAATGCAAGTCTGGCTCGGTGGGGCCAGCACTATAAGCTGTCCCCTCCAGCTGGTAGGTTGTCTGCGAACATATCAAAATATACTTTAGAAACACAATCTTTTATGTGAGCAAGTTGATGATTAGTTTGATTATATTATTACACAAAGTGAATGCACAATATTGAAAATACTGCATATTTAAAGTTTATGCAAATTCATATAAATTTTCAATGGATCAGATTATTTGCCAATTCTGAGGGTTGTATAATCTAAAAGGTTATTAGCCAATTATGAAAGTTGTAAAATATAAGAGGTTTAATGATTTACGGTGAGCAAAAGGATGCTTCTAAAATGTATAACTATTGTACCTGAAACATAAATAAATATGAAATGGGTTGACACTGCAGTATGGAACATGGAGGTATTGGACTAGTGAATTATGCATTACTAACATGAGTCTTTCAAAGAAGAAGAAATTAACTCGAGTTATAAAGATGATGTGCAACTTGACTAATACAAATACTTCATGCAAGAACATATGTCCTTCATTAAACATTTAAACAAAGATCTAGTCTGGCATGCATTCTGGTGTTTGTATTGACCAGGAGTATTGTCAGAGTCATGCTGTCAGTCAATGTTGCCATGCAGGTACAAGGCAGGCAGAAGGTGAGAAGGAAGTAGGGGAAACGTACTTGCACATTACTTTCACAAATGATAATTATGCACCTTGGACAGTAGGTAATACAATCTGTGTAGCTTTATATTTAATATATATATATATATATTTCATAGTTGGGCTGAGCTGGTGTCTCAACACTTAGAAGTCTGCAACCTGTCTGGAATCATTAGTGTCTACGACGAATTTAGTGTCATTCAGGCACGAATTTACACGTATTTGTATTAAGAATGAAAGCCATACCAATCTCCTAGGAATATGACTTGGGATTGGAAACCCTAACAGAGTATCTACCATCATAGGCCTCTGATACTTATTAGAAACTTTTACATGTCCGAATCAACAATATGCGAAATAGGGCAAGAAGCAGATGACACCAGTTTGATATTAAATTTGATTCCAGGCTCTTGGTGTCTCAGGATTTAGGTTCTGAATTGGACTATCCTTTTCCTACAAACCCAACACATTGCAGTATAAATAAGAGTAAGCTTAGCCTTTATAATAGAAGTGATTACATTAATACACTGTAAAGATAGCATACTGTATATGGCACACAAAACAAAAACTCTTAACCCATACTAAACCACAGGATTTTGCCATTTACAGTACGTTTCCCCCATTACCAGCCATTTTCGCAAAAATGATATTGCTGCAGCGCGACATGATGCATCACTCATGAAAGCTGGAGAGTAACTGACTGTCACTGTAATGGTGGGGGACAACTGTTTGACACTCGGCACTGTACAGCACATTATATACTGTATATAATGGTGGGGGACAACTGTTTGACACTCGGCACTGTACAGCACATTATATACTGTATATAATGGTGGGGGACAACTGTTTGACACTCGGCACTGTACAGCACATTATATACTGTATATAATGGAACACAACAAAAACTATTTATCGGCAGAAACCCATAAGCTTTGTATATTGGCACTGGGTTTACTCACCCATCTCAAAATTATAGCTCAAGAAGCTTAGCGTTATTTGCATTCTTTAATTTTTATAGATGTACAATTGGCCTAATAAGTGATGTCTGGGCACCAATTATGTTTTGATTAACCTTTTCCCTGCGGGTGACATTCTGGAACGTCCTGGCAATTTGCAGCTATTTCCAGGCTTTAAAAGCCTGTAAAAACCGTAAAAATCGAGTGTCAGTGGGCGGGAGCGTGAGGGGCCCACCTCCGACCCTCAGAGCAGCCAGCGGCCCACTGAGGTAGACTGTGTCTCGCGCGGGTCTCTCACTGCCTCTCACAACAGTGTTGCCAAGTGAGCGAGTGCTAACAAATAGCGGGTTTCCCACATTTCTATGGCACCGCTGCGGGTGAACCAGGCCACATACGAGGCCCGTTCTGGTCTCATTTTGAAGCTATTTTCGCCTAGTTTTCGGCAGAATACAGTTCATTTAATGCAGATGCTTGAATAATCATTCAGGAGTGCCTGAATATGCCCTAAATAGCCCAAAACACCCCGCAGACAATGTGTTAATAATTGGTATCAGCAATATTTACGCATGATTTCTGCTTTTTGATTGAGATACACAAACAGGTTCCTACACTAACCCACCCTATTCAACATCTGACAGACATTAATACAGCACAGAGAAAGCCAAACGTAATGACAGCGGATACATGACTTATTAGCCTGAATAGAAAGTGGGATGCTGTAGACACGGGTGATTTCTAACAGGTGACGACGGACGTTAAGCTCTGGAGACAGCATGGAGATAAAAGCTATGACAGTAATTAAGGGAGCGAACCGGCTTTTTTAATCTTTCTCCTTTTCTCTCTTTCCCTGGCTTGTATCCATTCGGCCCCATTTAGCCAACTGTTTTAAGATGTTTATCCCCATCCAGGTGTCTATTTCTTCCTGGCGAGCAATAGCGAGACAGCATTGTATGGAGAAATCCGGCTTTGCTGGAGAATTTTTTCTATCGAAAAATGTACAAATTTAGCTTGCTGTCAAAACAAAAATATATATATGCTGGCTCGCTACCGCTCGCCAGGAAAATATTGACACTTGGATGGGGTAAACGTCTTAAAATAGTAGGCTGAATGGGGCCAAATAGATACAAGCCAAAGAGAGAAGGAGAGAAAGAGAAACGAAAAACGAGGTGGGCTCCCTTAATATATAAGCTTTTGGTAGGAGTGTAAATTAATTAATAGTACCATAAATACACAGTGGTCCTTGTCAGCTCAGACCTGGGTAAGTGATGGGTCTGTCCTCAGCCTAAGTATCCTGGAGGTTTCTTCTAAGTGGTGAGAAAACAATAGAATGTCAATAAATCTAACTCGTCAGTTAGGTCTGAGTTAAGTGGGTACAGGAAGCATGAGTTAGATTAATACTATACAATGTACTAATGACATTATACTGAGGCTATTCTGAGTTAAGTGGGTACAGGAAGCATGAGTTAGATTAATACTATACAATGTACTAATGACATTATACTGAGGCTATTCTGAGTTAAGTGGATACAGGAAGCATGAGTTAGATTAATACTATACAATGTACTAATGACATTATACTGAGGCTATTCTGAGTTAAGTGGGTACAGGAAGCATGAGTTAGATTAATACTATACAATGTACTAATGACATTATACTGAGGCTATTCTGAGTTAAGTGGATACAGGAAGCATGAGTTAGATTAATACTATACAATGTACTAATGACATTATACTGAGACTATTCATCTTAAAGGTGGTGGTGCATGGGTTGAGATAAACATGGAATAATAATCGCCAACCTACACATAATTATCTTGCAAAATGCCATGGCACGGAAATAATTATTAACAATGGTATAAAGGATTTTGTGGATCGTCTACACCGGACCTGTGACGTCATAGGAATGTAAGTCCACCATCCAGTCCAGGATGAGGATACTCCTGTGACGTCGGTCCGGTGTAGACGATCCATAAAATCCTTTATACCATTGTTAATAATTATTTCCGTGCCATTGCATTTTGCAAGATAATTATGTGTAGGTTGGCAATTATTATTCCATGTTTATCTCAACCAATGCACCACCACCTTTAATAACAAATTATGGATCAGCAGTCAAGATTGGCACATGTTTATTATTCGCTCGGTTAAAATGAACAGAGTGCATTAATATGAAAGTTAAAATATATGAATAACAGACCGAATACTCGTTTAAACAAATAAATACACAAATAATAATAATACAAGCCAAATATAAACCTTCCATGGTATAATAATGCAGATCCACATTTGTAATCTGTCAATTCATGATTCCCGTTCCTCTGATTATCACCATTATTTGTGGAGTAATATTAACCCCTTGAAGCTCTGACGCGTTTTAGCAGTATATTTTGGCTATCATTAGACGATTTTATGCAGCTTAGGAAGGATCTGTGGGTATGAAAAGGGTAAAGAATCTCTCAATCAACCCTCTGACTTCCATATACCCTTCCTAATGTGAATACAATCGTCTAATAATTACCAGAAAACAAAACAGAAATGCGTATTGGAGCTTGGAAGGGTTAAAGGGTAGGTCTTGCTTTGGTACATTATAGGGCAACACTTGATAGTATATCAGCTGTCATTACTATAGGCAGCGCCAGCGAACTTGACAGTAATCTTGACCCCTTAACCCTTTCAAGCTCCAATACGTGTTTCTGTTCTGTTTCTGGCTACTATTAGACGATTTTATTCAGATTAGTAACGGTATATGGAAGTCAAAGGCTTGATTGAGATAGTATTTACCCTTTTAATACCCACATATACTTCCTAAGCTGCATAAAAGCATCTAATGATAGCCAAAATAAATGCTAAAACGCGTCAGAGCTTCAAAGGGTTAACTTCTTATAACGCGACAAGAATGAAAGCAATCGGGCTGACGTTTCTATCAGTTGGGAAGAGCCCACCGGGAAATAGGTGTGGATATTTACAGCCAGTTTGAGCTAGGCCCTTTTGAGTTACAGAGTGGTCAGGTGTCAGGATTATTGTCAGGTTCGTTGGTGCTACCTAAATACGTCAAGGGTATATTGTTGGTTGGTTAGTCAACATTCGGGTAAAATATAACACGTCTGTCTGCCAAGTTAGTTTTGGAAATATCTAGATTTCAAGTATTGGGTAGTTAGGAAGTCTAAACTAACATTACTCTCAAAACTCAAACTTGGAGACAATTATTATGAGTAGTAATTCATTCCTGGTGTGTTACAGTTACATTGGAGTGGGTATTGTACATATCAACACAAGTATGTTCATTGGTTGAACTAGGTCTTACTAAAGGGGGGTCACCGTTTTTTTCTTTTCTCCTTTTCTCTCTTTCCCTGGTTTATATCCATTCGGCCCCATTCAGCCAACTGTTTATCCCCATCCAGGTGTCGATTTATCCCTGGCGAGCAATAGCGAGCCAGCATTGTATGGAGAAATCCGGCTTCGCCGGAGAAATTTTTCTATCGAAAAATGTACAAATTTAGCTTGTAAAACAAAAATATATATAAGCTGGCTAGAAAATATTGACACCTGGATGGGGGTAAACGTCTTAAAACAGTAGGCTGAATGGGGCCGAATGGATACAAGCCAAAGAGAGAGGGAGAGAAAGAGAAAATAAGCGAGGTGGGCTCCCTTAAAGGACTGTTACTAGATTCCAACTGTAGTTATATTTTAGTTCAGAGCTAAAGAGGTATCCTATATATCACCTTTGTTAGTATATTTTAGTTCAGAGCTAAAGAGGTATCCTATATCACCTTTGTTAGTAGAGAGACACATGTGATGGATCGAAAACTATGTATGTTTGCGTTTGGAGAGGAGTGTAGGAGGGTGTAGGGACAGTTATGTACTAATCTCGAGAGACTGTTAACCAGAAATTGTGCTTTCCTTTCACATAAACATTAGGCTATTCAGTGTGCAGTTGGGTCTGAGTACATGATTAGATTAATATCCAGTATTCGATAAATGGATAGCAATCTTAGTCATATACTTAAGGGGAGATATTTAGTTTGTTCCCTAGACCTCCATCAAGCTTAAAATTACACCCCCTTGAGTCCCTTTCAAGATAAATTTGTACATTTTTCGGTAGAAAAATGTCCCGGCCGAAGGCCGGTTCCTCTTAAATTACAGGCTCGCTATCGCTCGCCAGGATAAAATTGACACCTGAATGGCACGAAAGGTCTTAATATGGGGTGAAAGTTCTTAAAATCGCTAAACTAATGGGGCAAACGTTTTATAATATCAAAAGCAATGGGGCTAAACATGAGGGAGAAAGGGGTCAAGAAAAAAATCCCTCAAGTGGATATCTCCCCTTAACCTTTAAATGTCTCGATGGTGTAATGGTTAGAGTGTTTAAAATCTGTATGTGGTGTCCCAGGTTCGAATCCCGGGAGGATCACATGCTTTCATTAATTTTATTGGGAGGTGTTTGGTGTTTGGTGTTGGGAGTGAAATGAATTAGTTAGATTAATGTCTCATACAACCGTCCTGGTGGTGTAATGGTTAAGATGGCAAAAATCTGTGTGTGATTACCCGGGTTCGAATCCTGGCGGATCATATATACGTTAATTAATTTCATTGGGGGTGTTTGGTGTTGTGGTGATATTAATAAAATATAGATAATCTCAATTCAATTATCTTTTATATCATCTCACTCTAATTATTGAGACAATTAGTGTAGAAAACTACAATGAGTTTATGATAACACTCATAATGTTATATCAGGAATTTGGTATCCTTGCTACCTTAAATTGAGCATTAACAAATTAATGATCATAGTAACAGTGTATGATATCAATAATTAGCCTACTTCTTTATAGACATTGATATTACGACAAATACAAGTCAATGACAATACTCGAACAAGTGCAATTCAAAGATGTCACGGTTTTTTGCAACTATTATCCTTTGTCATGCCTAATTCAAGGGCATACAATTGTTCTTGAGCTAAATGGACTATGGATATGTATTTACAGTGATAAATAATCTCCCAAAACACCAAAAGTTTTATAGTTGAGCGATGCAATTTTGAGTTCCAGTATGATATGTGTATTAGACGTATCATAAAATGTGACTGTATTTGCAATATATAGTTGTGTCTATCCTCTAAGAGCGCTTTTTCACTCAACATTTATCCTCAACACTGGTCTGGCAGCTTATGTGGTCAACATTTACAATATTTCGGCTACCTAAATTCATCTATCATCAGGCTAGTTTCCGATACCAGTGCAAAATACTCCAGAAATGTTGCCAGAAAAATGTTGATCATCGAATGTTGACTATAAAAGCTCTCGTGTGATACCGGCTTAAGTGGTGATGGTTGAGAGAGAATGTGTGAATATGCATCTGAGGCTGGTAAAGACTGTGTGAAAATGTAAATAGAGCTATTGATTATCGAATGTTGACCATAAAAGCTCTCATGTGATACCGGGCTTAAGGGAGCGTGCAGGGTGTATAGGAGTTAAACTGGTTGGTGTGTGGGTCTAAAAGTGTTTAAAGAGAGAGTTTAAAATGACTATTGAGTGTTTGGTAAAGGTTCGTGCAGGGAGAGGAGTGTGACGCACATTGGGTGGTGGTGTACGGGAGTGGGGGGATCGACCCTGGGGGGGTCTAGAGGCAGAGGACTGGTAGAGCAGGGAACCATCAGGAAGGCGGGACACCAAGTAACCTTCGTCATCCTCCACCACCGTCACTGGAACGAACCACTACACTACAGTCTCTATATTTTAAGCTGAGGGTAAATTGCCACGTTACTATCTTGGTTACTCAGCTATAACGTAGATTTTGTAGTGAAATATGTTGTTAATTATGAAAACTTGACATTAACCCCTTCTGTACCAGCGACGGCAGGGAACCGTCAGTAGATAAATCACTCCCCAGTCCCAGCGACGGCAGGGAACCGTCAGTAGATAAATCACTCCCCCAGTCCCAGCGACGGCAGGGAGCCGCCAGTAATGTACTCCCCAGTCCCGGCGACGGCAGGGAGCCGCCAGTAATGTACTTTCCTTGTAACTGCCACTATCAGGCAGTGCCTGGTACCACGACCGTTTGAGCACTGCTCTAGAGTTGGCAACACTTCTCAGCTTATATCCAAGCCTCTGTATGCTGGGAGAGCCAGTATTCCTTCATCTTTTGAGGTGGGATGTTCTATCTTGCCATTTTGGGCACATTGCTTGGGACTGGGGGTGGGGGGGGGGACTTTTATTACTGTACCCTACGGCACAGTAGGGGTTAATATGACGCAGGGACATAGCCGTATCATATGACGCAGGGACATAGCCGTATCATATGACGCAGGGACATAGCCGTATCATATGACGCAGGGACATAGCCGTATCATATTTTCCCATTAAATACCGATAAATCAGATGCTAAGGAGTTCAATTTACCATCATCTGGAAAAAACGGACAATAAACTACAACAATATGGAAGGCTCATCACTCGCAACACACAATATGGCACAACTCAAGCTGCTGAAGATACTAGGAGTGGTTGCGGTGGTTCCAATGTACGTTACCAAACAATCATACCGGTTATTATTCATAGAGTTGATGAAATGAACACACACCAATGCTGGTCTTGGTCATTGGCTTATTTAACTTTTTTGCTAGACCTCTTATAGACATTATATGCTCTTCTTAAGGGGAGGTTTCTAGTTTGTTTCTTACTCCTCCAGCAATATTAAAATTTCACCCCTTGAGTCCCTTTCAAGATAAATTTGTACATTTTTCGGTAGAAAAATGTCCCGGCCGAAGGCCGATTACTCTTAAATTACAGGCTCGCTATCGCTCGCCAGGATAAAATCGACACCTAAATGGCACGAAAGGTCTTAAAATTGACAGAATGGGGCAGAAATTCTTAAAAATCACCAAACTAATGGGGCAAACGTCTTTAAATCTCAAAAACAATGGGGCTAGACATGAGGGAGAAAGGGGTCAAGAAAAAAATCCCTCAAGTGGAAATCTCCTCTTAATATATTCGTGATTGTGCTCTATATATTAAATTATTTTATTATGATAGATTTTTAGTTGCTTCTCCTGGGACAACATATTCTGCTGTACCCTGTTCCGAGTTGGTAGGCCAGAAATCGTGAACCTCAACCTCTGTAACTCAAAAAGGGCTGGAGAAAATGGGCTGTAAATTTCCACACCTTTACCCTGGCTGACCCTACCTAAATTGTAGAGATATTAGCTCGATTCCTCTAGTCACTTGCGAGTTGTAGAGGTTAATGTTGCAGAGTGGTGGGGTAGTTATTTGGAACTATCTTCTATCCCAGCATTATCCTTGATATACAATGGGTGAGGGCTGGTCCTGTCCAGAGTGAGGTTTGGCATCCTCTACCCAAACTTAGCCGATTCTGTCTGTCTCTTTTCCTGCACTACTTTTCCTACTTCGGGGGCGGGTGGCTACGAATCCTCCCCTTGTAAAATTCACACACTAGATCAGACAGAGCAATGGGCGAGGGAATGCAAAAGTGGTCCCGGACCCTAAGAATTGAAACGTTAAATGTTGTTTCTGTTCGGGCTCTGTCTCGAGTCGGCCACCCCCAGCTATGGGATATGTGCCTGAGTATATACACACATACATACACACAACACTATGCTTGTATGTAGAACATGTACGGTCGCGCTAATAAGTCATGTCCCAGCTGTCATTACGTTTGGCTTGCTCTGTGCTGTATTAATGTCTGTCAGATGTTGAATAGGGTGGGTATGTGTAGGAACATGTTTGTATATTTCACTCGATATGAAGAAATGAAGCTTAGATATTGCTGATACCAATTATTGATCAAAACATACTTGGTGCCGAGATATCACTTATTAGCGCGACTGTACATGACAATATACTGGCGAAAGCTGGACAGGTTAAGATCTATTTATTTATGGAAAACACATTGTAAAGATAATTAAGTTCTGCAACAGGTTAGCAAAGACAATAACAAGACATACTATAAAAGTAACAGACAAGGAAGATAGTGGTCTACAGTCAATGATTTGTTGTTTATTGTATCCTATTAACCCTCTCCGACATATGACGCGATAACGGTCTACAGTCAATGATTTGTTGTTTATTGTATCCTATTAACCCTCTCCGACATATGACGCGATAACGGTCTAAAGTCAATGATTTGTTGTTGTTTGTATCCTATTAACCCTCTCCGACATATGACGCGATAACGGTCTAAAGTCAATGACCTATTAACCCTCTCCGACATATGACGCGATAACGGTCTAAAGTCAATGATTTGATGTTGTTTGTATCCTATTAATCTACACAGAGACCCCCACAATCTGTAAAGAGGATTAGTATAAAGAAATGTATATCGCATTCCTTGTATTATGTATTATGGAAGGCTTTTGGTACTTCGGAATCCCCTTCTCCCTCGTGTATAGCCCCATTAGTTTTGAGATTTGATTATGTTCACCCCATTGGTTAGGCGATTATAAGGCCTTGCGCCCCATATATTTGTCAATATTATGAACTTTCGTACCATTTAGGTGTCGATAGCGAGCCTGTAATTTAGGTGTCGATAGCGAGCCTGTAATTTAGGTGTCGATAGCGAGCCTGTAATTTAGGAGGAATCGGCCTTTGGCAGGGATCTCGAGGAAGTGTCTTGGGGGTGTTTATTTAAGCTTGATAGGGAATAAACTAAAGTCGGCCCTCACATGAGAAGACAATGACTAGGTATAACTCGTTTAGTCGACGGAAAGAAAATGCCCAATTCTAAAATGATGAATATATAGCTTAAAATACAAACACATCATTAAACAAGAGAGCTGAAGGTAGCTCGCAATTATTCTCTAGATACGCAATTATGTTCTACAGGATATGATTTGGAGATTTTATTAAGGGGAGGTTTATAAGTGTGTTTCCTAGACTTCCATCAAGCTTGAAATTACACCCCCTTAACCCAATTTCGAGATAAATTTGTAAATTTTTCGGTAGAAAAATGTCCCGGCCGAAGGCCGTTTCCTCTTACATTACAGGCTCGCTGTCGCTCGCCAGGAAAAATTCAACACCTAAATGGCACGAAATGTCTAAAAATTGACAGAAATGGGGCAAAAGTTCTTAAAATCGTCAAAATAATGGGGTAAACGTCTTAAAATTAGAAAATCAATGGGGCTAAACATGTGGGAGAAAGGAGTCCAGAAAAAAATCCTTCAAGTGGAAATCTCCCCTTAAAGAGAAGTTGTAAGATAATAGTGAAAGCTTGAAGAAAACTAGAGCCATGTCAAACAATTAACATGACCAACAGAGTATTATTATATATTTATATTATATATATATTATATATTATATATTATATATTATATTATATATTATATATTATATATTATATATTATATATTATATATTATATATTATATTATATATTATATATTATATATTATATATTATATATATATTATATATTATATATTATAATTTATATTATATATTATATATTATATTATACATTATATATTATTATATATATTATATTATTATTATATATTATATATTATATATTATATATTATATTATATATTATATATTATATATTTATTATATATTTATATTATATATTATATATTATATATTATATTATATATTATATATTATATATTATATATTATATTATATATATAATATATATTTATATTATATATTATATATATATATATTATATATTATATATTATATAATATAGTATATGTTTATTATATATATATATTATATATTATATATTATATATTATAGTTATTATATATTAATATTTATATTATATATTATATATTTATATTATATATTTATATTATATATTATTATATTATATATTATATATTATATATTATTATATATTATATATTATATATTATATATTATATATTATTATATATTATTATATATTATATATTATATATTATATTATATATTATATATTATATATTATTATATATTATATTATATATTATATATTATATTACCGGTATATATTATTATATATTATATATTATATATTATATTATATATTATATATTTTATATTATTTATATTATATATTATATAGTTATATTATATATTATATATTTATATTATATATTATATATTTATATTATATATTATATATTTATATTATATATTATATATTTATATTATATATTATATATTTATTATATATTATATATTATATATTACGGTATTATATATTATATTATATATTATATATTATATATTATATATTTATTATATATTTATATTATATAAATATATAAATATTTAATTATATATTTATTATATATTATATATTATATTACATCAGTGTTGTATTATATATTATATATTATATTACATCAGTGTTGTATTATATATTATATATTATATTATATATTATATATTTATATATTTATATTATATCTTATAGATTATATATTATATATTATATATTTATATTATATATTATATATTATATATTATATATTATATATTTATATTATATATTATATATTATATATTATATATTATATTATATATTATATATTTATATTATATATTATATATTATATATTATATATTATATATTTATATATTTCAGTAGATATTGCGACGATATATTTGTTACTAATTTATATATCAGATTAACCCTCTCCGACATATGACGCGATGTTGAGCCTATTGGGGATACTTTAAAGCCTTTGTTACCATCAGGGGTATTTAGAAACCTTTAGTTTAGTTACTTCAACCTCTGCAGTTGTCTTTGAGTTAGCTGTGTTGAGCCTATTGGGGATACTTTAAAGCCTTTGTTACCATCAGGGGTATTTAGAAACCTTTAGTTTAGTTACTTCAACCTCTGCAGTTGTCTTTGAGTTAGCTGTGTTGAGCCTATTGGGGATACTTTAAAGCCTGTGTTACCATCAGGGGTATTTAGAAACCTTTAGTTTAGTTACTTCAAGTTGTCTTTGAGTTAGCTGTGGGCAGAAAACTAATTATGGAGAGGTAATTATAAGAATGAGAGAACTATTTCTTATTGCTAATCTGGTAACCACCGCGTCATATGAGTCTGAAGGGGTTAACATGTGATGAGATAACCAAGTATAACATGAGATGGTTATACATCACTTAAGCCGATATCACACGAGAGCTTTTATAGTCAACATTCGATGATCAACATTTGTCTTGCAATATTAATGGAATATTTTGCACTGGTATCGGAAACTAGACTGATGGTAGATTAATTTAGGTCACCGAAATATTGTAAATGTTGACCTCATAAGCTGCCAGACCAGTGTTGAAGAGAAATGTGGGAAAAAGCGCTCGTGTGATACCGGCTTTAGGAAGATGACGAAATGATGGAGATGTATTAATTAAGGACACTCACACTGTCCAATATTTTGTCCAAATCGTATGTTTTATGGTTAGAAACATGACCATTAATTATTATTCCCATTGCCATGTCTATCTGATGTTATTGCATTGCCTTGATAGGCAAATGTAAGCTTTTGGATGGCCTTAACGAACACATTTGTGCCGTTTTCAGCCATTAATCACATAATTTGAACAAAATGTCAACAATTGTGGGGATCCCTCTTCCTTCATCTCAATCATTCTTATTAAATATTTGGCTTATGCTCAAATGGGTTCTTCTGTTTAGCTATCGTCTAATTTAAGTAAAAGTTCAGGGGACTTTCTGATTAAACACGAAAAACTTGAAAATGTACCTGAGGCAAACTGTAGGTCTTCACTGAGGAACCTGTGAAGATCATGGTCCCGCCGCCGGAGCTCTGTGGACATAAGGAGGGCCCAGTCACCTATGGCCGAACACTGGTTGTCTAGAGCATCCTGACGCTTACGGATGAACCTCTGGAAATCACCCCGCTGCTCCTCCAGTACCTGTCAGATGATAATATTAATGAGATTGATAATGTTGAAATAACTTATGAAAAATTGACAGAATGAATATAAACACCATATGAGTAGGAGCACTTTATTGACAAAGTTTCACAGATAGCTTCTTCAGGTCACTGAGTGACCTGAAGAAGCTATCTGCGAAACATTGTCAATAAAGTGCTCCTCATATAGAGATACATAATGTTAATGATAGAGATAATAATGAGAAGACTTATTCACTACAACTACTAATGCGAAGGGTCCAGTCGCTGATGGGAGTGGACTGATTATCTAAGGCATTCTGTTACTTCCGGATTAATCGCTAGCATTCCACTCATTGCTTCTCCAATATCTGTATCATAATAACAATGATAATATTTATATAACAATCATCTTTTCCCATCTTCAGGTACCACCAAGCTGATATCTCTACTACTATTACTACCACTAAATACAACTGATAAATTATGTTTGGCCATTCCTGAGAGTAACATTGTGGATGCACTACCGCTAAACAAGGACATAAAATTAACCATTATTTGTTCCTGACTGTAAAGTCAGTGAAAATAGGCTATCCTAAAACAGATCGGATGCGGAAATACCCTGAGCCGACCAGGCCAAGTGGGATATCTCTATGGGTCTAACTGGTAAGGTGTCTGCCTCACAACCCAAGGGTCGAGAGTTCGTGCCCCCACCAGGGCTTGATATTTTCGTGAGGCTATTTCCTCATCTAACAAAGTTTAGGTGTGCTGGTGAAATTGTTCAGATGGTTGAGAGTAAGATCGGAGCTCCATAAATCCTCTTTCGGGTATGGTGTAAAAACCGATTCCTACATGACCACCTGGCACCTACCTGTCCATGTGTCTCGGGCACAAACATTCTCGACTAGAGGGGCTAGTCGAAGTAGTGTTGCCTTTCTCGTAGTCTACGAACTGTTTATGCAGTGATTGTGCTTTATACACAATTTACTAAGTTAGTGTAGGATTATATTTAATGCGTACCTGAACTGAAAAAAATCTGTCTAACTTAGTAAATTGTGTATAAAGCACAATCACCGCATAAACAGTCCGTAGACTACGAGAAAGGCAACACAAGACCCAGCACAGCCGAATGTTGTGTTGTAATCCGATATTCTATTGGTCAATGAACTGTGTGTGGCAACGGTGACGTCACACAAAGGTTTGGCCTTTTATTGGTTGTTGCGAAACTGCGTGTGATGACAGTGATGTCACTTAAATTTTCGTCTCTGTTGCCTGATGAAATATCAGTTTCGGCCATAATGGAATTGAGCGAGGGTTGCTCTCTGATCAGTGAAGTTGTTTTGATGTGTGAGGGCACTAGAACATCTTTTGCACAGGATTATTAACAGAACTTCCACCGTTGATAGTCCGAGGTTAGTCACTGTCTGAATTATATTTGTTGACCATGAAGCCTCCGAGGGTAGTCTGATTTTTACGTGCTAACAGCGGATGACACTAGGTTAGGTTAGGTTGTTTGGTTAGGTTAATGACAATTTGCTGTTACTAGGAATCTGCACTAGCTGGTAGGTAAGGGTTAGTCTTGTATCCCATGTACTGGGTACTAGGGACACATACTACCTGGTAGGTAAGTGTTAGTCGGCACATACCCCATTATAGGTTTGAGTCCCGAAGGGAAGAAGGAAAACCTAACATTTAGTAGTGGTCCCAGAATCATTGATGATGCGCCTTAACATTGTTTATGGCCAATCTTTGAACTCAAGCTTGCTTTTCAAACTTCCCACCCAGGAGAGAACAAAATACGATTGCCGCACATTGTGAGCGAAACGCTCTAAAAAAACACTCACAGACTCTTCCTATATGATGTGGGTACCACTACTAGAAAAAACTAGCAAAAAATAATAGAAAAATAAAAATAAAACTTGATCTAGCAATGCGCTTCTCATGCGTCTGCTGTCTCCCGCACGCTTCGCCCCGGTCATCGATGCGATCTCTCGTTCTTCAGTGATATATCAAGACTTTCAAAATACAGCAGATGAATGGGAAGGGGATGGAAGGGAGGGCCAAAATAGTCAATGATTCCGGGGCCACTACTAAATATTAGGTTTTCCTTCTTCCCTTCGGGACTCAAACCTATAATTTATTAGTGGCCCCTTTATCATTGTGTCTCTAGGGGCCTCCTGTTGTGACGAAGAAGAGTTATGTTCCGGCTTGGGTGGCGGTAGCTAAGCCGCTTTCTTCGAGGAGGAGGATCTTTTGGAGTGCTTCCTTCTGTCTTTTCTATCATCGCCTGATGAGAGTGTGGCAGAAAAGTCAGAGCGGCGTCTCTTTGACTCCTGTTGAACAAGGGGCGAAGAGACAGAGCCCGAACAGAAATAACATTTAAGGTTTCAATTCTTAGGGTCCGGGTTAGCTTTTGCGTTCCTTCGTCCCTTTCTCTGTCTCGTCTAGTAGATGAATATTATAAGGGGAGGATATGATTCCTAGCCTCCCGCCCCCGAAGTAGGAAAAGTAGTACATAAACGACTAAGGCTGGGTAGAGGATGCCAAACCTCACTCTGGACAGGACCAGCCCTCACCTATGCTAGGTTAGGTTAGTAGACTGACCTTTCGGGTTGTACGACCAAAATTAACCCCTTCAGGATATGATGACAGCTAGGTTTCTTCATTATATTCTGGCTACTATTTACGATTTTATGAAGCTTAGGAAGGACCTTAAGTACTAGAGGGGTATAAAGTATCTTAATTAAACCTTTAACTTCAATATTCCTTCTTAAGTTTTTTTTTTTTTTCATTTATTTATTATTTTTCTAGTATCCTCCCTAGACCTCCATCAAACTTAAAAAAAAAAAAACACATCCATTAGATCCCCCTTCTAGATTAATTTGTACATTTTTCGGTAGAAAAATGTCCCGGCCCTTCTAAAATATCAGGCTCACTATCGTTCGTCAGGAAAAAAATCGAAACCTAAATAGGACGAAAGGTCTTAATATTGACAAAGAAATTAAGAAATTGGGCTAAAGGTCTTCAAATCGACAAACTAATGGGGCAAACATCTTAAAATATGAAGAGTAATGGGGCTAAATATGAGGGAGAAGGGGGTCTAGAAAGACGACCCATCTCCCCTTAAGCTGAAATATAAACGCCTAATGAAAGCTAAAATAAAAGGTATAATAGCGTTATCGTATAGGCTATATTTTTATAGTGTAAAGGATAAATATAGCTCTCCCAGATACCTAACGCCTTTTCCGCAATACTCACACATCCTGCCACTCGAGAACAGCGCTCTCTGTAGTTTCCCAAGTTACTCATAAACTGAGAAAAATAGTATGGGATTATGTACATTTATTTTAGTTAGTCATAAAAGTTTGGTTTTCTCTGAATTAAAATAATAGAAAATGATTTTAATTTGGGTACTAATTTTAAATTTCATAATTTTTCATTATCTTAATAAATAAAGGTCATGTTTGTCTGTCTGTTTGTCAGTTACCCGACCTTTGTTACTAAACTCCTCCCACAGTTTTGGTGCCAGGTGGGAGTGTGGGGCACCGTTGGAAAGCTCAGGCTTTGGAGATGGTTTTAGGCGAGTTTAGTGGAAATCAGAGACACTTTTGTTTAATAAAATTTTCGGCAGAACTTATGTAGTATACGGGAGCGAAAAAAAATGGCCGTTTGGGGCAGAAGGAGGCCTCCGATCGAACAGGTGTATGGAACGAAATTTGTTCGCATCTCCCCAAAATGGGGGTACGGATGAGGTCATAAAAATGGCCGTTTGGGGCAGAAGGAGGCCTCCGATCGAAAAGGTGTATGGAACGAAAGTTGTTCGCAGCCTCCCAAAATGGGGGTACGGATGAGGTCAGATCCAAAATCGGAGGTCATTTAGCGGCCGAAATCGAGGTCGCCGTTTAATAAGGCACAGGGAGGTCGAGGCCGGTGATTATGGTAGTAGTAGTATTGTGATGATTGTGGTAGTAGTGATTGATGATGGTGATTATGGTAGTAGAATTTAAACCCGGGCAACGCCGGGTACCCCTCCTAGTATTTTATATAATATTTCGTGTTTTTAAGATAGTGTTTACTACCTAGCCTGCTAATTCATGTGATAATATTTATCTGTAGTATATTTCACAAAAATTATGTGGTAATAGTCGATTTTAGCAGTGTAGGAAAAAACAATATTTTGGTGTGAGGTCTGAGTTCATATTCACTTCTCGTTCTTTCTGAGTGGCATCCTGAAGTATCAAGAAACCTCTCTCGCAAATCGTGTTATAATCAGACAATCAGTAAATATATTCAAATACAGATGTTTCATAAAAGTTAAAAGTGTGATATTGTTGTAAAGCAATATAAATGGGTTATATACAGTGGTGATACATTAATTTAACTTCATTTCTTGAGTTAGGCGGCATTATCGTTACAAAGGTTAAGCATTTTACAATGTGCGACTCAATCAGAGTGGACCATATGGAGGGTGGTGGGAGCGGAGGTGATCTCCAGGTAAAGAAGCCCAGGTGGAAGGCGGGGCTGTTGATTGTACTTCAGAGTTTCCTGGTTTTGTTGATGTTTACTGATTTGTGCTTGATGATTACCGGGGTTGCCTTGTTTGGTACAAAATTTGGCAAGGATAAACCACTTGGTAGTTATCTTTCGAAATCCTATATAAAGGAAGTTATTGACGCCCTCCCAAAGTCTATTGTGCCAATGCTGGAATTAATTGGAATAAAGGATAAGATTGCGACCTCATCATATAACCAAGTGGGAAGTATGCTAAGCATGATCCTGCCCAAGGGTAAAACTCTAGACGATGTTGTCTATGAGTGGTTTGGCATTAAGGATCTAAGCCTCATTCAAGACAATGTTATGAATGGTTTGGGGGCTCTTATTGCTGTGGGTTGTTTCTTTGTATTGGCCTGGGTACTTCCATATATAATCCGACGTCACTGGTTCTCCGTGGTAATGATCATCTCCTACACCGTGCTTGGCCTCACGATGTTAGCTTTCCCGTGGGGCCTGTCCACCGCTTATTACATAGAGTTCATCCTCCCACCGGAGAGTATGAATGTTATCACTCCCAAACCGTTCTGGCATGGTATGACAGACGGCTGGGATGGGACGGTATCCCTGCATTTAACCAAACACTTCATATTCGTATTGACTCTCTGTCTTCTGCACCGGGCCGATATACGAGAGTTGTGGTCCAGCATAAGACAGCTGGTGGCCAATAAGAGGTCCGGGGCTGAAGATACTGGTGCAGAGAGCAGAGACGCAGAGGAGGGTGAAGATATGGTTTAAAGTTTACATAACTTAATTCAATATTCTCTAAAATGTTAGTGTGAAAAATATATATGCTGTATATATATATATATACTGGTATATATGTACTTAAGATATACAGGGTGGCGCATAATTCAGTTATTTACCTGACATCATTTGATAATGGGGCCTTTCTGTAATCATAGTAAGTTCTATGGACCGTCCTATTGTGTTTTTATATTTTATGTAAGTTTCTTATTTCCTCATCTGATATTATAATATAGATTATTCTTATAGTGCGTGACATTTATAGAGGATATCACACACTAACCGAATAATTTATATTATCAATTCAATATATGAGAAAATAAGATCCTTACAACAATTTTGATAACACCATCGTCTTCCTGATGTGTGTCTCTGTTTATAGCATTGAGTGTGTGTGTGTGTACTTACTCTAGTTGTACTTACTCTAGTTGTATTGCGGGAGTGAGCATGCTCGTTATTTCCCGCCTCCTATAAGTGTAGGTGTTATATGTATCGTTGGAATGGCTGTGGATGTGTGTGTAGTCTGTATTTTTAGCCAATTGGCGACATCGGAAACGAAGGCTTAGGGTGGATCTGTATGGTACCATTCTCACTATAGACGTTACCGTCTCGCCCGAAGGCTTAGGTAGCCATCAGCTTAGGTGAACCATATGATACCCATCTCGCCTTGTACCATTTTTGCCAACCCCAGATGGGACGTCACAACGTCGTCCACTTATTCCAGGTACCTATTTACAGCTAGGTGAACTGAGGCTAACACATGAAAGGAGACAAGCCCAATTTGTCTCCGCCCGGCCGGGGATTGAACCCCCGACCCCTCGTGTGTGAGACGAGAGCTCTACCTACTAGGCTACGGGCTGTGTGTGTGTGTGTGTGTGTGTGTGTGTGTGTGTGTGTGTGTGTGTGTGTGTGTGTGTGTGTGTGTGTGTGTATTTACCTAATAGTAGTATACAGGAGTTGAGCTTTTTAGGCTTGTATTGTCCCGCTTCCTGAGTTACAAATATCTAACTATTTTGCTTAAGTCGGACTGTAGGCTATTTCTGTCTTCCTCACTCAAGACTATGTTCCCTATTAATGTATCGTCAGCAAATTTGGAGATAAAGTTATTCAGACCTACATCAATATCATGCGTTTTGGCCACACTGCGCATGCCGGCCAGGACATTCCGCGTGTGGTCTTAAAAAGTCTTAACCCATTGGCTACGGGACCGTTCTGGAATGCCTTGGCAATTTATAGCAATTTACAGGCTCTTAAACCCTGTGGAGATGAGTCAGAGTGAGCGGGAGCGCGGCAGGCCCCCGTCCGCTCTTCAGCCAGGCGGCCGCGGCACTGAGGGATATCAGCCATGTCTCGCTAGACATATGCAGCGAAAGGAAAATGTAGCGTGACATTAGTGACATTCGCTCAGTATTTACGAATATTTGCCGATGTCTATAGTAGCGCTGCGGATTAACCCCTCGTGCTACAAAGCTCGTTCTGGTGTAATTTTGAAGCGATTTTTTTCTAGTTTTTTGCCTGAATAAATTTAATTTAATTCAGACACTTGCTCAATCATTCAGGAGTGCCTGCATGAGCGGAATATATGCCCGCACCGTAAGTCTTAAAGGTCTTAAAATCGACAAACTAATGGGGCAAACGTCTTACAATCTCAAAACTAATGGTGCTAACTGCTAGACATGAGGGAGAAGGGGGGGTCTAGAGAAAGCAACTACCGCCTACTTAACCACTGACCTGCTCATGCGTTTCGGCCACACTGCGCATGCCGGCCAGGACGTTCTGCGTGTGGTGCGTGTGGGACTGCAGGGACTGGGTGAGGTGGTCGGCTTCCTTGCGTAGCTCGGCCTCTTGGTTCAGATACAGCTCGTTCCAGGCGGCCGTCGCTGTGCCCACGAACACCCGGGTATCCAGCTCCCCCTCCTCCACCTGGCTGATGCTTGCGTGGTTTGATACCAGGGCCTTGAATGAGAGAAGGTGGAATATCAGTTGTGCTTGAGTTAAGTATGATAATAATAATAACAATAATGACAATAATTATGATGATTATTATAAATCTAGGCCTACTACTACTACTACTACTACTACTACTACAAATAATAATAATACAAAACAAAATTATAATCATAGTTAGGTTATTTGCATATTATTATTGCCATTACTGTCCAAAGAATTGTATTCCCTAAACCAAGATAAACCCCTTCGCTTCGGCTGGCCTCTTACGCTCCATACCCCCTGACTTGGGCCTTATGGCGATATTACTCACTATTTACACCTTAATATCTAAGCAATAGTAATGGGTAGAAAGGTCAGCTCAATGGGAAAATGGAGTACAGTCGCACTAATAAGTTATGTCCCAGCTGTCATTACGTTTGGTTCGCTCTGTGTTGTATTTGTGTCTGTTAGATGTTGAATAGGGTGGGTAAGTGTAGGAACATGTTTGTATATTTCATTCGATATGAAGAAATGAAGCTCAGATATTGCTGATACCAATTATTGATAAAAACATATTTAGTGCCGAGACCACTTATTAGCGCGACTGTACTTACTCTTGTATTGATCCTGGCGTTAGGCTCGAATCCCGGTGGATCACATATATGCTTTCATTAATTTCATTAGAGGTATTTGGTGTTGTGGTGAAATTAATAAAAATATAGGTTAACCAGACATCGCTATGTTGAATGGTTGTGTTGTTGTGAGGTTGTAAAAATGGAGTGTTTGGGGGTAGATTCAGGCCGCGTTGAGACGCGTCGCTATGGCCCTGGCTGGTACGCACTAAGTCACTTCCCAGCTCACTCACAGTACGTGTTTTACTCTTATCGTCTCTTTTTCCACTCTACATTGCTCTACATTGCTCTGGATCGGGAAAAGTCGTAGGGAAAGCTTTTACAATGTATAAAGAAACAGACTAGCAATACTGCCCTCACTCACCTCACTAACACCACTCTCCACCCGGGCTGTGAACTGGTCTGTCTGTCTCTTGAACACCTTCCTGAAGTCCTGCTCCAGGTGAGTGGCGTTGTCCAGTCTCCGCCGAAGTCCCTGGGATAACGTCTCCACCGCTCCCTGGGTCTTGTTCAGGCTGGAGGGACAAGCAGAATGTTAGGTTGTGGTTGTACCGATATATTGACACAGTGATGTCATTCCGAATTCAAACAAAAAGCTATATTGGCGTTGTCCAGTCTCCGTCGTAGTCCCTGGGATAACGTCTCCACCGCTCCCTGGGTCTTGTTCAGGCTGGAGGGACACACAGAATGTTGTACTGATTTATAGACACAGTGAAATCATTCCTAATTCAAACTGAATAATACAAAGAAAAAGCTATGTTGGCATTGTCCAGTCTCCGTCGTAGTCCCTGGCATAACATCTCCACCGCTCCCTGGGTCTTGTTCAGGCTGGAAGGACACGCAGAATGTTAGATTGTACTGATATATTGACACAGTGTAATCATTCCTAGTAAAAAAAATATCATTGGTGTACCTAATACAAAATTTAAAGCGATTGTTTTAACTTTAGTCTTTTAAGCTTACTGCCTCTCTTCTTGTTTCTTTACAGTAGTCAGTTGTTGCTCAAGTGTTGTCTAACTTCTATGGCTTACTCTATGTTAATCATATATTTACATTTTTGCTTTCAGTCATTGAGGAGCTGGAGATCAAGCACCTATCATTTCCTTCGTAGAACTATACAGAGAGTACGGAGACCCCTCTTTCCCCAAGGAGGAACTGAGAACAGTCACCAAATTTGCTCTAAAACCAGTGTTTCTTGCAATATAAAACAAAATATATATAAATAAATAAATAAATAAAAAATAAATAAATGACAGACAGACAGACAAATACACAGGTCCGGGTAACAATGCCATTTTGTATCACTTCTTTGATAGATATACACCATTGTTCATACGTTTTCATAAAGTATCTCAAATGAAAAAAAAAAAACGAATAAACAGGAAAGCTAAGTCTGTAAAGGATGACAAGGAATATGGTTTAGTTGTTAACCCATTCCATACCAGCGACGTCCTTTTCATCACATTCTGGACACTATTAGACGATTTGTATTCAGCTTAGGAAGGACGTCTATCATTTAAAAGGGTATACAGACTATCTCAATTAGCCGTTTAGCTACCATACAGCTCTCCTAAGCTTCATAAAATCGTCTAAATTTGGCTGAAATCAAATAGAAGGGACGTCACCGGCACTGTACGGGTTAAGTTATACGCTTCCTGTTTATTCATGACCCTTTCCTCCCAGTCTGACCTGAACTCCATGTCGGTGCGAGTGTCGTTGTTGGCAGTCACGTAGTTCTGACTCTGTAGCCGCATCAGGACCAGCTCCTTCACCACGTTGTTCACTCACTATAGCTCGCCAGGAAAAAATCGACACCTAAATGGCACGAAAGCTCTTCAAAATGGCAACGAAATGGGGTGAAAGGTTTTAAAATCGCCAAACTAATGGGCCGAACGTCTTAAAATCCCAAACTAATGGTGCCGCTTCCTATTTCTGACCTGAAGTCCATGTCCGTGTGAGTGTCGTTACTGGCGGTCACGTAGTTCTGACTCTGTAGCCGCATCAGTACCAGCTCCTTCACCACGTTGTTCACACGAGTCTGGATTTCCTGTTAAGGGGAGATATAAAAATTTGTTTATAATTATCAGCCTCGTTCCAATTTCATGAGGTACTTAAGGAACACCCCGTTTTTAACATTAATCATCCATTACAAACCCCAATGCACTTGAGTGAATTATTGAAAGCCTATGGTCCTCCCGGGATTCAAACTCGGGACACCACACCCAGAATATAAGCATCTAAACCATTACACCACCAACACAGTCCTGATTAATATCCATTTTCGCATTTTTTATATCAATCTAATCATGTACTCAGTCAGACCCAACTGCATTATGGACAGCCTAATGTTTTAGTGAAAGTGTACTATTTAAGAGAAAAAGCTACCCACACCATTATACACATTCCAAAACTACAACATATCATAAGTTAGTACATTATATGATGGCAGGTCTTGTTTACTTGTGCAGGTAGGCCTCGTCACTGGTTTATCCAAATTATTTCCTTGGAATAGAAGGCATATACTGACAAACGCTGTGCAACCACCATCATATTAGCTCCTCATCACACGAAACGCTGTGCAACCACCATCATATTAGCTCCTCATCACACGAAACGCTGTGCAACCACCATCATATTAGCTCCTCATCACATGAAACGCTGTGCAACCACCATCATATTAGCTCCTCATCACACGAAACACTGTGCAACCACCATCATAATATTAGCTCCTCATCACACGAAACGCTGTGCAACCACCATCATATTAGCTCCTCATCACACGAAACACTGTGCAACCACCATCATATTAGCTCCTCATCACACGAAACGCTGTGCAACCACCATCATATTAGCTCCTCATCACACGAAACTTCGGCCTCAAGCGAAACACGGCAAGTATTGTGTGTTGGACATTCATGCAGGAATGAACACATTTTATGTCATTTTCGGTCATGTCATTTTCGGTGTGAGCATCCTAGGTTCGAATCCCTGGACTGCCACATGTATTTGTTGATTTCATTAATTGAGTTTAGGAGTAAAGTCGGTTGGTGGAGGTAACATAATAATTCTCAGCTCACAGGGTATGCATCCTCCTCAGATGTGTTTCCAACAACCTCCATGCTTCCACACATCAATTTAACAATAGCTCTTCTTCCAATTTCATATCATTTTCATTATTACATCTCTCTGATTCCTGCTTAAGGGAGTAGTACTTGGGTTTTAGGCTATATATAAATAATATACCGGTATGTATATTTAATTATTTTTTAGTTTCCTCGCTAGACCTCCACCAAGCATAGAAAAACACCCCCTAGATCCCCTTTCAACATAAATTTGTACATTTTTCGGTAGAAAAATGTCCCGGCCGAAGGCCGATGCCTTCTAAGACTAGAGGCTCGCTATCGCTCGCCAGGAAAAAATCGACACCTAAAGGGCACGAAAGATCTTAATATTGAATACAAAATCATTCAAAATGTCTCAAAATCGCCAAACTAACGGAACGAACGTCTTAAAACCTCAAAACTAATATGCTAAACATGAGGGAGAAGGGGGTCCAGAAAACGCGAGTAGTACCCCCTTAAAGACAAAATAGCGCACAAAGGAAATCAAGCAACAACAGACTAATAGCGTACCCTGACGAAGTTCTCGGCGCTGTGATGGAGGTGGTTGGCGTGGTCCCGGGTTCGGGTCACCAGGTTGCTGTGCTTGGCTTCGAACATGGCCACCTCCTGACTGAGCTTCTTGAGGGTGTCTGCTTGACGGGTCGCGTAGGTCAGGTACACGTCTTGGAGCATCTCTACCTGGTGGGGGGGAAGGGTAAAATAGGTTGAAGGGAAATATAAAGATGAAGGTATTGAGGGATAAGCCTTTGCAACGGCACCTCGTATCTACATTCTACTTTTCCTATTTTTCTGAAGAGTGTAGAGAGGGGAGGAGGGGTGTTGGATAGAGAGGAAGCTGTTGGAGTGGCTTTGTTATGTGTGTTTAGGCCGTATTCATTCTGTCACCCAAGTTATTGTCTGTCTTGAGTCGGCCACCCCCAAGAAAAAAAAAAAAAAAAAAAATAGAGGAAAAAAAAAAATTAAATAAATAAATATCGGCCACCCCCAAGAAAATACAAAAAAAAAAAAAAAAAAATAGAGGAAAAAATAAAATAAAAAAATAAATATCGGCCACCCCCAAGAAAATACAAAAAAAAAAAAAAAAAATAGAGGAAAAAAAATAAAAATAAAACAAATATCGGCCACCCCCAAGAAAATACAAAAAAAAAAAAAAAAAAAATAGAGGAAAAAATAAAATAAAAAAATAAATATCGGCCACCCCCAAGAAAATATCGGCCACCCCCAAGAAAATATCGGCCACCCCCAAGAAAATATCGGCCACCCCCAAGAAAAAATCAAATAAGATAGAGGGGAAACAAAACTAGGAAAAGTGTGGATTGGGCCTGAGCATATAGATAGATAGATAGATAGAAGTTATTGTGGTTTGAACACACGTTTTACTTTCTATGTGTAGGAGACAAAAGGCCAAACTTCCTGTAATGGGAGTCCCTCTCCCAAATTGAAAGAGTGACGGAGCCAAATTCAAGGTACATTAGAGTCAAAATTGAAAAGAGTCAAAATTGAGTCAAAATTGAGTCAAATTGAGTCAAAATAGAGTCAAGTTTGAGTCAAAATAGTCAAAATGGAGTCAAAATGGAGTCAAAATTGAAAGAGTGACAGAGCCAAATTCAAGGTACATTAGAGTCAAAATGTCTGGATACACGGAAGTTGAAGGAATTCAAGTCGTAGGATGATGGACATATAGATTGAGGGAGAGAGTTCCAGAGTTTTCATGTTGAGTGGAAGAAACACTGGAGAAATTAGTTCACTCTTGGCTTAGAGAGTTGGACAGAATAGGGGTGCGAATGTGTTGAACGGCGGGTGCCACCTACTCTCTGAAAGGGAGGAAGTATACACTGAGAAAACACTGATTATATTACCTTGGTGATAAGCGTGACCCCCATGGCCGTAAGACCCGCGGCCTGGTCTGTGAGATGCGTGGCGACAGCAGCGGCTACGGGAAGGAAGGTGGACTTGTGGTAATCTCGTATGGCCCGCAGCTGGGAGTCCCGGATGGCTTGTGTGATGGATAGGGTCTTTTCTATGCTCGCTTGTCCGGCATACATCTGAGGGGATAGAGTCACTTGAATTGGTGGGATACTTAAGAGGAGGTATTTAGTTTGTTCCCTAGACCTCCATCAAGCTTAAAATTACACCCCCTTGAGTCCCTTTCAAGATAAATTTGTACATTTTTCGGTAGAAAAATGTCCCGGCCAAAGGCCGGTTCCTCTTAAATTACAGGCTCGCTATCGCTTGCCAGGATAAAATCGACACCTGAATTGCACAAAAGGTCTTAATATGGGGTGAAAGTTCTTAAAATCCCTAAACTAATGGGGAAAACGTTTTATAATATCAAAGGCAATGGGGCTAAACATGAGGGAGAAAGGGGTCAAGAAAAAAATCCCTCAAGTGGCGATCTCCCCTTAAGGAGATGTTTTTAGTTTACTCCCTAGACCTCCATCAATCTTAAAGAAGTACCCCTACTATCGCCTTTACATTCAGGTTATCTGTCACTATCAAATGCAAATATAAAAAACTTTTATTTTGTTATATACAAAAAATATTCAATGTATCTCTCTGACCTGATCTGATGGGGCTTCAATGTAACTCTACCATCTCTCTCTGACCTGATCTGATGGGTATAATTCTTCTATGACCTGATATTATTGGGTATAATTCTTCTATGACCTGATCTGATGGGTATAATTCTTCTATGACCTGATCTGATGGGTATAATTCTTCTATGACCTGATCTGATGGGTATAATTCTTCTATGTAACTATGACATCTCTCTCTAACCTGATCTGATGGTTATAATTCTTCTATGACCTGATCTGATGGGTATAATTTTTCTATGACCTGATCTGATGGGTATAATTCTTCTAAAACCTGATCTGATGGGTATAACTCTTCTATGTAACTCTATGCCATCTCTCACTGACCTGATCGGAGGCCACTTTCTCCAGAGCGGTGATCTGAGCGGTGGATGTCCGGACCAGTGCCGTTATCTGGGAAGACAAGGCTTCCAACTCCAGCCCCCTCTTCTCCAGGCGCTCCCCCAGGTTGTCCCGTAACTCCTTGCAGAACGAAGCCTGATGGAGAAGAGGGGGAAGGGTTAGCTAAAGGTTATCCGTCAACTCAAACAGAACGCCATTTATGTAACCCCTTCAGCAAATAAGTGATGTCGCGGCACCAAATATATTTAGATCAATAATTGGTATCGGCACTATCTAAGCATTAATTCATCGTTTCGAGTGAGATATACAAACATGTTCCTATCTTTACACACCCTATTCAACATCTGACAGACATACAGCATACACCGAACAAAACGTAACGACTGCGACACGACTTATTTGGCCGACTGTAAGGTCGAGGTTAATAAGTGTCGTCAGATATTTCACAAAGTTTCGGACACTAACTAATACTCTGAGGGATAAGCACTTTTCCCAGTAACTATAAAGATACCAATAACACTTTTTGAGCGATAACCACTGGAATCTATGACAATACTTAATACCCCCGACTGTACCTGCGTGTCCGTAAACTGCATGAGCGCTTCGTCCATGCGGGAGATCTTCTGGTTAAACCCTCGCCGGAAGTCCGTGCTCATCCGGTGCGTCTCCCTGGCCCGGTGCTGCTGCTGTTGCTCGCTACGATAGTCATTGCTGGGGAGAAATACAGTGCTCTATTTATTTATTAACCCCTTCAGTACCGGTGCCTTCCTTTTAACTATATTCTGGTTACTATTAGACTATTTCGTTCAGTTATAAAAGGACCTCTAGCAATAAACAGGTTTCGAACTATCTCCCTTAACCCTTTTTACTACCACAGATCCTTCTTAAACTGCATAAAATCGTCTAAACATAGCTAGAATAAAATTGAAAAGACGTCTGCGGTACAGAAGAGGTTAATGAGTTTTTTTTTTTTTTTTTTTAATTTCCTCGCTAGACCTCCATCAAGCTTAAAAAAAAACACCCCCTAGACCTCCCTTCGAGATATTTGTGTACATTTTTTGATAGAAAAAATTTCCGGCCAAAGGCCGGTTCCTCCTAAAATTACAGGCTCTCTATCGCTCGGCAGGAAAAAGTCGATACCTAAATGACATGAAAGGTCTTAATATTGACGAAGAAATAGGGTGAAAGGTCTACATATCGCCAAACTAATGGAACGAACTTCTATCTATCTATCTATTGCCGAACGCTGTGATCCCAGAAGGAGTGGCCACGAACGAAACGGCCACATGCACCTCTGTCCCCAGTCAGTCGAAGCCCCTCCTCCCATCCAGCACCGCCTTCACTCATATACTTCTTAACTCCATCCTTCCACCTCTCACCCGGTCTACCTCTCCCTCTCTGTCCTTCCACCTCACTCTCGTACACTCTCTTAGTCATTCTCTCGCTTCCCATACGTTCCACATGGCCAAACCATCTCAAGGTGTTCCTTTTCACACTTTCCAGCACATCTACATCTACACCACACCTTTCTCATACTTCCTCATTTGTCTGTCTATCTCTCCATGTAACTCCGCACGCACTTCACAAGTAACTCATTTCCACCCCTCTCACTTTTGGTTTGAGTCTCTTCACCAACGTTCAGGCTTCGCTCCTGTAAGTCAATGTCGGGATTACCACACTGTCATGCAAGGACTTCTTTACTTCCATGCTGACCACCCTATTTCTTGTTACTGCTTTCAGCGTTCCTACAACCCTCTTCCCCTGTTGCACCGTCTCCCGCACTTCTTCATCCATACTTCCATCTTTACTCAACACACTGCCCAAATACTTAAATGAGCTGACATTCTCCATAGCCTGACCGTTCAACCTCACCTCACACTCTGTGGCTTCACCCCTTTCAAAGACCATAACCTTGCTCTTCCCTGCATTTACCAGCCCCTGCAACTTCCCTTCACTATTGGTCATCAGAACTGTATCACCAGCAAACAGCAGTACAGGCAACTTCCATTTGTTTCCTTCCCTTATCAGAGGTACACCAACAGCCACTGCTCTCCTTGTATTTCTTTCATGACTCCATATTGAACAACCATGGGGACATCACACACCCTTACTTTAACCCAACATTCAGATAAAAGAACTCGCTCTGCTGATTCTCCACACATACTGACGCATTTGCACCCTCATACATGCTCTTCACTGCTTTCAGCAACTTGCCGTCTACTCTGTATATTTTCAGTACTTTCCATATACCTTCTCTATCAACTCTGTCATAGGCTTTCTCCAAGTCCATAAAGGCAGAATACAACTTATGTTCCTTCTCCAGATATTTCTCCACAACACATTTCAGGGCAAAAATCTGATCTACACATCCTCTTCCCTTCCTAAACCCGCCCTGCTCGTCACCTATCCATATCTCCGTTATCGCTCTAACTCTCTCAATCACTACCCTACTGTACACCTTCCCTACTACGCTTAGAAGGCATATTCCCCGGTGGTTACCACACACACTCCTCTTTCCCCTTTACCCTTAGACAAGGGAACTATTATGCCTGTCTTCCAGTCATCAGATGCACTCTCCTTCTTCCA
The DNA here is from genome assembly GCA_032716605.1 of Paralithodes platypus. Taxonomy (NCBI): domain Eukaryota; kingdom Metazoa; phylum Arthropoda; class Malacostraca; order Decapoda; family Lithodidae; genus Paralithodes; species Paralithodes platypus. Next base: position 13,803,234 of record CM064556.1, on the reverse strand, counting down.
TTCTAGTTTACACATTTTCCATACCCATTCGATCACTATCTCACCACCATACCTCAGCATTTCCCCACACACTCCATCTATTCCTGATGCTTTCCCCATCTTCACTCTCTTCATGGCTTCACACACTTCTGACCTCCTGATCCCCACCTCCTCCTACCTTACTTCTCTTCTTCTCCCTCCCATACCCCATCCAACTATGTTTGCTGGACATGGTGGTGTTTCATTCCTTACATTTAGCAATTTGTTGAAGTACTCCCTCCATCTTTCGACTCTCTCTTGCTTCTCGGCTATCACTCGCCCATTCTTATCTTTAACACACTTACTATTTCCCTTGCTACCCTCCCTAACTTTCTTGACCTCTTTCCAGAACAGTTTCTTACACTCCCTCCATTTTACAATTAGATTCCTCCCAAACGAACTTCTTAAAATATCAAAACTAAGGGTGCTAAGCATGAGGGAGAAAGGGGGTCCAGAAAAGCTCTTTACCCACCCTTAATATAATTATTATGTTTTTTCCACCAACCAACTTCACCTCTAAAGTCAATTAATGAAATCAACAAATACATGTGGCACTCCAAGGACTCGAACTTAGGATACTCATATCGAAAGCAACTCAAGCTGTTCCTTACCTATAGCCCACATCCGCCAGTAGAGTGTCCCGTCCTGGCGTGTGGTCGTAATAGCTGGTAGTAGGAGTGGTAGTAGTAGTAGTAGTGGTAGGTGGGGTGGTAGTAGTAGTGGTGGTAGTGGTAGTAGGGGAGGCACTCAACATCTTGCCCCTATTCTTCTTCTTGCGTCTGTTTTGTCGTCGACGCATTTTTTCTTGGTGACGTAGTAACCTGAAGCAAAGACATATTAGGAACTAAACAACACTCATGTATTGAAAAGTAGACGTGTTATTTGTATCACTGTAAGTGGGATGTAGTGACAATATCTAGAAAGAGTCATGTAGGCTACTATGCATGCGGATATTTTCATTTCCTCAATTAGACATATTCCAATTAGTGTTAAAGCTATCTGGATTTTGTGGCGATACTAAGTAGAGAGGTACAAACAAAGACATTGGGGAGATTGCGGGTTTGAGACTGCTTGTCTGACAATTCGCGCTGCAGGCAAATTTAATTGGGAATGTAAGAATTCATTCATCATAAGTAACTCATTCTATGGCGATTCTCACAATCAATATATGACCAAATATATGCCCGAGATGATCACCTCAGTAATGCACTCGACACACTCCGAGGGTCCCCGGCCACGGAAGCAAAAATAATTCCAAGGGAAATCAAAGAAATACTCCTGAAGAGCTTCCCAATCAGCAGCGCAAAAGTGCCACAAACAGTGTCGATTGGGAGGGTCAGATGCCCACGCTGGAGAAATAGGACAGGTAACATAGATAAGATTGAGAGGAGCCTAAGCGAGAAAAGATTTTGTGTGTAAGCAGAAGGTTTAGAGGTTAGAAATAAGTCAAGAATGTTGGGATGATCTCAAAAGCAGCCAGGGATATGAGTAGGTTGCTGAACTAACTGCTCCAAGTAATTTAGGATGGGAAAAATTAAGGCTTGTTCATCAGGGTGGTCAGTGAAATGAGAGGAGAGCCATTGATGGTGGCGAATATTGAAATCGCCCAAGATGGAGATTTCAGAAGTGGGTGAAATGGATAGAATGTGTTTCACTTTTGAGGTAATTTAGTTGATTTTTTTTGGATAGTCATTAGAATTAGGGGAGATATAAACAGCACAGACATATTTTGTTTGAGAGTAACAAGACAGCTTAAACTAGAGAGTTGAGAATTCCTTTAAGTTGTGAACAAGAGATCAAGTAAGATTGTTGCACACATATTCACAACATCCACCATTGGCTTAAACTGAGGACAGAGATAGTAAGAGAATATAGAGATGGGTTTGCTGTCAGTTGTTGTTGTTGTTGTTGTTCCCTAAGCTGCCTGGCCAAACAGCCCCGAGTCCCTGAGGAAGGCCATGGCCACGATCGGGCTTTCCCACAGAGCTCTCATTGAGTGTAGATTGTGTTGTTGGCATATGTGGTTGTGTGAAATGCAGTCTTCTATGATGTGTTTAATGGTATGGGGTGCTGTGTTACATCCCGGGCAGGTGTCGACGACGGAGTCATCCAGTTTCTTCTGATAGCTTAGGAGAGCTGGATGGTGTCCGCATCTCAGCCTCGCCAGGTGGACTCTGTCCTCGCGAGGAAGGGAGGATTCGGAAGGATTTTTTGGTCCTGATGTGGCGGCGTCTACGTCGTGGGACTACCTCCCGGAGCTGCGAACCGCGGATGGCTGCCGACCCTCCACGGCCGGAGACAAGATCAAAGACCAGTGGAGGACAACCGGATGCTGGCCGCGGGGAGCAGTTTTTCTAAGCCAAACCGCCACAACCATCCCCTGCCCCCTCCCTGGGGGCATGGGTCCTTGGAGCGGCTTCGGTCGCGCCGGGAATTTGCTGTCAGTTGCCTCAGACAACTGGGTTTCGTCGAGGAATAGATTAGGTTTGGTAGAGTAGAGATAATGTTCAACAGAGTAAAAGCTATAGGAGAGGCTGTGAATGTTGCAGATGTAGATATTGAGAGTACCAGGCAATGGTCCAGGACATTTTGAGAAGTCGTCACCAGTTAAGGTAAAATTGTTGGGGGCATTTATGGTCCCCCTCCCCTGGGGACTACAAGGCATGTCATAATTGAGCCATTTTTAATAGCATTTTAAAAAGATAATGTAGTATATAATGTCTAAGTGGTATAGTGTAATAATAGACAGAGAAGGTGTTTTGGAGGGAAACCTGGAGATGCTCTCTGTGTTTATGAGGCACGGAAAAACTCAGCAAAAGAGGCCAGGTGATTAAACAAGAGTTTCAGCTACCTATATCACTCCATGGAAGTACCACCCTGTTCATTTGGTGCCTACAACCTCTTCCTACAAAGATTTGTTCCCTAAGCTAACAAAAACGCCTTCCCAGACTTCATTCACACCAAATATATGCTTAATCAGACCCCCTTCAAACTGATTTTTCACATTTTTCGATAGATGTATGTCCTGGCCGAAGTTTATGTTTACGTTTACGTTGAGGGACCCGCAGAGGGCCGCTCTCGGGCGGCATGATATGCGGGGGTTGTGCTTTTAGGACTAATGGTTGGGGACAGGATCAGGATTAGCGATGTAATGATTGGTGATCCTAGTTCTAAATGAATCAAGGGTGGGGCTATTAACTACATGAGATGGGAGGTGATTCCACTCTTGGATGCTGCGGGGAAAAAATGAGTGTCGAAATATGTCCGTGCTTGCCTGATATGTGTGGTATTTTAGGTTGTGGCTGCGTCTTGTAAATCGTATACTTGTAGGGTGTAAATATATAAGTTCGTTAGTCTCGCTATCACTGGTAGGTTGGGTTTAAGCGACCCTCCCCCAAGAGCAGAAACTAAATAATTGAATGATTTGCCTCGGCATATGGAAGCACGGTAACAGGTGATAATTATTGGCCTAATAGTCCTGATGGGCTGATGGCCTTCCCAATCAAGCTAGGTGATTATTGTTGGTGACTGTACCCAAAGTATAGTGTCTATATACTTTGACTGTACCTACCTGTGTCTGCGGCGGTGGTCCCTCCAAGCCTTACCGCCGCCGCAGCTGGCCACCTTCCGCTGCGGTTTGGCCAGACAGCTGCGGCATGCGGTCACCCGGGCCCGAAGCTCCCGCACCTGCCGCTCCAGGAGGTCGTGGTAGTCCTGCGGTAGTGGGGGGACAGTGGCCATGTTAAGGGGGGTTACCGGCATTTTTTTATCTTTCTCTCCTTTTCTCTCTTTCCCTGGCTTGTATCCATTCGGCCCCATTCAGCCAACTGTTTTAAGACGTTTATCCCCATCCAGGTGTCGATTTCTTCCTGGCCAGCGATAGCGAGCCAGCATTGAAAGGAGAAATCCGGCTTCGCCGGAGACATTTTTCTATCGAAAAATGTATAAATTTAGCTTGCTGACAAAACAAAAATATATATGTGCTGGCTCGCTACCGCTCGCCAGGAAAATATTGACACCTGGATGGGGGTAAACGTCTTAAAACAGTAGGCTGAATGGGGCCGAATGGATACAAGCCAAAGAGAGAGGGAGAGAACGAGAAAAAAAGCGAGGTGGGCTCCCTTAAGATTATTCAGGGAGAAAGGTTGATTTTTTTTGGTCGTTTTTTTTTTTTTTTTTTTTTTATTGTTTTTTTTTTTTCTCCCTAGACCTCCATCAAACTTAACCCCTGCTGTACCGGCGCCGTGTTATTAATTTTATGCTAGCTATTAATTAGACGAATTTGTGCCGCTTAAGAAGGATCTGCGGTAGGACAAAGGGTTCAGTGAGATAGTTCGAAGCCTGTTGATCGCTGGAAGCCCCTTTGTAAACTGAATTAAATCGTCTAACGCCAGACGTTTAGGGGAGGTTTTTAGTTCGTTCCCTAGAATTCCATCAAGCTTAAAATTACACCCCCTAGACCCCCTTTCAAGATAAATTTGTACATTTTTCGGTAGAAAAATGTCCCGGCCAAAGGCCGGTTCCTCTTAAATTACAGGCTCGCTATCGCTCGCCAGGATAAAATCGACCCCTAAATGGCACGAAATGTCTTAAAATTAACATAAATAGGGCAAAGGTTCTTATAATCACCAAACTAATGGGGCGAACGTCTTAGAATATCAAAAGCAATGGGACTAAACATGAGGGAGAGAAAGGGGTCCCGAAAAAGAAAAAAAATCCCTCAAGTGGAAATCTCCCCTTAAAGCCATTGTAAGTGTTTAGGTTTTGACTGGTTTGTTATCTTTTAGAAGATATTATATATTCTCTACCGAAAAATGTACAAATTTATCTTGAAGGGGGGTCTAGGGGGGGGGGGGGTGTCTAAGCTTGATCTAGGAGGTCTAGGGAGGAAACTAAAAAAAATATTTAAAAAATCCAAAAACTACGCAAATATATAAGCCTATCTCGCCTTAACGCTAACATTACAGGCTCGCTATCGCTCGCTCGCCAGGAAAAAATCGACACCTAAATGGCACGAAAGGTCTTAATGTTGACAAAGAAATGGGGCGAAAGGTTTCACAATCGCCAAACGAATGGAAGGAACGTCTTAATATCCTGTATTTTATTGAAGGGGAGAGGGGCCATTTTTCTGGTCCCTTTTCTCCCTCGTGTTTAGCCCCATTAGTTTTGAGATTTTAAGACGTTCGGCCCATCAGTTTGGCAGTTTTAACACCTTTCACTCCATTTCGTTGTCAATCTTTAGACCTTTCGAGCTATTTAGGTGTCGAATTTTTCCTGGCGAGCGAGCGATAGCGAACCTGTAATTTTAAGAGGAGCCGGCCTTCGGCCGGGACATTTTTCTACCGAAAAATGTACAAATTTATCTTGAAGGGGGATCCTGTTTTTTTTTTTTTTTTTTTAATGGAGATCTAGGGAGGAATCTAGAAAAATAATAACACTGACCTCGTTTGCGAGAGTGCCTTCTGAAGATTGGTCCCCCATCATGACCTTTTCTATGCTACGAGGGGGTCTGGTGCCCCCTGCGGTGTCCCCCTCCCCCTGACTGCCGGAGGAGGGGGAGGAGAGAAGGGAGGGAGGGAATACCACAGGAGGGGAAGGGGGTAGTAATGACCCTTGGGGCATAGCAGTGCCGACTAGAGGCTGGGGGAGGGGTGGAGGAGTGTTGGTGGGGATGGTGGTGGTAGGGGGTGGTGAGGGGATGAGGTCCAGGGTGAGAGGGGGCAGGGGGGGCAGTGTGGACCCCAGCTGGCAGAACAGCAGATCCCGTCTTAGAGCAGACACTTCCGCCCAGTAGTCCTGTAAAGAAAAAGAGATGTTGTTTTAATCACCGACTTTTTTTTATCTTTCTCTCCTTTTAATCACCGACTTTTTTTTATCTTTCTCTCCTTTTCTCTCTTTCTTTATTTGTTAGTGTTTCGTTAACCTCGATATCAGCGGGGGTCTGGGGGCGGCGGCCCCCAAGTTAGGTTAGGTTGTTCGGTTAGGTTAAGGGGAGATTTCCACTTGAGGGACTTTTTTCTTTACCCCTTTCTCCCTCATGTCTAGCCCCATTGCTTTTGAGATTTTAAGACGTTTGCCCCATTAGTTTGGTGATGTTAAGAATTTCCGCCCCATTCTGTCAATTTTAAGACCTTTTGTGCCATTTAGGTGTCGATTTTATCCTGGCGAGCGATAGCGAGCCTGTAATTTAAAAGTAACCGGCCATCGGCCGGGAAATTTGTCTACCGCAAAATGTACAAATTTAACTTGAAAGGGGGTCAAGGGGGTGATATTTTAAGATTGCTGGAGGAGTAGGAAACAAACTAAAAACCTCCCCTTAATGAAGAGTAGGCTTACATGCTCGGTAGTGATAGCAATAAAGCATTTGGTACATACTGTATACATAGGCATGACGTGTGTGTGTGTGTGTGACCGTGGTAATGTATATAGGCATGACGTGTGTGTGTGTGACAGTGGTAATGTATAGGCATGACGTGTGTGTGTGTGTGACCGTGGTATTGTATATAGGCATGACGTGTGTGTGTGTGTGACCGTGGTAATGTATAGGCATGACGTGTGTGTGTGTGTGCCCGTGGTAATGTATAGGCATGACGTGTGTGTGTGTGTGACCGTGGTAATGTATATAGGCATGACGTGTGTGTGTGTGTGTGTGACCGTGGTAATGTATATAGGCATGACGTGTGTGTGTGTGTGACCGTGGTAATGTATAGGCATGACGTGTGTGTGTGTGTGACCGTGGTAATGTTCCGTGGAGTCCCTCGCTAAAAGTGCCAGCGACGTATAGAGAGGTTTGTAAAGCAGCAAATTTTGTAAAGGAAGATGTATATGTGTGTGAGCTGTAATGGGGGATAGGCCTAGCTCTGGGTTAGATACGGAGGGTATGGGGGGGTGGGGGGGGGGGCTTTGATTGTATGGGGGTAGTTTATTAAATGGTATTGTTGGTTCGCGTCTCTCGCTCTCTCTCTCTGGGGGGTGGTAGAGTTATCCTGGCTTCCCCCTGCTCCCCCTTATACAGAACAACCAATGGCCACACCTCTTTAAAAGTCACCAACCTCCTTATTCACCTTATGTACATCCCTCCCTATCCTCCCTCCCTCCCCCCCCCCCCCCTCTCTCATCCACCCTGCAGATATCCTTGTATGTTGATCCACGTGTCGTCGTCATACAGGCTGCGGTGAACAATTGCTCTGAACAATAATTGCTCCAGCACACACTGAACATGACCTGTGACCCCTGGAAGCTCACACAATAGGCATCAATGTACAGATAGATAGGTTGTTAAGGGAGCTCAGACGGTATTGTGCAGCATAATTTACTGGTTTGACTCAATGGTTTAAGGGGAAGTATTTAGTTTGTTCCCTAGACCTCCATCAAGCTTAAAATTACACCCCCTTGACCCCCTTTCAAGATAAATTTCTACATTTTTCGGTAGAAAAATTTCCCGGCCAAAGGCCGGTTCCTCTTAAATTACAGGCTCGCTATCGCTCGCCAGGATAAAATTGACACCTGAATGGCACGAAAGGTCTTTATATGGGGTGAAAGTTCTTAAAATCGCTAAAGTAATGGGGCAAACGTTTTATAATATCAAAAGCAATGGGGCTAAACATGAGGGAGAAAGGGGTCAAGAAAAAAATCCCTCAAGTGGAGATCTCCCCTTAAGGAAGGGGTTTAGTTTGTTCTCTAAACCTCTACCAAACTTGAAAAAATATCCACAAGACCCCCCTTCGATATAAATTTGTACATTTTTCGGTAGAAAAATGCCGATTCCTCTTCGAATACAGACTCGCTATCGCTCGCCAGGAAAAAAATCGACATCTAAATGGCACGAAAGGTCTTAATATTAGGATAGAAAGGGGTCAAAAAGTCTGAAAATCGCCAAACTAATGGGGCGAATGTCTTGAAATCTCATAACTAATAGGGCTAAACATGAGGGAGGAGGAGGACTGGAAAAACCAACTGCCTCCCCTTAAAATATATTAATTTGATGACATCCAATATTGTCTGAGGTAATTATACAATATAATCCATGTATCAGGTCTTGGTGTGTACAATATTGTTTGTGAGTGCTGACACTACTGATATTAGATGTACAAAGGAAATCAAGCAACAACAGGTCTAGTGACCCTTCTAGGTTGCTTGTCCTCCAAAACACAGGATGTGTGGTCCACAGTAAAGTTATACCTGACTGTTAAGGGGCCCTCACACGATCAGAAGTGCGAGCTAGTGGGAGTCTAACAGGAGTCGCTAGGAGTCATCGATTTTCACCGCGAGCGAGTGGGTGTTTAACAGGAGTCGCTAGGAGTCATCGATTTTCACCGCGAGCGAGTGGGTGTTTAACAGGAGTCGCTAGGAGTCGTAAGTGTCACTAGGAGTCATCGATTTTCACCGCGAGCGAGTGGGTGTTTAACAGGAGTCGCTAGGAGTCGCAAGAGTCACTAGGAGTCATCGATTTTCACCGCGTATAGGCCCGCGAGTCCGAATTTTCCCCTACTCCTAGTGACTCTAGCTCGCACTCCTGACTGTGTGAGGGTCCCTTTACAGTTGATAAGAATCAAAGGTTTCAATGAGAATAAATTAATGTGGGTTATTCATGACCCATTTATGGAGCTTCATGACCCATTTATGGAGCTTCATGACCCATTTATGGAGCTTCATGACCCATGTATGGAGCTTCATGACCCATTTATGGAGCTTCATGACCCATTTATGGAGCTTCTTAACCCATAACTAGCGGCGCGCAACATAAGTCGAGTTAAATAAAGCTGGACTATGTGGCGGCGCTCGACATAACTCGAGTGGCAATTTCAGCACGTAATGTGGCTGAGAGAGAGAGACAAGTGGTGGCAGGAGACTAGCGAGCGTATGACTGCTCCAGACCACCGCGGCGAACCTACTGACACAAATCTCAGCTCCCTCCTCCCTCTCTCACTCGCTACATACTCAATTATGTACCGAAAGTACCGAATTACCTGCTTTTTGCACTCGCGTTGCACGGTTATTGCAAGAAAACTATCCATCATACAAGGATCGTTATGGTGTCATTCGAAAGCTCTGTTTATGCCCTTTCAGGGATAGGTACTTGTTTTACGTTCTGGGTCTTATTTAGGCATGAAAATGATCACGTAAACAGCCTTATTTTGGCTAAAAACACCCCGCTGGGCGGTACACATAAATAAACCGCATAGGCCGCTCGTAAGGTGTTAAACAGCATAAAAGGTAAATTAAAAATGTAAATAGGTTGATATTAGTTTTTTTTTTGGAGGAATCCCTGGCCTATGAAATGATGAACACTTTTCATTACAAAGATATTGCAAGAAAACGATTCTACCGGGTGATTTTGAGTTTTTGACCCACTTATGCGTCTAAGGGTTAAGTATATATTTTTGCACATGCACTGAACTGCATCCAACTCCATGGTCTCATGTAAAACACAGCTTCTGATTAATTGTGGACATTACTGAACCCTTTGTGTGGACATTACTGAACCCTTTGTGTGGACATTACTGAACCCTTTGTGTGGACATTACTGAACCCTTTGTGTGGACATTACTGAACCCTTTGTGTGGACATTACTGAACCCTTTGTGTGGACATTACTGAACCCTTTGTGTGGACATTACTGAACCCTTTGTGTGGACATTACTGAACCCTTTGTGTGGACATTAATGAACCCTTTGTGTGGACATTACTGAACCCTTTGTGTGGACATTACTGAACCCTTTGTGTGGACATTAATGAACCCTTTGTGTGGACATTACTGAACCCTTTGTGTGGACATTAATGAACCCTTTGTGTGGACATTACTGAACCCTTTGTGTGGACATTACTGAACCCTTTGTGTGGACATTACTGAACCCTTTGTGTGGACATCAGACAACAACACATACATCAATCAATATCTTGACATGGACGGCAATGGGAAACTGTGGTATCACCATGTTCAGTATGTTTCAATACTTGCCACCACTTGGATTTCTTAGGACTTTTTGATATATTATAAAGGACTTATTTATGCAACTAGAACAGTTGAAAGAGTTTCTGTTGCAATTGTGTAGAGTCGTGTTTGTGACAACAGGGGGAAGATTCAACTCAAGAGAAGCAGAGACTGTAACATAATTCTCCTTGTAGAAGCCTGTGTGTGTGTGTGTGTGTGTATGTGTGTGTGTGTGTGTGTGTGTGTGTGTGTGTGTGTGTGTGTCTCTCTCTCTCTCTCTTTGTGTGTGTGTCTGTCTGTATGTATGTGTGTGTCTGTGCATATGTGCGTGTGGAAAAAAAAAAAAAAGTGTGTGTGAGAGTGAGTGAGTGAGTGAGTGAGTATGTTTGTGTGAATGTGTGTGAGTGTGTGTGTGTGTTAGGTGGAGTAAACCCAGCCACCTCCTCCACTCGTGTTACCTAGATCCTGGTGTGTGGAGGAGTTTGACTATATCTTTAGTATTGCTATGTACAATTATTTTGAACATCGTTCTTAAGGGGAGATCTCCACTTGAGGGATTTTTTTCTTGACCCCTTTCTCCCTCATGTTTAGCCCCATTGCTTTTGATATTATAAAACGTTTGCCCCATTAGTTTAGCGATTTTAAGAACTTTCACCCCATATTAAGACCTTTCGTGCCATTCAGGTGTCAATTTTATCCTGGCGAGCGATAGCGAGCCTGTAATTTAAGAGGAACCGGCCTTCGGCCGGGAAATTTTTCTACCGAAAAATGTACAAATTTATCTTGAAAGGGACTCAAGGGGGTGTAATTTTAAGCTTGATGGAGGTCTAGGGAACAAAGTAAATACCTCCCCTTAACACCAATAACACCACAAATGAAATTAAGGAAAGTATGTGATTCTCCCGGGATTCGAACCCAGGATATAACATACAGCACTTTAAGGGGAGATCTCCACTTGAGGTATTTTTTTCTTGACCCCTTTCTCCCTCATGGTTAGCCCCATTGCTTTTGAGATTTTAAGACGTTTGCCCCATTAGTTTGGTGATTTTAAGAATTTTCGCGCCATTCTGTCAATTTTAAGACCTTTTGTGCAATTTAGGTGTCGATTTTACCCTGGCGAGCGATAGCGAGCCTGTAATTTAAGAGTAACCGGCCTTAGTGTGTTTCCTAGACTTCCATCAAGCTTGAAATTACACTCCCTTGACCCCCTTTCAAGATAAATTTGTACATTTTTCGGTAGAAAAATTTCCCGGCCGATGGCCGGTTCCTCTTAAATTACAGGCTCGCTATCGCTCGCCAGGAAAAAATCGGCACCTAAATGGCACGAATGGTCTTAAAAGTGACATCAATGGGGTGAAAGTTGTTAACATCTCCAAACTAATGGGGCGAACGTTTTAAAAATCTCAAAACAATGGGGCTACACATGAGGGAGGAAGGGGTAAAGAAAATAATCCCTCAAGTGGAAATCTCCCCTTAAACGAGAGGAAAGAACATTTTATGGGGCACAGATCACATAGGACCGACCTCGCTACCAAATATTCTTGAACCTGTTGACACTATTTTTAAGGGGGTATGGGCTCATTTATTAATTTTGTTTGTTCATTTTAATCTTTCCTTACGCTCACACCATACCCCATACCCCAATACCCGAATACTATACCCCAATACCCCAATACCCCAATAACCCAATACCAATACCCCAATAACAATACCCCAATACCAATATCCCAATAACAATACCCCAATACCAATACCCCAATACTATACCCCAATAACAATACCCCAATACTCCAATACCAATACCCCAATACCATACCCCAATACCCCAATAACAATACCCCAATACCAATACCCCAATACCAATACCCCAATACCAATACCCCAATACCATACCCCAATACCACATAGTGATCCAGTGCCCTACATAACACCATAATGCACCACATCTATACATCACACCACATAGTAATACACAGTACCCTACTTGTTGCAGACAGCATTGCCTTTTGTCTCCTTGATGACTGTAACGATGCACTATTTATACCTCCTCTTGTTTGTTCTACTTCATTCCTTTCTGAATCTCGGCCCCCATCTTCTGACTCTTTGTGTGCCCCCTGGTGCAGAGTAAACAGTGTGTGTGTGTGTGGGTACTCTTTGTGTGCCCCCTGGTGCAGAGTAAACAGTGTGTGTGTGGGTACTCTTTGTGTGCCCCCTAGTGCAGAGTAAACAGTGTGTGTGTGTGGGTACTCTTTGTGTGCCCCCTAGTGCAGAGTAAACAGTGTGTGTGTGTGGGTACTCTTTGTGTGCCCCCTGGTGCAGAGTAAACAGTGTGTGTGTGTGGGTACTCTTTGTGTGCCCCCTGGTGCAGAGTAAACAGTGTGTGTGTGTGGGTACTCTTTGTGTGCCCCCTGGTGCAGAGTAAACAGTGTGTGTGTGTGGGTACTTGAGTGCAGAGTAAACAGGGTGTGTGTGTGTGGGTACTTGAGAGCACAATTAGCACACACCTCATTAACATACCATTAGTACTGTCTCTCTCTCTCCACAGGGGGGATATGTCTCGGTACCAGTTTTTTGTTGTTGGGTGTGTGTGTGTACTTTAGGTTTTGTTGTGTGTGTGTGAGAGAGAGAGAGAGAATATGTGTAGCTATGTGTGTGGTCGCCCTTAAAGCCACCAACATAATACTATTCTCACCCCTACAGTCCAAATATTTGGGTATTTTGTTTATATCCAATATTTGACTGTATAGCTCATAAACAAGCCTACGTTGCTCCAACATATTCCAAAACGTGTATGATACCTGTTTCACTACTGCTACCTATTTAACCCTATTAGGTGCAGGGCGGGCTATTATGGATCTTCCCAATTTTACTCCATTAGCTTTGAGATTTTAAGACGTTTCCTCTCATTAGTTTGGTGATTATATGATCTTTCAACCCAATACGGTGTCGATTATTCCTGGGCGAGCGATAGCGAGCCTGCAATTTTGGAGGAACCGGCCTTTGGCCGGGATATTTTTCTACCAAACATGTACACATTTAGCTTGAAGGGGGTCTAGAGGATTTTTTTTTTTTTTTTTTTTTTTTTTTTTTTTTTTTTTAGTTTGAAGGGGGTCTGGAGAGGCGTTTTTGAAAGTCTTGGGGGTAAACTAAAAACACATTGTTCGAAAATGACAAAAACAATTAAAGCCTTCAATAATGATTAAACAAAATACCATAATAACCCCCAAGACGTTGCACCGGATAGTGTTAAGTATTGCTAAGATATGCTGATTTCTGTTTTGACCAATTATGAATTGAATTAATGGAAAAAGCTAATGTACAGTCGAGGTTAATAAGTGTTGTCAGATATTTCACAAAGTTTCGGTCACTGACTAATACTCTGAGGGATAAGCACTTTTCCCAGTAACTATAAATATACCAATAACACTGTTTGAGCGAAAATCACTGGAATCTATGACAACACTTATTACCCCCGAGTGTACACCCCTTAACCAAATTGGAAGCTCATTCATGGCCAAAAATAGACTTATGGAAACACTTGGCTAATTATTTTGCTATGAGAGTCCCAAGTCTCTCTCCCTCTCTCCCCCCCCCCCCCCCTCCCCTGTACGGCACACCCCTTGTTATCATATATGTAACTCGTGTTTGTGTATGCGAGTGAAGATTGCTGCTTAGTTCATTAAAGTAAGTAGAGAAGCTTAGTTAAGAAAATAATGTGGTTATAAGGCCTTGTGTGGATTCCTTTGTATGAGGTCTTGTACATCCTTGTAAGTATGCTAATATTAGTAACAACAGAATCACAAGATCACTTTAATCAGCACTATATGTTCAATAAGTCTTACCCAGTTAGCTTCTAATTAAAGTGTTCAATAAGTCTTACCCAGTTAGCTTCTAATTAAAGTGTTCAATAAGTCTTACCCAGTTAGCTTCTAATTAAAGTATTTAATGAATTCAGCCACTTAACCCCTGCTGTACCGGAGGATACAGTAATAAAAGTCCCCCCCCAGTCCCAAGCAATGTGGCCAAAATGGAAAGATAGAACAACCTTCCATCTCAAGAGATGAAGGAATACTGGCTCTCCCAACCTTCAGAGGGTTGGATATAAGCTGAGAAGTGCTGCCATATCGAGAGCAGTACTCAAACGGTCGTGCTACCAGGCACAGCCTGATACAGGCAGTTACAAGGAAAATACATTACTGACGGCTCCCAGCCGTCGCTGAGACTGGGGAGTGACTTATCTACTGTCGGCTCCCAGCCTTCGCTGGTATTGGACGGGTTAATAAAATTGACGTTACGTTTATTCTCTAACACCATTAGTTTGGCAATTTTATGACCTTTAATGCCATTTATGTGTCGATTGCTTCCTGGTGAACTACAGCAAGCCTGCAATTAACACTCAAAGAGCGACTGGTGGAGTATATTTCACCGTGCCGCCCAGCAGGGTTTTTTACCATAAATGGCGTTGTTTCCATGCTCTTTTTCATGCATAAACAAGAGCCAGAGCGTAATACAATTATGTATCCCTGAAAGGGCGTAAATTGAGCTTTCCAATGACACCAGAACCATCCTTCTACGATCACTGGTTGTCTCGCAACGATCGTGCAACCGAAGGGCAAAATTGGTAAAATACGGTCATTTCGTTACATAATTACGTGTGTAGCGAGGGAGGGAGGGTGGAGTAGTGTGGAGTACATGTCAGTAGACCCACGGCGGCCGTGGCGAGCGGTCATGAGGTAACCTACGCTCCTCCCGTCGCTCGTCTCTTTCTCAGAGCCAATATTGTGCCAAAATTGCACACAGACTTAAGTCGGGCCCCGCCACATAGTCCAGATTTTTAGATACAGACTTATGTCGGACCCCGCTAAAGAAGGGTTAAGGAGACCGGGGCCTTTTTCTATCAAAAAATACACAAATTTATCTCGAAAGGAGGTCTTGGGAGGTGATTCATCATGCTTGATGTAGGTCTTCCGAAAAAGAAAAAAAAAAAATATATATATAAAGATAACATAATAATAATAATAAAAATAATAATAATAGTTCTTAAAGCCAGCGCATGCTAAGCCAGCTAAGGATAGCCCAATAAGGCCGATTAGGCGTATTTCCATTGGGGTCCTGTACTACTATCCCATCCCCATGCTCATGAGGGATGGTAACGACTCAGTGCTTGTGAAAAATCTTTAATGCGCCGAGCGTGGGTGCGATCCCGGGCCTTCTGGGTGGAAGTCCGAGACGCTAGTCACTACACCAAGCGAGCCTAATAATAATAATAACAATTTATATATGTACACCAATAAATAAGTCTCCTATACTGTGATCAGAACAATATGGTGCCTAACAATAATTGTCATATAGTCGATGGTGTGACACCGCCCACCACGCCTCCATTATCACGAGTGTCATCAGGGGGGGATGGGCGTGGATACATGTGGGGGTTGTGGGGACGTGGGGCTTGGGTGGTGGGGTGGGTGTGTGAAGGGGAAGGCGTGGATATATGTGGGTGTGGCTGTGTGGAGACGTGGGGTTTGGGGGATGTTGGGGTATGGGATAGGTGTGTGGGTGTGTGAAGGGTGAGGGGGGGTAGATGTGGGCGTGGGGGTGTGGAGTGGATGTGTGGGGATGAAGAGGTGGATACATGTAGGCTTGAGGGTGTGGGGTGTGAGTGTGAGTGTGTGGATACATGTAAGCGTGAGGGTGGGGAGATGTGGGATTGGGGTGTGTGGGAATGTGGGTGTGTGGAGGTGTAGGCATGGGTGACGTGTGGGCGGGAGAGTACAGGAGGACATGGAGGAACGTGTGGGCGTGGGGGGGTTATGGGGGCAACCAGTGACATGACAGGGACAAAGGGTTAGGGGAAGGGGGGCGGGGCAGTGAAGAATTGGGGAGGGGAGTGAGGAGACGGGGGGGGGGGGGGGGAGGAGTTTGGGGGGGGGGAGTTAGGAGTTGGGGGGGGGGGGTTGAGGAGAGGGGTGGATGAGTTGGGATTGAGGAGTTTGGGAGGGGTTTCAGTGGACAACCGGTATCTCACCAACAGTTATAAAGAGGGGGCAAGGGTTAGGGGTGGGGTGGGGTGGGGGGGGGGGGGGGACTTTAATGGAGGTCCGGTTACCGGTATACAAACAGTAAGTCGAGTAATAATGAATTGTTATATATTATATTTGTGTATTCGTAGGGTAGATATATGGTGTACTTACTCTAGCACACACCCATACACACACACCCATACACACACACACACACACACACACACACACACACACACCCATATACACACACACACACACATATATATACAGAGAACAACACAGTATTTGGGATCCGGGTCCTGTCTGTAACGGATTCTTATATAATTATCTGACCTTCCTTCAGTTATGTATATTGCCCATACACAATGTGTGTGTATGTTTGTGTATGTTTGTGTATGTTTGTGTGTATGTTTGTGTATGTTTGTGTATGTTTGTGTATGTATACTGTGTAATTTTATATGAGAAGTCCGACGGTCAATGTCGGTTACTTTATGCCCACGCCAAGGAATCAGTACAATGCTTATTGTACCTTAACTACGAGGTCACATGCGACCTTTGGCGACCGTGAGGTGCCTGGGTTCCCACCATATTACATACGCAGATGCACTGGTGTAAAGTACGTGTAGGCTAACACAAGCTGATAAGTGAGCAGCTTGGCTAGGGAGAGACCACGATCCAATCCTCTCCATCGAGATGGCTGAGAAAACCTTTAATATTCTGGTGGATTTGAACCATCACCTCGCAGTAACCATGCGGAGCCCTAAGCTATTCGATAAACCCGACCCCACCCTCCCACCGTGTGTGTGTGTGTGTGTGTGTGTGTGTGTGTGTGTGTGTGTGTTTCTCTCATTACCACTGCAAGTGTCTACCATTGACTTTAATTAAGAAAATAGTTACTCATTCTCCATTGCTATATCACTGCCCCAGGCTAGGGCTGGTTACAAGTATATCATGTGATGTCTATACTGGGGGGAGGGAGGGGGGGGGGAGCAAGGGGGAGAGGGAGGGAGGGGGGGGGGGAGTAAGGGGGAGAGGGAGGGAGGGGGAGGGAGAGTAACGAAAGGAGAGAGGGAGGAAGGGAAGGAGAGGGAGGTAGGAACTTAGGAAGGGGAGAGGGAGGGAGGGAGGGGGGGGGGCGAGAGAGAGGGGAGTGGGAGGCTTAGAAAATATAGAGAGGGAGGAAAGTGGGAGGAAAAGGGAATAAGTAGACAGACCCATACAGTGAGACAGACAGACACACAGACAGACAGAATGACAGACAATAATGCTCAGATAAGAAAACAGAAACATACAGACAAACAGACAGAGAATGACAGACAGACAAAAAGACAGCAACAGTGAGACAGACAAACAGAAAGAGGATCACAGACAGACAGACAATAATGACGACCGAGACAACGAGACAAAGGAACAGACACATGAATGCAGAAGGTGAATACATACAGTGTACACTAACTTGGGTATGTGTCTATGTGTGTTAACTCTTTCACGCATTTATGACGCAGAGGTTGCCAGATAAGCAATAAGAAATAGAGTTCTCTCACTCTTATAATTACCTCTCCAAAATTAGTGTTCTGCCCACAGCTAACTCAAAGACAACTGCAGAGGTTGAAGTAACTGAACTAAAGGTTTCTAAATACCCCTGATGGTAACAAAGGTTTTAAAGTATCCCCAATAAGCTCAACACAGCTAACTCAAAGACAACTGCAGAGGTTGAAGTAACTGAACTAAAGGTTTCTAAATACCCCTGATGGTAACAAAGGTTTTAAAGTATCCCCAATAAGCTCAACACAGCTAACTCAAAGACAACTACAGAGGTTGAAGTAACTGAACTAAAGGTTTCTAAATACCCCTGATGGTAACAAAGGCTTTAAAGTATCCCCAATAGGCTCAACATCGCGTCATATGCGTGAAAGGGTTAATATGAATGTGTGTATGTATGCTAGTGCCTCAAGTCATGAACAGATGTGTATGACAGGACGTGTGCATCAATATGTTAGTAATAATAATGATAATATTCGGTATGCTGTTAACTTGCAGCCGTGAATCTGAAGCTCTATTATTTGTCTGTACCTAAGTTCAGTTTAATGCTTGGTTCACTTTTTGTAATCATTATTTTTCTAGTTTCCTCCCTAGACCTCCATAAAAAACAAAACAAAAAAAACATTCATTCTAGATTAATTTGTACATTTTTCGGTAGAAAATGTTCCGGCCGAAGGCCGGTTCTTCCAACATTACAGGCTCACTATCGTTCGCCAGGGAAATAATTGACACCTAAATAGCACGAAAGGGCTTAATATTGACGAAGAAATGGGGCGAAAGGTCTTAAAATCGACTAACTAATGGGGCAAACATCTTAACAGCTGAAAACTAATGGGGCTAAACATGAGGGAGAAAGTGATCCAAAAAACCGGCCCATCCCCCCTTAACTACGAAGTCACATGCGACCTCGTGTGTGTGTGTGTGTGAAGACATGCTGCATGTATGTATGTTTGCATGTATATGCCGTATTTATGTATGTGTGTTAATAGGGTGGCCATGTGTGTGTGGTAGTAGCCATGTACACCACCATGTAGGGGTAGGGTCTGTGTGTGTGTGTGTGTGTGTGTGTGTGTGTGTGGTAGTAGCCATGTACACCACCATGTAGGGGTAGGGACTGTATGTGTCGTATTAGGCTATCAGTGTAGTAACAAGCTGGTTATCTCCCACACATACATGTTTATGTCACACGTCATCTTCACACGCACTCTGTCACACACACACACACACACTTATACACATACACACACACACACAGAGAGACAGACACACACATAAACACACAGACACACACGCACACACACAGACACTAACACACTGTACCAGAGGGAAGCTATAAATTTATGTTTAGTAAAATAGTTTATTGGTTCCGAAGATAAGAGGACAAATATCACCATCGGATTTAACCCCTTCAGCATGATGATGACGTAACTCCCATCATGTTCTGGTTACCATTAGACGATTTTCTTTCGTTTATAATCTACCTCTAGGACTCAAAGGGGTAAAAACTGTCTCCATAAACCCTCCGAAGAGCATAGGTCCTTCTTAAGGGTAGAGATTTCCACTTGAGGGATTTTTTTTTCTGGACCCCTTTCTCTCTCATGTTTAGCCCCATTGCTTTTTAGATTTTAAGACGCTTGCCCCCTTTAGTTTGACGATTTTAAGAACTTTCGCCCCATTTCTGTCAATTTTAAGAACTTTCGTGCCATTTAGGTGTCGATTTTTTCCTGGCGAGCGAAAGCGAGCCTGTAATTTGAGAGGAACCGGCCTCTACCGAAAAAATTACAAATTTATCTTGATAGGGGGTCTAGGGGGTGTAATTTTAAGCTTGATGGAGTTCTAGGGAAGACACTAAATACCTCCCCTTAAACTGCATAAAATCGTCTAATGTTAGCCAGAATCAAGGGTAAAAAGACGTCATCATCCTGCAGGGGTTAATTAACGGTTTAGAATGATCTCTGGGACCTTTCTTAATCTGAATTTCTAGTTAACCCCTTATGTACCGGTGACGTCATTTTGCTTTGATATCAGCTGTATTTAGACGATTTTATGAAGCTTATATGAAGGATGTAGAGTGGTTAGAAGGATTATTTTATTAAGCTTATGAAGGATGTAGAGTGGCTAGAAGGATTATTTTATTAAGCTTATGAAGGATGTAGAGTGGCTAGAAGGATTATTTTATTAAGCTTATGAAGGATGTAGAGTGGCTAGAAGGATTATTTTATTAAGCTTATGAAGGATGTAGAGTGGCTAGAAGGATTATTTTATTAAGCTTATGAAGGATGTAGAG
Organism: Paralithodes platypus; assembly: GCA_032716605.1. NCBI lineage: Eukaryota > Metazoa > Arthropoda > Malacostraca > Decapoda > Lithodidae > Paralithodes > Paralithodes platypus. The sequence goes on along the minus strand of CM064556.1, from coordinate 13,783,431 downwards.
TGGCTAGAAGGATTATTTTATGAAGGATGTAGAGTGGCTAGAAGGATTATTTTATGAAGGATGTAGAGTGGCTAGAAGGATTATTTTATGAAGGATGTAGAGTGGCTAGAAGGATTATTTTATGAAGGATGTAGAGTGGCTAGAAGGATTATTTTATGAAGGATGTAGAGTGGCTAGAAGGATTATTTTATGAAGGATGTAGAGTGGCTAGAAGGATTATTTTATGAAGGATGTAGAGTGGCTAGAAGGATTATTTTATGAAGGATGTAGAGTGGCTAGAAGGATTATTTTATGAAGGATGTAGAGTGGCTAGAAGGATTATTTTATGAAGGATGTAGAGTGGCTAGAAGGATTATTTTATGAAGGATGTAGAGTGGCTAGAAGGATTATTTTATGAAGGATGTAGAGTGGCTAGAAGATTATTTTATGAAGGATGTAGAGTGGCTAGAAGGATTATTTTATGAAGGATGTAGAGTGGCTAGAAGGATTATTTTATGAAGGATTATTTTATGAAGGATGTAGAGTGGCTAGAAGGATTATTTTATGAAGGATGTAGAGTGGCTAGAAGGATTATTTGAGATAGTCTATAGCCTTTTAAAGGATAGACGTCCTTCCTAAGCTGAATAAAATCGTCTAATAGTTTGGCTGAATACGACGAAGAAGATAGCGTCGGTACATAAGGGGTTAACCCCCTGAGGATTCGTGGACGCAGGTCTTTTCAATTTTCTGGCTATGTATGACCATTATTTTCTGGCTATGTATAACCGTTATTTTCTGGCTATGTATGACCATTATTTTCTGGCTATGTATAACCGTTATTTTCTGGCTATGTATGACCATTATTTTCAGATTAGGAAGGGATTATAGGGTCGTCAGAGGTTAAGGGAGGTGACCTGCTTTTTGTTATTTCTGTCCTTTTCTCTCTTTCTCTGGCTTGTATCCATTCGGCCCCATTCACCCAACTATTTTAAGACGTGTATCCCCATCTAGGTGTCGATTTCTTCCTGGCGAGCGATAGCGAGCCAGCATTATATGAAGAAATCCGGCTTCGCCGGAGAAATTTTTCTATCGAAAAATGTACAAATTTAGCCTGCTGTCAAACAAAAATAAAAAATATGCTGGCTCGCTACCGCTCACCAGTAAAAAATTGACACCTGGATGGGGATAAACATCTTAAACCAGTAGGCTGAATGGGGCCAAATGGATACAAGCCAGAAAAAGATAGAAAAGGACAGAACAAAAACAGGTCACCACCCCCCCTTAAACTGAGATAGTATTTACCCTTTTAATTCCCACAGCTCCTTCCTAAGCTGTATACATTCGTCCAATGCGAGTCTGAGTAAACCATCAACACGCGTCATAATCCTCAAGGGGGTTAATATATTGTTAACCCTTTGAGTACAGTCGGTGAAATAAGTGATGTCGCGGCACCAAGTATATATTTAGATCAATCATTGGTATCAACACTATCTAAGTTTTTAGTTAGTTCGCTAGACCTCCATCAAGCTTAACATTACAGCCCCTAGAGCCCCTTTCAAGATAAATTTGTACATTTTTCGGTAGAAAAATTTCCCGGCCGAAGGCCGGCTCCTCTTAAATTACAGGCTCGCTATCTCTCGCCAGGAAACAATCGACACCTTAATGGCACGAAAGGTCTTAAAATTGACAGACATGGGGCAAAGTGTCTTAAAATATCCAAACTACTAGGGCGAACGTCTTAAAATCTCAAAAGCAATGGGGCTAAACATGAGGGAGAAAGGGGTCCAGAAAAAACTCCCTGAAGTGGAGACCTCCCCTTAATTCATCGTTTCGAGTGAGATATACAAACATGTGCCTATCTTTACACACCTTATTCAACATCTGACAGACATTAATACAGCACACAGCGAGCAAAACGTAATGTCAGCGGAGACACGACTTATGTGGCCAACTGTACCAGCGATATTATGCAGCTTAGGAACGATCTGTGTTAGTTGAGATAGTTGGAAGCCTTGTTATCGCTAGAGGTCTTTCCTAAGTTGAATAAAATCGTCTAATAGTTGCCAAAATATGATAAAAAGGACGTCCCAGGTACTGAATGGGTTAAGGGGAGATGGACAGTTGATTTGGTCTATTAGTTAATTTCTTCCTGTATTTCTTAGTTTCCTCGCTAGACCTCCATCAAGCTTAGAAAAATACTAGCTCGCTCTCTTCACTCACACACTCTCTCTCTCTCTCTCTCTCACTGACTCACTCACATACAAACACTCTCTCCTGTTGTGCTGTCATGTTGAATTGCTTCCATTCACTCTCTCTCTCTCTCTCTCTCTCTCTCTCTCTCACATACACACACTCTCTGCTGTTGTGCTGTCATGTTGAATTGCTTCCATTCACTCTCCCTCTCTCTCTCTCTCTCTCTCTCTCACATACACACACTCTCTGCTGTTGTGCTGTCATGTTGAATTGCTTCCATTCACTCTCCCTCTCTCTCTCTCTCTCTCTCACATACACACACTCTCTGCTGTTGTGCTGTCATGTTGAATTGCTTCCATTCACTCTCCCTCTCTCTCTCTCTCTCTCTCTCACATACACACACTCTCTGCTGTTGTGCTGTCATGTTGAATTGCATCCATTCACTCTCTCTCTCTCTCTCACACACGCGATAGTTGGATAGACCCAGCTCCTCCATCTCTGCCACCCTCCCCTTCTATAAATCCATCTACCCACCCGTACAACAGCAATAATTACCCTGCCTTATATACAGTATATTGGGGCTAGCTCCAAGCAGGAAGACTACTTGTTTCTACACAGTTTGGGGAGGGTTACGGAATATAGAAAATGTTGGTAATTATTGGTGTTAAGGTGGGTGACCTGCGTTTTGTTATTTCTGTCCTTTTCTCTATTTCTCTGGCTTGTATCCATTCGGCCCTATTCAGCCAACTATTTTAAGACGTTTATCCCCATCTAGGTGTCGATTTCTTCCTGGCGAGCGATAGCGAGCCAGCATTATATGAAGAAATCCGGCTTCGCCGGAGAAATTTTTCTATCGAAAAATTTACAAATTTAGCCTGCTGTCTAACAAAAATAACAAATATGCTGGCTCGCTACCGCTCATCAGTAAAAAATTGACACCTGGATGGGGATAAACGTCTTAAAACAGTAGGCTGAATGGGGCCAAATGGATACAAGCCAGAGAAAGATAGAAAAGGACAGAACAAAAACAGGTCACCTCCCTTAATGGTAGTAATGGTGGTGGTGTTGGTAGTAATGGTGGTGTTGTTGGTAGTAATGGTGGTGTTGTTGGTGTTGTTGTTGTTGTTGTTGTTGTTGGTGTTGTTGTTGTTGTTGTTGTTGGTGTTGTTGTTGTTGTTGTTGTTGTTGTTGTTGGTGTTGTTGTTGTTGTTGTTGTTGGTGTTGGTGTTGGTGTTGTTGTTGTTGTTGGTGTTGTTGTTGTTGGTGGTGTTGTTGGTGTTGTTGTTGTTGGTGTTGTTGTTGTTGTTGTTGGTGGTGTTGTTGGTGTTGGTGTTGTTGTTGTTGTTGTTGTTGTTGTTGTTGTTGTTCCCTAGACGGTCCGGTTGACATCACTTCGTTAGGTGGAGAACATTATTAACCCTCTTCCATGGTACCGATGTTCATTCTATCGGTATCCGGAGCAGCGCGGACTGTTCCATGTGCTTAACAAATATTACATGTGTCTAGGTTGCTTTCTGAACCTATACATTTCCTCCCTCCCCAAGTTCGTGTGATTTCCAAGTAATTCTGTGTATTTACCTAGTTGTAATATACAGGGTTTGAGCTTGTGTGTGTGTGTGTGTGTGTGTGTGTGTGGGCGTACTGTGGGCGTGTGTACCAGTGCCTTACGGTGTGTGTGTGTGTGTGGGGGCTGAGGCACCTTCTTAACTAGGGAGACAATACCAGTTTGTTGTTGTTTCTTTTAGCGGTGTACAGTGGCTTATGCTTATCTGTACCACCGTTAGTCTTGTGTTCTCTCTCTCTCTCTCTCTCTCTCTCTCTCTCTCTCTCTCTCTCTCTCTCTCTCTCTCTCTCTCTTTGTGTGTTATACAGGTGCAGGGACAATTCAACCCATACTGCACTTCTCAAAACGGTAGAGTCATAAGCATTTCCTCTCGTCATTCACATCCTCTTACTGATTCCCTACACTCTCTCTCTACACGCTGCAGTGTTACATCTCTCTCACTATTACCGCTATTGTAATAATCAATGTTCTTCAGAGCCTTGTCAGTGTATAAACATTCCCACCCCTATTCTGTCCAACTCTCTAACCCAAGAGTTTACCGATTTTCTCAGTCTATATTCAACTCAACAAGTGGGCTCTGGAAAACTCTTCGTCAACCATCTTTTCCTCATCCTATGACTTAAACTGCTACACGTTCCATGTGTCCAGACATTTTGACTCAAGCGTACCTTAACCCTTAATTAGCGGCTCACCACATAAGTCGAGTTAAATAAAGCTGGACTATGTGGCGGCGCTCGACATAGGTCGAGTGGCAATTTCAGCACGTAATGTTGCTGAGAGAGAGAGACAAGTGGTGGCAGGAGACTAGCGAGCGTATGGCTGCTCCAGACCACCGCGGCGAACCTACTGACACAAATCTCAGCTCCCTCCTCCCTCTCACTCGCTACATACTGAATTATATGGGGAAAGTACCGAATTACATGCTTTTTGCACTCGCGTTGCACGGTTATTGCAAGAAAACTAGCCATCATAAAAGGATCGTTATGGTGTCATTCGAAAGCTCTGTTTATGCCCTTTCAGGGATAGGTACTTGTTTTACGTTCTGGGTCTTATTTAGGCATGAAAATGATCACGTAAACAGCCCTATTTTGGCTAAAAACACCCCGCTGTGCGGTACATATAAATAAACCGCATAGGCCGCTCGTAAGGTGTTAAATTTGGCTCTCTATGACTCTTTCAACTTGGGAGGGGGGGGGGGGGGCACTTGTTACAGGCAGCTTTGCCTTTTGTCTCCTTCATTCACAGCAAACAAATCAAATACAAAAATAAAAACAAATTGAAGAAACACAAAATAAATAGAAAAATAGATACATAAAAACTATAATAATTTGATTTCAATGGGTTAGTAATAAAACTGGGATTGTGCCCGACTGTACCGCCAAGCCCGGAGTGTAAACAACAGGATGCCTGGTGGTAAATTATAGAGTTGTGGCCGTGATTGTCAGCTGTCTGGGGGGTGCGTCTAGACAGGAAATACTCTGGGGGGGGTGAGTCAAGGGATCGCTCTGGGGGAGGTCCTCAGATACGGTACAATCAACTGTATATTATTCTGGTGATGGGCTGGTCTATCAGAGTGAGACCTGAGCGATCTCTGCCATACCCATAACTTACTCTGACTGTTCCTTTTACTTATATATTTTCTAGATCTCAAGTGACGGCGTCTCTTCCGTGGATTGACCTCCCAATCTACCAAGATTGGAAGCTAAAGCGTCACATTATTCCTTTGCCCCTCAACTTTCTCTTCATAATTGCTGAGGGGCACAGGGCCCTGGGTGGGGCTTTGGTTTCCCGGGCGTTTACGCACCCTCCTCAGCTCCCAGCCATGGAGTGGCTTCGGTCACCCAGGCTTTATTGTGGTCGGCAGGGGGGGTTCTGTGGGGGCGCTCGTTTATGGCCTTGGCCTTACTTGGGGCCTTGGGGCTGTTTGGCCAGGCAGCTTGGGGAACAACAACAACAACAACAACAAGTGTATATTACTTAAGGGGATAGTGGGCATTTTTTGGTCTATATATATATTTATTAAAATAACGAAAATAAAGAATACTCCCCTACACTAACAGAGGAAAACGCCAGGGAAACAGACAACAAAAGCTGTGGGAAACCTACACCAGGAAGGAAGGAGGAACTCAAGAAGAACGAAGGACGAGAAAGCAAGAGGGCGACCACCAAAGAAAACGGTTTCCCACAACAAACAAAGGGGAAACCAAAGGAAAACAAAGAGAAGAAAGCCCTGCCCACCAAAATATCTACAATGCCCCGTATTCCGAAATTGCCCCACATTAATCGACAACCAGCAGAACTGAAGAAGAATAAAGACAAGAAGACAGGAGAAAAGGAGGGAGTACCAACCAAGAAATGTGCACGTAAGGAAACAACACGTGTACCAATTTTCCATCAGTTTGGAGAAAAGGAGGGAGTACCAACCAAGAAATGTGCACGTAAGGAAACAAACACGTGTACCAATTTTCCATCAGTTTCCAAGGAATAATAATATTACTCCACCACCAGTCCTCACCGCCAGAAGAGAAGCCCGGGTCGCCACTTTGTTTTTTGTTTTTTTCTATATTCCAACTACTCCCTCTCGGTCGGGCGGCGTTACTACAGAATGCCCTACTACACCCGGGAAGAACATTAAATTATCTTCTACCTCCCAACAACAACAAAAGAGAAGAATATAGTGTTCAGCCAGGACGAGAAGGACTCCTATCACCACCAAAAGGTCAAAATCCTTACCCACCCACCAGCTTCTAGGGGATCCTCCTTAGAATGCCTAGATTAAGGGGAGATTTCCACTTGAGGGACTTTTTTCTTGACCCCTTTCTCCCTCATGTCTAGCCCCATTGCTTTTGAGATTTTAAGACGTTCACCCCATTAGTTTGGCGATTTTAAGAACTTTCACCCAATTTATGTCACTTTTAAGACCTTTCGTCCCATTTACGTGTCTATTTTTTCCTGGCGAGCGATAGCGAGCCTGCAATTTAAGAGGAATCGGCCTTCGGCCGGGACATTTTTCTACCGAAAAATGTACAAATTTATCTTGAAAGGGGGTCAAGGGGGTGTAATTTCAAGCTTGATGGAAGTCTAGGAAACACACTAAAAACCTCCCCTTAACCCCTGACCGCACTTGTGACCTTTATGCCATACACGCCAACCCCGGGACATCTCGGCCAACGTCATCACCATGCTGAAGAAAACTGAACAGGGCAAGCAATTCTAGGGCTTCTCAATAACTGGCATTCCTAAGTTGAACAAGCCCTAGGATTACGTACCCCTCCTCCCATTCAGTTGGTGATAAACGGCATTCCGGATATCTCACTACTAGATCTGAGGAGTTATTTTCCCTATTGAGGGTTCCTTGCTAACTGTGTGGCATACCATCTATTAAGGGGAGGTTTTTAGTGTCTTTCCTAGACTTCCATCAAGCTTGAAATTACACCCCCTTGACCCCCTTTCAAGATAAATTTGTACATTTTTCGGTAGAAAAATGTCACGGCTGAAGGCCGATTCCTCTTAAATTGCAGGCTCGCTATCGCTCGCCAGGAAAAAATTGACACCTAAGTGGGACGAAAGGTCTTAAAAGTTATATAAATTGGGTGAAAGTTCTTAAAATCGCCAAACTAATGGGGCGAACGTCTTAAAATCTCAAAAGCAATGGGGCTAAACATGAGGGAGAAGGGGGTAAAGAAAAAAAATCCCTTAAGTGGCAATCTCCCCTTAACATGGAACCTTGAATAGGCTGCACCTTTAATAGTAGAAGGCTGAAGTACCAGGGCATACCCACACTTCAACCTTTATTATTAACACCACATTCTAACGACTACCAAGAGATAGTTAGCATAACAGTCACTCGTGTAGTCTAGGGCTCTGCGAGATACTTTAAGACCACATTCTAACGACTACCAAGAGATAGTTGGCATAACAAAGTCACTTGTGTAGTCCAGGGCTCTGCGAGATACTTTAAGACCACATTCTAACGACTACCAAGAGATAGTTGGCATAACAAAGTCACTTGTGTAGTCCAGGGCTCTGCGAGATACTTTAAGACCACATTCTAACGACTACCAAGAGATAGTTGGCATAACAAAGTCACTTGTGTAGTCCAGGGCTCTGCGAGATACTTTAAGACCACATTCTAACGACTACCAAGAGATAGTTGGCATAACAAAGTCACTTGTGTAGTCCAGGGCTCTGCGAGATACTTTAAGACCACATTCTAACGACTACCAAGAGATAGTTGGCATAACAAAGTCACTTGTGTAGTCCAGGGCTCTGCGAGATACTTTAAGACAACATTCTAACGACTACCAAGAGATAGTTGGCATAACAAAGTCACTTGTGTAGTCCAGGGCTCTGCGAGATACTTTAAGACCACATTCTAACGACTACCAAGAGATAGTTGGCATAACAAAGTCACTTGTGTAGTCTAGGGCTCTGCGAGATACTTTAAGACCACATTCTAACGACTACCAAGAGATAGTTGGCATAACAAAGTCACTTGTGTAGTCCAGGGCTCTGCGAGATACTTTAAGACCACATTCTAACGACTACCAAGAGATAGTTGGCACATAACAAAGTCACTTGTGTAGTCTAGGGCTCTGCGAGATACTTTAAGACCACATTCTAACGACTACCAAGAGATAGTTGGCATAACAAAGTCACTTGTGTAGTCCAGGGCTCTGCGCGATACTTTAAGACCACATTCTAACGACTACCAAGAGATAGTTGGCATAACAAAGTCACTTGTGTAGTCCAGGGCTCTGCGAGATACTTTAAGACCACATTCTAACGACTACCAAGAGATAGTTAGCATAACAAAGTCACTTGTGTAGTCCAGGGCTCTGCGAGATACTTTAAGACAACATTCTAACGACTACCAAGAGATAGTTGGCATAACAAAGTCACTTGTGTAGTCCAGGGCTCTGCGCGATACTTTAAGACCACATTCTAACGACGACTAACCAGATTGGGGGGGGTGGAGATAGTTAGCATAACAAAGTCACTTGTGTAGTCCAGGGCTCTGCGCGATACTTTAAGCCCACATTCTAACAACTACCAAGAGATAGTTAGCATACCAAAGTCACTGGTGTAGTCCAGGGCTCTGCGAGATACTTTAACCGGAACTCGGCATATAGAAGTCCTTGGTGCATTTGTCTGTAGCATACTATTTGACTCTTGCAACTAAAAGGTTTAAACACTGCCCCGAGTTCCTTGAACCTCTCATATAGGTCAGTGGCAGTCGAGAAGACAAGAGTGGTCATAACCATATTGTTTCCTCGCGTTAGCCCGATCTATATCCGTCATAACTGAGGCATTATATTCAAGACCCTAAGACCTAAGTCAAGAGTACCTGAACAGAACTTCATTATCGATTAATATAACGGTCAGGATAATCGAGTATCCCCAAGTTCTATGCTATATATACTCGCGTTCCTCCGATGAGGTGCCCAAATATATTTATATATTTACGGAGCCGCATTTAAGACCCCACACCATTAATCCATCTGTAACCAACTACTTCACACGACAGGCCAACCTGGACGGCCCAACGGAGACCCAAAAGACTGCAAGATGTTCCCCTCAAAACCCTTTTACTCCAAGTGTTCACATTTGGAGCTATTATAGAAAACTGAAAGAAGTCGATACCAGTGACGAGGTATATAATAATATTAATAATAATAATAATAATAATAATAATAATAATAGTTCTTAAAGCCAGCGCATGCTAAGCCAGCTAAGGATAGCCCAATAAGGCCGATTAGGCGTATTTCCATTGGGGTCCTGTACTACTACCCATCCCCTTGCTCATGAGGGATGGTAACGACTCAGTCCCAAGATATATAGGTGACTTAAGGGGGTAGTGGTTATTTTGTTGTCTATATATTTATCTATCTATTTATTTTGTAGTAACCTCGCTGGACCTCCATCAAACTTAAGGGGAGATTTCCACTTGAGGGATTGTTTTCCGGACCCCTTTCTCCCTCATGTTTAGCCCCATTGCTTTTGAGATTTTAAGACTTTCGCCCCATTAGTTTGGCGGTCTTAAGAACTTTCGCCCCATTTCTGTCACTTTTAAGACCTTTCGTGCCAATTAGGTGTCGATTTTTTCCTGGCGAGCCATAGCGAGCCTGTAATTTAAAAGGAATCGGCCGGGACATTTTTGTACCGAAAAATGTACAAATTTATCGTGAAAGGTGGTCTAGGGGGTGTAATCGTAACCTCGGTGGAAATATAGGGAACAAAGTAAAAACCTCCCTTAAGAAATCACTCTCTTAACAATATATTTGTACAATTTTCGGGAGAAATTTTTCCGCACCCTTAAAATTTTCAGGCTCTTTATCGCTCGCCTGGAAAAAATCGTCACCTAAATGGCACGAAAGGTCTTAAAGTTGACAACGAAATGGGGGGAAAGGGTTTAAAATCGGCAAACTAATGGGTCGAACGTCTTATAATCTCAAAACAAATGGGGCTGAACACGAGGGAGAAAGGGGACTAGAATATGATGAAGAAGACGTCGCCAGGACAGTAATGGTTAATCTTATGAGTATCAATATCTGTCGTTCTGTCATGTGAGTCTGTCCGTCTCGTTATCAATATCTGTCGTTCTGTCATGTGAGTCTGTCCGTCTCGTTATCACGCTATCTCAGTCCCCGATCTAACTTCACTTTCTCTTTCATCTCGCAGAACTTTCATTGAGCACACCCTTCTCTCACACACACACACACACACACACAGACACACACATACACTCTCACTCTAGAATCTAGATAAGATGTCATGTTAAGCCCAAATTTGGCAAATGAGTTTCAATGCGGATAAATGTAAAGTACTACATATCGGATACCATAATGAGAAAGCAAACTATTCGATGAATGGCACTCAGCTTAAGAATGTAAACAGAGAAACCGATCTGGGAGTAACAATATCGAGTAACCTAAAACCGAGTCAACAATGTTCAGAAGTTGTTAAGAAGGCAAACAAAATAATTGGCTTTATAGGCAGGTCATTTGAGCATAAATCCAAAGAAGTTATCCTAACTCTTTACAATTCCTTAGTCCGCCCTCTTCTGGAATACTGCGTTCAATCCTGGTGCCCTTATTACCAAAAAGATATAAACAAGCTAGAACGAGTTCAACGTAGAGTTACCAAAATGATACCTAGCCTAAAGAACAAACCATACGAGGAGCGTCTTAGAGAATTAAATCTATTTCGTTTAACCCAGCGAAGATTAAGAGGCGACTTAATTCAAGTGTTCAAAATCATCAAAGGCATCGACAATATGAACTGTAGTAAGTACTTCACTATCGACCAATCTAATTACACGCGGGGAAACGGTTGCAAAATTATTGGTAAATCTTTTAACTCGCACGAATCTAAGAATTTCTTCTTCAATCAAGTTGTCAACTTGTGGAATGGGCTTCCCCGAGACGTTATAGACTGCAGCACCGTTGATTCTTTTAAACTTCGCCTAGACAAATATCTTGCATCAAACCCGCGACTGACTGCGTTTGTAAATGAATAACTTTATTATATTCCTCCCAGAGATTCATCAAGGATTATTGCGTATAATTATATATTACTAAGACGTTACTCTCTTTTTCCCAGATATACGAAAGATCACTTATAACTGTGTTATGTTACTAACCCATCTGTCCCCTACTAACTTCCGAATCCTGCCACGGACATCAGTTCCAGGGCAGTGGTTCCCTTTCCAATTTTCCCTTACCCACTCCAAACCACTGTTTGGACACTTGATCCTCAGTGTTTTGGAGGACAAGCAGCCTAGAGGGGTCACTAGACCTGTTGTTGCTTGATTTCCTTTGTACTCCTTTGTACTTTCATTCTCTCTGTCTCTCTCTCTCTCATTCACTTTCACTCTCTCTCTCTCTCTCATTCACTTTCACACTCGCTCTCTCTCTCATTCACTTTCACACTCGCTCTCTCTCTCATTCACTTTCACACTCGCTCTCTCTCTCATTCACTTTCACTCACTCTCACTCGCTCCAAATCGAATATCTCCCCGGAATGAACCGCATAGTCTTTGAGATACAAACCATTCTTTGTAACTCATTATTGTCTGTCCCACTTCTCTCTTTTCCTTCTATTTTAAGCTTATCTCCTATTGGTCTTGTTTCTTCTTCATATCTCTCTCTCTCTCTCTCTCTCTCTCTCTCTCTCTCTCGCAGTGTGTGTGTGTATGTGTGTGTGTGTGTGTGTGAGAGATAGATAGATAGATAGAGAGAGAGAGAGAGAGAGATGAAGATGTTACCCTTTCTCTCTCTATTTTTTTTCTCTCTCTCTCTCCCTGTCTAGACGGAGTGCTGGCCAAGCCGTTGTCCGAAGTGGTGTAGGTGGAGGAGTGGTAGTGGAGGGGGTGGAGGGGGAGGGGATGGTGGGGAGGGGGAGTAGAGGGGGTGGTGGGGAGGGGGAGTGGAGCGGGTGGTGGGGAGGGGGAGTGGTGGAGGGGGTGGTGGAACAAAGGAGTACAAAGGAAATCAAGCAACAACATGTCCTCTCATGGCTGCTTGCCCTCCAAAACACTGATGGTCAAGTGCCCAAACAGTGGTTTAGAGTGGGTAAGGGACAAATGGAAAGGGAAGACTGCCCTGGGACAAATGCCCATGGCAGGATTAGGAGATGTTACTAGGGGACAGTTGTTAGTAACATAATAGGGAAACTAAACTGTATTAATTTACAAATGCAGTCAGTCGTGGATTTAAGGCAAGGTGTTTGTCTAAGCGAAGTTTATAAGAATCAACGGTGCTGCAGTCTATGACAACTCGGGGAAGCCCATTCCACAAGTTGACAATTTGATTGAAGAATAATTTCTTAGACTCATGTGAGTTAAAAGATTTACCAATAATTTTGCAACCGTTCCCCCGCGTGTAATGTGATTGGTCGATAGTGAAATATTTATTACATTTCATATTTCGATGCCTTTGATGATTTTGAACTCTTGAATTAAGTTGCCTCTTAGTCTGCGCTGGGTTAAATGAAATATATTTGATTCTCTAAGACGCTCCTCGTATGGTTTTATATTTAGCCTAGGTATAATTTTGGTAACTCTACGTTGAACTCGTTCTAGCTTGTCTATATCTTTTTGCTAGTAAGGGCACCAGGATTGAACGCAGTATTCCAGAAGAGGGCGGACTAAGGAACTGTAAAGAGTTAGGATTACATCTTTGGATTTATGCTCAAATGACCTGCCTATAAAGCCAATTATTTTGTTTGCCTTCTTAACAACTTCTGAACATTGTTGACTCGGTTTTAGGTTACTCGATATTGTTACTCCCAGATCAGTTTCTCTGTCTACACTCTTAAGGGGGGGTGACCTGTTTTTGTTCTGTCCTTTTCTATCTTTCTCTGGCTTGTATCCATTTGGCCCCATTCAGCCTACTGTTTTAAGACGTTTATCCCCATCCAGGTGTCAATTTTTTACTAGTGAGCGGTAGCGAGCCAGCATATTTTTTATTTTTGTTTGACAGCAGGCTAAATTTGTACATTTTTCGATAGAAAAATTTCTCCGGCGAAGCCGGATTTCTTCATATAATGCTGGCTCGCTATCGCTCGGCAGGAAAAATCGACACCTGGATGGGGATAAATGTCTTGAAACAGTAGGCTGAATGGGACCGAATGGATACAAGCCAGAGAAAGAGAGAAAAGGACAGAAATAACAAAAATCAGGTCACCCCTCGTAAGCTGGGTACTGCCATTCATTGGATAGTTTGCTTTCTCATTTCTGTATATAAAGTGCATGGATGAGACAAAAGGCAAAGCTGCTTTAAGGGGCTTAAGGGGGCTTTTTTTAACTTTCTCTCCCTCTCTCTTTGGTTTGTGTACATTTGGCCCCATTCAGCCTACTGTTTTAAGACGTTTACCCCACATTCAGCCTACTGTTTTAATACGTTTACCCCATTCAGCCTACTGTTTTAAGAAGTTTACCCCCATTCAGCCTACTGTTTTAAGACGTTTACCCCCATCCAGGTGTCAATATTCGCCAGTGACAGTGGTGGGTACCAGGGGGGATGGGGGGGGGGGGGGGGGGAGGGGGGGTCAAGGTCATGAGTACCAGGGTTGAGGCACCGGTGGGGTAGGGGGGGGGGGGAAGGGGGTGAGTTACATGACGGGCTGAAATAAAACTAAAACACACACACACACACACACACACACACACACACACACACACACACATACACTGGGGGGGGGGGGGGGGGGGAGGAGGAGGGGGGAGGAGGCTGCATGTATGGGTGTTTAAGGGGGGACATGGGCCGTATTTCTGGTCCCCTTCTCCCTCCCCCCCCCCCCCCCCCCCTTGTGTTAAGCCCCATTTGTTTTGAGATTATAAGACGTTCGGCCCATTAGTTTGGCGATTTTAACCCCATTCACCCCATTTCGTTGTCAATTTTAAGACCTTTCGTGCCATTTAGGTTTCGATTTTTTCCTGGCGAACGAGAGCGAGCCTTTAATTTTAAGAGTAACCGGCCGGACCTTTTTCTAAGGAAAAATGTATACATTTATCTTGAAGTGGGGGGGGGGGGGTTCTAAGGGGTGCTTTTTACAGCTTGGTGGAGGTCTAGGGAGGAAACTAAAACCTATTCAAACACAATCCAAACACTAAGCAAATGAATAAGGCGATTTTTGCATGTATTCATTATTTTTGCATGTATTCATTATTTTTCTAGTTTCCTCCCTAGACCTCCATCAAATTAAAAAAAAAACATCCATTAGATCCCCCTTCTAGATTAATTTGTACATTTTTCGGTAGAAAAATGTTCCGGCCGAAGGCCGGTTCTTCCAACATTACAGGCTCACTATCGTTCGCCAGGGAAAAAAAATCGACACCTAAATAGCACGAAAGGTCTAAATATTGACGAAGAAACGGGGCGAAAGGTCTTAAAATCGACTAACTAATGGGGCAATCATCTTAACATCTGAAAACTAATGGGGCTAAACATGAGGGAGAAAGAAGTGGTCCAGAAAACCGGCCCATCCCCTCTTAAATTAACCCTTTCAGTGCCGGTGACGTCCTTTTCATTATATTCCGGCTATTATTGGACGATTTTATTCAGGTTAAGAAGGACCTCTGGGCATTAAAGGGCTACACACTATCTCACTTCCCTCCTCTAGCGTAATCGAGGTCATATAGTGCTACCATTTGGGAAGAGTCAGTCAGGGAATAGGTGTGGCCATATACAGCTCATTTGTTCTAGCCCTCTTTGCGTTACAGAGGTTAAGAATCACGATTTCTGGCCTATACCCATAAAGAATGAACAATAAATAACAAATAAACCTAGATTATACCATTGTCACTACTACTATCTTCTGGTTCACCTCCTGCGCCCTGTTCTCTCCTAATCCTGAGGGAAATGGCAGGTACAGTCACTCAAATATATTCGTGAACCTCCCCTATATCTAATTATGGAAGTATTACCACCTATGTGGAGTTCGCCACTCTTGCTAGTGGCACCGAGGAGCGCACTGCCCTTCGTTGTTGTTTGAGAATTGGTGCAGCAGACTATTCGAAGAGGTGGAGCGCTCCCTTGCGAAGATGGGCTCGTCTGGCACTTTTTGTAGTTCGACAACGAGAGCTATCTTGAAGCTGTCTAACGAGATGCCTCTCATGTCTCTTACTCGCCGCGGGAGTTTGTTGAAGAGACGTGCTCCTCTGGAAACGAATTTATGAATATATTTGTCTGAGATACGGGCACTATGTAAGTCAACAGACGATTATTTGTCTGAGATTCGGGCACTATGTAAGTCAGCAGACGATTATTTGTCTGAGATACGGGCACTATGTAAGTCAGCAGACGATTATTTGTCTGAGATACGGGCGCTATGTAAGTCAGCAGACGATTATTTGTCTGAGATACGGGCACAATGTAAGTCAGCAGACGATTATTTGTCTGAGATACGGGCGCTATGTAAGTCAGCAGACGATTATTTGTCTGAGATACGGGCGCTATGTAAGTCAGCAGACGATTATTTATATTATTATACTCTACATAACAACAAAACTATATATATACACTATTTATGGTGACCGGTCAACTCAACCAGTAGACCATTTCAACCAGTAGCTCTCAACCAGTACCAAATCAACCAATACGGTTAGGTTAGGTTAGTACTATATTTTGGCACTGGTTTGGTTGGTCTGGGTTAATTTGGCACTGGTTGAGAGCTACTGGTTGAAATGGTCTACTGGTAGAGATGACATGGAACCACTATTTATTGAAAAACAAGTGCCATCCAAAAATAAACCCAGGTAGTTATAATTGCATAAAGAAAGAAATAAAGAAAGAAAAGAAATCCGCGGATTTTTGAAAGTGTCCGTACGTCTTCTCACATATACCATGGTGTGAAGACGAAGCCATGGTCAGTGTGGAGGTGGGACAGGGAGGGGGAGGGGGAGAAGGAGTGAGGGGGTGGAGGGGGGTCCAGATGTTATGTTACTCTGACTGTGTGTGACGGTGCTAGCAGATGACCGCCCCCCCCCTGCTCCCCCTCCCCCCATGCACCCCCTTGTCTGCTGTCCACTTCTTCCTCTTTACACTCTCTTCCTGGTTTATTATTATTTCCTTCCCTAGGCGTTCCTTTCACTTTGGTGTCATTACTTTGTCAATTCACATTTTTGTTCATGCTCTCCCATCTATGAAGAACGTCTAGAAGAATTAAGAGGGGTCACATGCTTTGTTTACGTTTCTCTCATTTTCTCTCTGTCTCTGGCTTGTATCCATTCGGCCCAATCAGCCAACTGTTTGAAGACGTTTATCCCCATTCAGGTGTCGGTTTCTTCCTGGCGAGCGAAAGCGAGCCAGCATTGTATGGAGAAATCTGGCTTCGCCGGAGAAATTTTTCTATCGAAAAGTGTACAAATTTAGCTTGCTGTAAACAAAATATATATATATGCTGGCTTGCGAACACTCGCCAGGCAAATATTGACACCTGGATGGGGGTAAACGTCTTAAAACAGCAGGCTGAATGAGGCCGAATGGATACAACCCAGAGAGAAAGAGAGAGAAAAAAAACGAAACGAGGTGGGCTCCCTTAAACCTTTTAGGATGTCACTGGTACCGAACGGGGGACTTTGGAACCATTGAACCACCCTGGACCTCAGAATCGGGTACAGTCGCTCCTGATAAGTGATGTATCGGCACCAATTATGTGTTGATCAATAATTGGTATCAGCACTATCTACACATGATTTCTTCTTTTTGAGTCATATATACCAAAATGTTCCTACACTTACCCACCCTATTCAACATCTGACAGACATTATTACAGCACAGAGCGAGGCAAACGTAATGCCAACTGAGACACGACTTATTAACGCCACTTACAGTCGCTCGTAAGAATTCATGGACCCCACCCATTTCTAATTTTATGGAAGTATATAAATTATCTGGAGACGAAATTGTGAATATCGTTTTCTGTACATCAAATATAGAACTCTATATAGTATTAATTACAAAGTATGTTCCATCCAAAAATCAATCCAGAGTGTTATAATTGCATACAGAAAATCAAGTGACTTTAAATTCGTGGACGCGTTCTTAACCCCTTGAAGCTCTGACGCGCTTTAGCAGTTTATTTTGGCTATCATTAGACAATTTTATGCAGCTATGGAAGTATATGTGGGTATTAATATGGTAAATACTATCTCAATCAACCCTTTGACTTCCATATACCGTTACTGATCTTAATAAAATCGTCTAATAGTATCCAAAAACAGAACAGAAATGCGTCTTGGAGCTTGAAAGGGTTAAGGGAGGTGACCTGCTTTTTTTCTCCTGTTCTCTCTTACTTTGGCTTGTATTAATTTGGCCCCATTCAGCCTACTGTTTTAAGACGTTTATCCCCATCTAGGTATCGATTTATTGCATTATATGGATAAATCCGGCTTCGCCGGAGAAATTTTTCTATCGAAAAATACTTACTTAGAGTGAAGTGCAATACATGACATCAGTATTTGGTATTTGACTTGTTGAACCTAACCCGGAAAAAAAAAAAAAAAAAAAAAATATATATATATATACATATATATATATACAGTATATTGATACCGGTGTGTCTAAGATTGATAAAAATGAAAATACATTACAATTAAGGTGGCCCACAATAGGTAACGATAATGGCAAAAACAGGAACACAAATTAAGCAAAAGAAAGAAAGCAGCACACACACACACACGAACACACGAAAACAAGAAGAAGAATAACATTATCTTGCGGCCATTGTGTGTCAATCATACCTGCCTGAGTGAGTGGCTAGACTTAATTAGGAAGGTAGGAGAGGTGTGTTGGTGTAGTCTAATGTAATATTCAACCAGTGGCTCTCAACCAGTGCCAAATCAACCAAGACCAACCAAACCAGTGCCAAAATATAGTACTCACCTAACCTAACCTAGCAGTATTGGTTGATTTGGTACTGGTTGTTTGGTTCCCGGACATCTCAACCAGTAGACCATTTCAACCAGTAGCTCTCAACCAGTGCCAAATCAACCAAGACCAACCAAACCAGTGCCAAAATATAGTACTAACCTAACCTAACCGTACCGTATTGGTTGATTTGGTACTGGTTGAGAGCTAGTGGTTGAAATGGTCTACTGGTTGAGTTGTCCGGTCACCGTTTTATACAGTGGTGTTGTATTGTTGTATATGGCATTGTCTTCGTATATTGTAGGGTTTGTATTATTGAGAATTAGCCATATTCCACCCAACGCCATCTGGATCCCGTGGTGGTACTAAGTAGAAAGATACAAACAAAGACATTTTGGAGATTACGGTCTAGAGGCAATTTTATCGCAGCTTATCTGGCAATCCACGCTGTAGGCAAATCTAATTGGGAATGAGTAACACCCCGTTCTTAACATTAATCATCAATTACAAACCCCAATGTACTTGAATAGACTAATGAAAACATATGGGAATTATTATGTTACCTCCACCAACCGACTTTACTCCTAAACTCAATTAATGAAATCAACAAATACATGTGACAGTCCAGGGATTCGAACCTAGGATGCTCACACCGAAATTCAGTGCATTTATCCATTGCGCTACGAAGACAGTTAAGAATTCATTCATCATTAGTAACTCGCTGTATAACGATTCTCACATATCAATATGTGGTCAAAGTCAAAGCATAATGTATAACTGTTTACATTTATACAGAGGCACGAAACCTCCACACTTTGTTTACATAAGAAACCGGTAACTCCAACAAGAGCAATGAACTGCAATATATTTTAACATCTTAACCCCTTCTGTACCGACGCCGCCTTTTTAACTTTATTCTGGCAACTATTAGACGACTTTATTCAGCTTAGCAAGAACGTCTACCCATTTCCAAGGTTACAGGTTATTTTAGTGTACCCTGTAAGCTATACCCCATATTCTTCCAAAGCTTCATAAAATCGATTAAATGTAGCTAAATCCAATATATAAGATGTCACCGGTACAGAAGGGGTTAAGGGGAGATCTCCACTTGAGGGACTTTTTTCTGGACCCCCTTTCTCCCTCATGTTTAGCCCCATCATTTTTTAAATTTTAAGACATTCGCCCCCTTAGTTAGGCGATTTTAAGAACTTTCGACCCATTTATGTCAATTTTAAAACCTTTCGTGCCATTTAAGTGTCGATATTTTCCTGGCGAGCGATAGCGAGCCTGTAATATAAGAGGAATCGGCCTTCGGCCGGGAAATTTTTCTACCGAAAAATGTACAAATTTGTCTTGAAAGGGGCTCTAGGGGGTGTAATTTTAAGCTTGATGGAGGTCTTGGGAACAAACTGAAAACCTCCCCTTAAGGGATAGTGGCTATTTCAGTTATTCATATAATTTTTAGTTGCCTTGCTAGACCTCCATCAAGCTTAAAAAACACACCCTAGACCCCCCTTCAAGATAAATTTGTACATTTTTCGGTAGAAAAATTTCCCGGGCAAAGGCCGGCTTCTCCAAATCGCCAAACTAACGGAGCGAACGTCTTAAAATCTCAAAGCTAATATGCTAAACATGAGGGAGAAGGGGGTCCAGAAAAAGCGAGTACTACCCCTTTAACCCTCTCACGTTCTTGACGTAATTTTGAGCCTATTAGGGATACTTTAAAGCCTTTATTACCATCAGGGGTATTTAGAAACCTTTAGTTTAGTTATTTAACCTCTGCAGTTGTCTTTGAGTTAGCTGTGTTGAGCCTATTGGGGATACTTTAAAGACTTTGTTACCATCAGGGGTATTTAGAAACCTTTAGTTTAGTTACTTCAACCTCTGCAGTTGTCTTTGAGTTAGCTGTGTTGAGCCTATTGGGGATACTTTAAAGCCTTTGTTACCATCAGGGGTATTTAGAAACCTTTAGTTTAGTTACTTCAACCTCTGCAGTTGTCTTTGAGTTAGCTGTGAGAAACCTTTAGTTTAGTTACTTCAACCTCTGCAGTTGTCTTTGAGTTAGCTGTGGGCAGAAAACTAATTTTGGAGAGGTAATTATAAGAGTGAGAGAACTCTATTTCTTATTGCTAATCTGGCAACCACTGCGTCATATGGTCGTGAGAGGGTTAATTAAAGAGAGTAATATCACTACCACACATCCTTCTTAAACTGCACAAAATCGTCTAAATATAGTAAGCATTTAATATAAAGAGCGTCCCTGGTACTGAAAGGGTTAAAGAGAGTGATATCATTGCTGCTCCCTCGTTTAATTAAGAGTAAAAATGTAAAGCGGTTGTTAAGGTTTACAGGGGGGGGAAGGCTATTTTAGTCCGTGACACGACATAAGGGGAGGTGGTGGTTTTTTGGGTCTGTGTGTGTGTGTTTTGTTTTGTTTTCTTCATATATTTATATCTATATATCCTAGTTTCCTCGCTATACCTCCATTAAACTTTAAAAAAACACCCCTAGACACCCCTTCAAGATAGATTTGTACATTTTTCGGTAGAAAAATTTCCAGGCCAAAGGCCGGTTTCTCTTAAAATGACAGGCTATCGCTCGCCAGGGAAAAAATCCGACCGTACGATCCCGAGATGAAGAACCTTGTAAAACACACCACCACCAGATGGCAGCCCCAACCAACCAACCTGTCACCACCACAACCAACACCATTCATAGACCTGTTCTAAGTTATGGGTCCCAGCCGAGTCTCACAACATCTGTATCTTATCTGCAACAATCTATATATTACTTCTGCAACAATCTATATATTACTTCTCAACATTTTCTTGCATAATCAGAGAAGTAATTTGTCTGAGCAACTTTGGGGTTTACAGATGGCCACATGAATCTGCATACACACCTGGACTATATTTATGCAGGGAAAATGAATGTGATTTAATAAGATCTATTTTTATCTAATGATAATGTGCGACAGGTTGGGAGAGAGGATTCGAACCCACTCACTCCAGGTATATTTGGGAGAGTCGGGCACCGTAACCACTCGGCCATGAGTGGATGGCAGTTCATGACCGAGTGGTTACGGTGCCCAACTCTCCCAAATATACCTGGAGTGAGGGGGTTCGAATCCTAGTCAGGATACCTCTCTCCCAAGAAGTATATACATTAAGAAGTTGATATGAACAATTATCGGTTTGAGAGCAAGTTTCTCATGTTATTCAGGTACGGTCGCGCTAATAAGTCATGTCCCAGCTGGCATTACGTTTGGCTTGCTCTGTGCTGTATTAATGTCTGTCAGATGTTGAATAGGGTAAGTAAGTGTAGGAACATGTTTGTATATTTCACTCGATAGGAAGGAATGAAGCTTAGATATTGCTGATACCAATTATTGATCAAAACATACTTGGTGCCGAGACATCACTTATTAGCGCGACTGTACACTATATTTACTTCCATCCATAAAAATAACTGAATGTAAAGATATTCATGTGGGCAACTGTACGAATTAATTATATGACATCTGTTTTCGTTTCGAAGTCGTAGTGGTATGTAGACACGGTGGTAGAGTGAAGCTTTTTCTAACAAAACGTGTGTGATAAGATTTATTTGAAAGTTAGTACTTCACCTCCATATGTTTATTTACGTTTCTCTCTCTCTCTCTCTCTCTCTCTCTCTCTCTCTCTCTCTCTCTCTCTCTCTCTCTCTCTCTCTCTCTCTCTCTCTCTCTCTCTCTCCTATTATTCCACTATAAACTGTCCCTGTCTAGTAGTATTAAGTCCGGACCACCTAGTAGGGACTGCAAGGTCTGTGTTGGTCTGAGTATCTGTGTAACTGTAACTCACTCTCACTCTCTCTCTCTCTCTCTCTCTCTCAGTTTCTCTCTCTTTCAGTCTCTCTCTCAAAGTAGCCCATATAATCTACCGTGTATGGCCTGTGTCCGGGTTTGTTTATGTTGATCAGCTGATTTCTCTAAGCCTCTCTCTGATTGGCTGGCTGGACGCTGGGCATTGAAGGTTCTTATTGGTCGGTCGGCTATCAAACCCCCTCCCTAGGTCTAGCACAGCGGGGAAGTGGGAGGATAGCAACGGTAAATACACTAGCAGATAAAATTTTGAGGAGACGCAGGTAATTGGATACACTGTATGATATATGATATACTTTATGATATATTGTATGTATGTATGTATGATGTGAACTGCATGTCTTTGTTGTGTATATTATATGGGGAGATTTTTTTTTTTTTTAATTTATTAATTCATTATATTATTATTATGATTATTATTATTATTATTATTATTATTATTCCCTTAACCTCCATCAAGCTTTAAAAAATACCCCAAAGAAAAACGCAGAGATGAAATTGAAATTTTTTCGGTAGAAAAAATTTCTGGCAGAACGCTGGTTCCTCTTAAACTGCAGGCTTGCTATCGCTCGGCAGGCAAAAACTCGACACCTAAATGGCATGAAAGGTCTTAAAACTGACAAAGAAATGGGGCGAAAAGTCTTAAAATCGCCAAACTAATAGGGCTAACGTCTTAACATGCCAAAACTAATGGGGCTAAACATGAGGGAGAAGGGGGTCCAGAAAGCCACCCCCTTTAAGTGAGAATCTAGCCTTGAGGACGTGGGAGGGGAGGGGAGGGGGGGGGGGGGAGGGGGTTGACAGACCAATGGCGGAGATAAAGGCTAGGACCCCAAGTATCCCATCCCTCCACCCCTACCCCTACCCTCTCTCACTACCCCTACCCTAACCCTATGACACCCCTACACCATAACCCATCACTTCACCCCTACCCCTACCCCTACCACCATACATGCTTACCCCTACCCCTACCCTCTCTCACTACCCCTACCCCTACCCTAACCCTATGACATCCCTACACCATAACCTCTCACTTCACCCCTCGTCCCTTACCCTACCAACATACATGCTTACATCTACCCCTACCCTACCCTATGATACCCTTACCCCACCCCTTCCCTACCCATACCCACCCCTTCCCTACCTCTACCCCACCCCTACCCTACCACCATACATACTTACCCCTGCCCCTACCTTTCCCTATGACACCCCTTCCCTACCCTACTCTATGATACCCTTACCCCACCCCTTCCCTACTCCTACCCCTCCCTTCCCTTCCCTACCCCTACCCACCCCTTCCCTACCCCTACCTTACCCCATACTCCCACTCCTTCCCCTGTCCTATCCCTACAATACATTATTATCCTACCTTCTACCCTCCCTCACTACCCCACCTTCACCTACTACCCCATCCCCTTCCCTAGCAAAACACCCCTCCTCTCATACCACACCCCATACCCCCTTCCCTACCCCTATCGCGCCCATATCCCCACGTATTTCTCATACCACACCCCCTTCCCTACCCCTATCGCGCCCATATCCCCACCTATTTTTTCCTCCCCCGCCCCCTCCCACTGCCCCCCCCCCCCACCCACTACCCACCCCTCCCATTGTCCCCACCCCTCCCACCACCCCTCACCCCTCCCACCACTACCCCCCCCCACCCATTCATTGCACCCACATGCCAACCCACACCACTGTCATCATATTTTTGTTTTCTTTCTTGTTTTTTTTTAAAGTAATGAATGAAAGAATGTCAGTAACGAGTATTGCAGGCCTAGCACTGTACACCCACCCTTGAGGGGGGGGGGGGGGGGGGGGGGTCTGGACCCCCTTCTCCCTCATATTAGCCCCATTAGTCTTGAGATTTTAAGAGAGTCGCCTCATTAATTGCTTTGATAATTTTAAGACTATTCGCCTCATTTCTTTGCCAGTAATAAGACCTTGCGTGCTAAAAGGTGCTGATTTAATCCTGGCGAGTAAATTCGAGCCTGTAATACAGTATAGGAGGAACCGGCCATTGGCCTGGATATTTTCTACCGAAGAATGTACAAAATATTATCTTGGGGTGTTTTTCTAAAAGCTTGATACAGTTCTAGGAAGCAAACTTTACGCTGTTTTTTCTAAGTATGATGGAGGTCTAGGGAGGAAACTAGAAACATAATGAATACATTAAAAAAAATCGACCAAAAAGTGAACTCCTTCCATTCATCACACATCAGTCGTCCATTCATCTTCCTGTCTGGTCATTCATTCATCTTCCTGTCTGGTCATTCATTCATCTTCCTGTCTGGTCATTCATTCATCTTCCTGTCTGGTCATTCATTCATCTTCCTGTCTGGTCATTCATTCATCTTCCTGTCTGGTCATTCATTCATTCAAGTCTCTCCCCATTCATTATTTAGGGTTCCTACTGCCGTGCGTGTGGTTCATTCATTAATCATGGGGTGGGTACGCCCTTACGCTTACTATATTTGGACAGAGAGAGAGAGAGAGAGAGAGAGAGAGAGAGAGAGAGAGAGAGAGAGAGAGAGAGAGAGAGAGAGAGAGAGAGAGAGACTTAATTGATATATACAGAATACTGACTAGACAAATTTATGTAATGTTAATATAATTATACAATACATAATTAGTATAACTGATTAGCAATATTAATGTTAAAAAGAAAGAGAAAGAAAGAAAGATAGAGAGAGAGAAAAAAAAGAAAGAGAAAGAAAGAGAGAGAGAGAGATAAAAACAAATAAAAAAAGAGAAAGAAAGAAAGAGAGGGAGAAAGAGAGAAAAAAAAGAAAGAGAAAGAAAGAGAGAGAGAGAGAGAGAGAAAGAGAAAGAGTAATCCCTCCCCACTTTTGGCTCGCCTTGCCTTTACCAGCAGGCACCCACACCCACGATTCCTCACCCTATTTCGGCCAGTTCCTCTGTGGGAGTCCGGGGGGATTGGCATTGTTTCTAAGCCTATGGTTGGCCCTTTTTTGGATTCCCCCCCCCCCCCCCGTTCCATTATTTTAGCAATTTTAAAGACGTTTCATCCCATTATTTTGACCATTATGAAATATATTGCCTCATTCAAACGCTGGGTTAAAGGCCAACACATTTGTCTACCGAAATGTTTTCAAATATAGCATGGAGGGAGAGAGAGAGAAAGAGAGAGTCTGTGGGTCGTTTTTTTCTAGATTGAAAGGGGTCTAGGAAAAATGAAAACAAAACAAATATTAATTGGACATTACAATAACACAATTAAAACAATTAAATTAAATACTTAAAAAATAATACTTAAGAAAAAAAAAAACACACACACACACACCACTACATCTACGGTTCACTATCATCAACCATCCCACTGTCCACTTTCATTAACCATACCACTGCCACTACCACTGTCTTCTAGCTCACATCTCACACCTCCACCCCCCACCTAACCTCTAAAGTCATAACCTTCTTCAGCTTTCTTTATTAACCCCTTGAAGCTCTGACGCGTTTTAGCAGTTTATTTTGGCTATCATTAGACGATGTTATGCAGCTTAGGAAGGATCTGTGTGTATTAAAAGGGTAAATACTATGTCAATCAACCCTTTGACTTCCGTATACCGTTAATAATCTGAATAAAATCGTCTAATAGTAGCCAGAAAACAGAACAGAAACGCGTATTGGAGCTTGAAAGGGTTAACTGGAGCTGTGGGTACGTTGCTGTTTACCTTTCCACACCATCCGCTAAGCTTAGAGGACGGTGCTGAGGGGTTTTGGTGTCGCTGTCTTCAACTCGAGAAATGCGAAGCTATGAGAGTTCAAAGTGCCCGCGGTGCGAAGGTGTTGGCTTCAATTCTGACGAAAATCGGCATATTTACCATATATAGCATTATTACTTCTCCATATGTGCCTATTCTACTATTAATATAAACATGTGAACATTGAAGACCAATATAAGAAGTGGTAACAGCAATTGGCTGGTGAAAACGTATATTTCAGCAGCGCGGTCGTAATCTGAGGGGGACCTGCGAGACACATACATCCATCCTCTCCACTGTCTCTTATGTTACTGAGACGGATAGGGGATGACTGAGGCTGGCTAGATGGTCGGAGAAAGACTCCTCCATCTCTCCCAGCCGTCCTCGCATTAAAATAATCGATAAATATCTGGAATAATAGGGAAAGTACCCGATAATTAAGGAGGGGGAAAGAGAGGGAGAAATGGGGGGACACATGTGGAGGAGTGATAGGAGGTATGGAGGGGAATTATCTCACCTAAGCACATATTACTTTGTTTTGAGTGCCAGTGGGGTGTTTTGAAGTTTTTTTTTAATATGCGTTGGCTCTATAGAGGACGCTCGCCTTTCACCAATAAAACCTCTCGAGAGGATGCTCGCCGTTTAAAGGTTAATAGGGATATTTAGATGAAACCCTTTGCAAATATGATGACGCATTTCTTTTCTGTTTTCTGGCTATTATTAGACGTATTTCTTCATACTAGGAAGGGTATATGGAAGTCAGAGGGTTAATTGGTCTCTACTCTTAGAACTCCCACAGATCATTTCTAATTTGCATTAAATCGTATAATGATAGCCAGAATAAACTGTTAAAATGCTTCCAAATCTTCGAAGGATTAATTTTTTTGAAAATAAAAAAAAATCCTTAAATACCGTTACATTGTAATAATATATTACCTTGTATGCACAGGGTACGAAGCCACAAACTGTGTGAGATGTCGTAGTTTATAGGCAACACAGATTCTAATATATACAAACTGTGTGAGTGCAGTGTAGTACTTCAAACACTCGGCTACACTGTTTCTAATATATACAAACTGTGTGAGATCAGTGTAGCATTTCAAACACTCGGCTACACTGCTTCCAATGTCTACAATCTGTGTTAGATGAGTGTAGTACTTCTAACACTGCTTCTAATGTCTGCAAACTGTGTGAGATGTAGTACTTGAAACACGGCTACAGTGCTGCTAATAGACATGGTTGGGAGAATAGTGGGGAGTGATTGTAAGTGACTGATTTATGGGAACGCGAGGTTTTGAAAGAAGGTCTGGGTGGTTGTTTATGTATACATGTGTGTGTGTGTTTATGTATACATGTGTGTGTGTGTTTGTGTGTGTGTAACAAAAATGTGGAAGTAAGTGTAACCAATACATACACATCAAAATTATTACAGAGAGAGAAAGAGAGAGAGAGAGAGAGCTCTACCCTTATATGCTAATAGAGTTGGGGTATGTCTAATGGTATATCATAGGGGGGTGATCATATCTATAGATATATGTTTGCTTATATCAGATGGGCTCCCTATACCTTCCTAGAGACCCTATAGGAAAAATAAGACTCACTATTATTGCCATATTTATCACCAATTTTTTTTTACTATTATTATTATTATCATTATTATTATTATTATTATTATTATTATTATTATTATTATTATTATTATTATCATTATTATTATTATTATTATTAGTAGTAGTAGTAGTATTTTCATGATTTGTAACCCTTTCATGATACGATGACGCGTTTCTTCTGTTTTCTGGCTATTATTCGACGATGTTATTCAGATTAGTAATAGTACAAGGAAGTCAGAGGGTTGGTAGAGATAGTCTTTACCATTTTAGATTCCACAGATCCTTCCTCCTCTACGTTCGTCTTGCAACACAATCCCACCTCTTCTCTGTGCAACTCTCCAACCCAAGAGTGAAACAATACTCCCACTTTTTCTTCTATTCAACAGCTTAGCTCTGGAACTCTCTCCCTGAATCCATCTTTCCCTCATCCGATGACTTTAATTGATTCAAACTCCGTGTGTCCAGATATTTTGGCTCGAACAATCCTTGATTTTTACCCTTTACTCTTTCAACTCTGGCGGAGGCACTCGTCACAGGCAGTTTTGCTTTTTGTCTCCCTCATCCACATAAAAAAAAAAAAAAATAGGCCCCTCCCATAGCACAGCATCATCACTATCCTACATCACCACCACCACCTACATCACCACCACCACCACTATATCATCACATCAACACTCCCTCCTACTCCCCTTTTGTTTTAATGATCTCGTTTATGGCTTGTTTCAACTCCTACTTCCACCTTCCTCATATGCTCCTCCCTCCCCCCTCTATTTTTACCCCTCCCCCTCCCCCCTCTCTTTCACCCCCTCCCCCTCTCTTTCACCCCTCCCCCCTCTAATACTAATGCATATGGCCATGATGGTATTCCACTGTGTTTTCTAAGAGAGGCTCTCCCAGTAATAATCACATACTTAACCCTTGTTTAGCGGTTAGAGAAGAAAGGACTATGTGGCGGGGACCGACTTAAGGCGGTGTGCAATTCTGAGCAATATTTGGCTCTGAGAGAGAGACAAGCGGTGGGAGGAGCGTAGGTCGGCTCTGACCGTTCGGCACGGCTCTCATGCCAGCACTGGGCCCTACTCCACACACACCCACACTCACTGCCTCGCTACACAGGGAATTATGTAAGGAAATTACCGTATTTTAGCGATTTTGCCCTTCGGTTGCATGATCGTTGCAAGAGAACCCGTGATCATAGAAGGATGGTTCTGGTGTCATTGGAAAGCTTAATTATCGCCCATTCACGGATACATACTTGTATTACGCTCTGGCTCTTGTTTATGCATGAAAAAGAGAACAAAAATAAGCTCGTTTAGGGTAAAACCCCCCGCTTGGCAGGTAGTAGATGTTACCGACCTAGCCGCTCGCGGAGTGTTAACATGTATAATAAATATTTCAATAGTGACAGGCATATTTCCTACAGCATGGAAGCATTCTATTGTCGTAAACTCAACACTTGTATGAAGGCATTAGTCCTCCACGGGAATATCACCTGGTTCTTCAAAATAGACTATATTCTGTTAGGCAGTAAATTGAGTCCCTTAGCAGCTAATTTCTCGATACTCAATGGAAAACTATTGAACTTCTATGTCTTTGCATCACATTAAGACCAAGTTTATATAATTAACACCATTTTTCACTACAAAATCTTCAAAATAACTGAGAAATCTTGATGGGAACTTTGCAATTGACCGTCAGTTGAAAAGAAACAGTTTATAGTGTTGCATCCTTATTGTCCGTCCGACCGTGGTACAGCAGTAGAGCGGGAGGCTGTTCTGCTAGAGACCCGGGTTCAAATCCTTGCCAGGTCCGGATATTTTCGGGAGGCAAACTTCCTTCTCACCCAGAAATGAGTATAGTGTACTTCACAATCTTTCATTTAACCTAGAGTCTCCCCGGAATGGACTGCAAATTTAGGTCTTGTATAATTATAAACAACACCCCGTTCTTAACATCAATCATCAATTACAAACCCCAATGTACTTGAATAAACTAATGAAAGCATATGGTCCTCCCGGGATTCAAACTCGGGACACCACAACCAGAACATAAGCATCTAAACCATTACACCACCAACACACGTAACTATAACGTGTAACTCCTTGTAACCCCCCCCCCCCCCTCCCACGCCCGCACCTCATAAAGCAGTTAACACGCCCATTCACGCCCCAAGGACCAAGTGAAAGAAAGCGTGGGGTGCTAGTTTCGTTGAAGTTCATGTTTACTTTAGCGTTTCTTTCTTTCCCGTTGTTTTATAAGGAAGAAAGACTGAACATGTCAAGTTTTTCCTGCGTTTGTTTTCTTTATTTGATGGCTCACTTAGATAATATTTTTCGGGGCTTATTTAGATAATATTTTCGTGGCTATTTGTTTTTTCGTGTTTCTTTTAACATTTCCCTATTTTTATTTTTATTTTGGTTGTGACTGCCTTCTATTTTCCATTTGTTTTTTACTTACAGTTTTGTCGACTTATAATTTTCTTGCCTAGTTTTCATTTTGACAAATCAGTTTTATTTTACTTCTGTGACGCTTAAAGTTAAATTTGTAAATTTTTCGGTAGACAAATGTCACGGCCGAAGGCCGGTTCCTTCACAATTACAGGCTTGCTATCGCTCGCCAGGAAAAAAAAACACCTAAAGGGCACGAAAGGTCTTAATAATGACAAAGAAATGGGGCGAATGGTCTTAAAATTGACAAACTAATGGGGCAAACGTCTTAAAATCTCAAAACGTATGGGGCTAAAAATTAGGAAGAAAGGGGAACAGAAAAATAGCCTATCTCCCCTTAACTTACTCCTCCTCCTCCTCTTCGCCACCCTCTGCTTCTCCTCCTCCTCCTCCTCTTTCTCTCTCTCTCTTCTTCTTCTTCCTCTTCCTACTGCTCCTTGTTCACCCCCCTCCCCCCACCCCTGGCTACTCCTCCTCCCCCTCTTAGCATTCTGCCTCTTCCTTCTTTTCATCCTTCCCCCTTCCTCCTTCTATTCTTCCCTTCATCTTTTTCCTCTTGTTTGTTCCCTTCTTCTTCTTCTTCTTCTTCTTCTTCTTCTTCTTCTTCTTCTTCTTCTTCTTCTTGCCTTTCATGGTTGGCTGCCAAATCGCTGACAAGTGGCCGTGACAGAACTATTTTGACAGGAGGGGGAAGTAAGGAAGGAAGGTAGGTAGGAAGGGAGGTAGGAAGGAAGGAAGGAGGGGAAGATGGGAGGTAGGGATGAGGGAAGGAAGGAAGGAAGGTAGGTAGGAAGGGAGGTAGGAAGGAAGGAAGATGGGAGGAAGGGATGAGGGAAGGAAGGAAGGGAAGGTAGGTAGGAAAGGTAGAAAGGAAGGAAGGACTGGGAGGTAGGGATGAGGGAAGGAAGGAAGGAAGGTAGGTAGGAAGGGAGGTAGGAAGGAAGGAAGGAGGGGAAGATGGGAGGTAGGGATGAGGGAAGGAAGGTAAGGAAGGGAGGTAGGGAAGAAGGAAGGAAGGTAGGTCAGATTGGTATGTAAGATAGGAAGAAGGAAGGAAGAAAGAGGTAGGTAGGTAAGATTGGAAGAAGGAAGGAAGGAAGGTAGGTAGTAAGATTGGAAGAAGGAAGGAAGGAAGGTAGGTAGTAAGATTGGAAGAAGGAATGAAGGTAAGATTGGAAGGGAGGAAGGTAAGATTGGAAGAAGGAAGGAAGGAAGGTAAGATTGGAAGAAGGAAGGTAAGATTGGAAGAAGAAAGGTAAGATTGGAAGAAGGAAGGAAGGAAGGAAGGTAAGATTGGAAGAAGGAAGGAAGGTAAGATTGGAAGAAGGAAGGAAGAGAGGAAGGGAGAATGGGAAGAGGGATGAAAGAAAGGGAGGAAGGAAAGAAGGAAAATAAGTAAGTACTAAAGTAGGGTGAACAGAAGAAAGAAGGAGGGAATTTGAAACCGATAAAGGAAAGGAAGGAAGGAGGATAGAGAGAGAGAGAGAGAGAGAGAGAGAGAGAAGGGAAAGCAAACCATTTATCTCCCCCCCCCCCAAGTTCCCCTCCCTTCACCCTATAATCTCTTCCATCTTTCTTTTCCTTCTTCTTCTTCTCTCTCTCTCTCCTCCTCTCTTCTCTTTCTCTTTTCTCTTTCTTTCCTTCTTCTTTCATTTTCCGCCCCTCTCTTTTTTCCTGCAAGTCATCTTCTTCTTCTTCATCTTTCTTCTTCTTTTTCTTCTTCTTCTGTTTCTTCTTATTCTTCTTCATCTTCTCTCTTCTATTCTTCTTCTTATTCTTCTTCTTCCTCTTCTTTTCTTCTTCTTTTCTTCTTCTTCCTCTTCTTTTCTTCTTTCTTCTTCTTCTTCCTCTTCTTTTCTTCTTCTTTTTCATCTTCTTCTTTCTTCTTCTTATCTCTTCTCTCGGCTAGACTACTTGGTTTCTTCTTTTCTTCTCTCCTTCTCTTCTTTAGACTCCTTGGTTCTCTTCTCTTCTTTTATTTCTTCTGTTCCCTTTCTTCGCTTCTTCTTTCTCTTGTATCTCCTTCCTTCCCTTCTTCTTTTATCGTCTTCTCTCTCCTCCCTGTCTTCTCTCCTGCTTGTCCCCTTCTTCACTTCTTCTCCTTCCCTCTTCTTTGTCCTTCCTGTCTTCTCTTCTGTTGGTTCCCTTCTTCCTTTCTCTCTCCTCCCTCCTTCGCCTCTCCTCTCCCTCTCTTCACTCCTCTTTTCTCTCCATCCACACCATGTCTCCTCCTTCTTCTTCTCCTCCCACTTCCTCCCTCCCTCCCACTCCCTCTTAATCCTTCATTGTAACTGTTTAGCATGCCTCTTATTAGCATTGTTAACCCTTTCAGTACCAGCGACGGGTGTTATATTATATTCTAGCTATATTTAGACGATATTATGCAGCTTAAGAAGGATCTGTGGTAGTTAAAAGGGTTGGTGGAGATCTTTGGAAGCCTTATTAATGCTAGAGGGCCTTGCTAAGCTGAATGCAATCGTATAATCATTGCCAGAATATATTGCAAAGGATGTCACACCGTTACTGCATGGGTTAACATTGTCAACACCAATAGGAGGAAAATACACACAAACACACACACACACACACACAACAGATACACACAGATATATTCTCTCTCTCTCTCTCTCTCAAAAAAAAAAACCACACACACACACTCTTCACACTCCCCCCCCCCCCCTCCCCATGATCCTACCCTCATACACCCACACACATTCACACATTCCTACTCCCATACACTCGTACAAGCACACACACACACACACACGCCAACATATTTACACACACACACACACACTCACTCACACAAGCTCTCTCTTTTACCTCTCTTTCACACACACACACACACACACACACACACACACACACACACACACACACACACACAGCCCGTAGCCTAGTAGGTAGAGCTCTCGTCTCACACACGAGGGGTCGGGGGTTCAATCCCCGGCCGGGCGGAGACAAATTGGGCTTGTCTCCTTTCATGTGTTAGCCTCAGTTCACCTAGCTGTAATAGGTACCTGGAATAAGTGGACGACGTTGTGACGTCCCATCTGGGGTTGGCAAAAATGGTACAAGGCGAGATGGGTATCATATGGTTCACCTAAGCTGATGGCTACCTAAGCCTTCGGGCGAGACGGTACCGTCTATAGTGAGAATGGTACCATACAGATCCACCCTAAGCCTTTGTTTCCGATGTCGCCAATTGGCTAAATACAGACTACACACACATCCACAGCCATTCCAACAGTACATAAAACACTTAACATGCATTTCACGCAATACATTCCCAGTTAAGGAGGCGCGATAATAATGAGCTTAGCTCGCATTGCGTGGATTCCCCTTGACGAACAAGTAACTGAGTAACACACACACACACAATCTCTCTTTTACACACGCTTGAATCGTGACATGATTAAATGCCTGGCTGGTCCAAAAAGTCACAAAAGGATGTACATTAGTCTTGATCGAGAGAGAGAGAGAGAGAGAGAGAGAGAGAGAGAGAGAGAGAGAGAGAGAGAGAGAGAGAGAGAGAAAAATAGATAGAAAAATAGATATATAGATAGAGAGAGAGAGAGAGTGAGAGAGAGAGAGAAAAATAGATAGAAAAAAAAAAAAAAAAAAAAAAAAAAAAAAAATATATATATATATATAGAGAGAGAGAGAGATCAAGTACCAGGCTTGAGCAACTTACCAGCCTGCACTAATGCCTTAACCCCCTTCTGTACCGGTGACCTCCAGCATGCTTAAAAACCCACCCCCAAGACCCCCTTTCAAGATAAATTAAATTACAGGCTCGCTATCGCTCGCCAGGAAAAAAAATAGACGCCTAAACTTTATGCAAGGTCTAAATATTGGCAAAAGAATGGGGCGAAAGGTCTTAAAATCGCCAAGCTAATGGAACGAACGTCTTAAAGTATCAACAGTCATGGGGCTAAACATGAGGGAGAAGAAAGTCAGGAAGAATCAACTTTCCCCCTTAATATATATATATATATATATATATATATATAATGTGTGTGCGTGGAGAAAGTTAGAAGCGAGTAAAACTCATATCTTGTTAAACAATTATTATACGCATGACTGATAGATACGCATGACTGATAGATACGCATGACTGATAGATACGCATGACTGATAGATACATAAATATAATATATATAAAATATATGATATACTGCGTACCCTCTCATGTAAGGAATTCTTCAGTATCACGCACATTCACATACATACACGGAAACGCACACACGCACACAGACAAACACACACACATAAAAGTTATCTCACACGCAAACTCTCACTCTCACTCATACAAAAACTAGTCTCTCTCTCTTTGTGTCTGTCTGGAGGGGAGGTTTTTATTTATTTACTTATATATATATTAACTTATATATTTTCCTCCCTAGACCTCCATCAAGCTTACAAAGATACTCCCAAGAACCTCCTCCAGATAAATTTATGCATTTTTCAGTAGAAAAATGGCCTGGCAAAGGCCATGACGACACCTAAATGGGAGGAAAGGTCTTAGAATCGACACACTAATAGGGCGAGTGATTACATTGGGCTAAACACGAGGGTTGAGGGGGTTCAGAAAATTCCACCTTAACTCTCTCTCTCTCTCTCTCTCTCTCTCACTTGCATTATCATTACCTCTACCACCAAATAGGGCTGAGCCAATATGTAATTTGTATTGTAGGGTTGCGGGCGTGAGGTTGTGGTAGTGGTGGTAATTGTGGTGGTGGTGGTGGTAATTGTGGTGGTAGTGGTGGTAATTGTGGTGGTAGTGGTGGTAATTGTGGTGGTAGTGGTGGTAATTGTGGTGGTAGTGGTGGTAATTGTGGTAGTGGTGGTGGTAATTGTGGTGGTTGTGGTGGTGGTAATTGTGGTAGTTGTGGTGGTAATTGTGGTAGTGGTGGTAATAATTGTGGTGGTAATTGTGGTAGTAATTGTGGTAATTGTGGTGGTTGTGGTGGTAATGTTGGTGGTAGTGGAGGTAATTGTAGTGGTAGTAATCTTAGTGGTAGTTGTGGTGGTAATTGTGGTGGTAGTGGTGGTAATTGTAGTGATAGTAATCTTAGTGGTAGTTGTGGTGGTAATTGTGGTGGTAGTGGTGATAGTTGTAGTGATAGTAATCTTAGTGGTAGTTGTGGTGGTAATTGTGGTGGTAGTTGTAGTGATAGTAATCTTAGTGGTAGTTGTGGTGGTAATTGTGGTGGTAGTTGTAGTGATAGTAATCTTAGTGGTAGTTGTGGTAGTTGTGGTAGTTGTGGTAGTGCTTGTAATGCTTGCTACCACTTCTGCCACTTCTGAACTATAACCTGTTCCAAATAGCTAGGCCAGAAATCGTGAACCCTAACCTCTGTTACTCAAAAAGGGCTGGGGCAAATGGGCTGTAAATGTCCACACCTATTCCCTGGCTGACCCTTCCCAAATGGTAAAACTATTAGCTGGATTACTCTCGTCGTTTATGTGTGTATGAAGGAGACAGAAGGCAGGTTGCTTGTAACGAGTGTCTCCCCCCAAGCCAAAAGAGTGACAGAGAGCCAAATTCAAGGAACGTTGGGGTCAAAATGCCTGGACACCCGAAGATTAAAGCAGTCTAAGTCATAGGATGAAGAAAACATTTTAAGATCTTTGGTGCCATTTAGGTGTCGATTTTTCCCTAGCGAGCTGAATCAAATCATAGATAATCAATAGATAGATAGATAGAGAGAGAGAGAGAGAGAGAGAGAGAGAGAGAGAGAGAGAGAGAGAGAGAGAGAGAGAGAGAGAGTTAGAGTTAAGAGTCAGTCCCGTGATGAGCTATCTACACCTGCATTCTGTCAGTCCACTCCTCCTTCACCTTCCCTCCTCGTTTATCGTTCCTTCCTTCTTCCTTTACCCTCCCTCCTTCCTTCTTTACTCTCCCTCCTTCTTCCTTCCTCCTTTACTCTCCCTCCTTCTTCCTTCCTCCTTTACTCTCCCTCCTTCTTCCTTCCTCCTTTACTCTCCCTCCTTCTTCCTTCCTTCTTTACTCTCCCTCCTTCTTCCTTCCTCCTTTACTCTCCCTCCTTCTTCCTTCCTTCTTTTCACTCTTCTATCTACTCTTCCTACTGTTCTTATTCTCCCTCTCATGTCCTCTTTCGTTCTTGCTTCCTTCATCTAGTTTCCCTTAGTCCTTCTTTGCTTTCTTTTCTCTTTCCTTCCTCCTTCCTTCTTCCAGTTCCCTTCTTCCTTAATTCACTAGTTGTGGAGTTTGTATCTATCTATCTATCTGTATCTATGTATCTATAATCTAATATAATGTATCTATATATCTATCTATCTATATATCTATCTATATATCTATCTATCTATCTATCTATCTATTTATCTATCTATCTATCTATTTATCTATCTATCTATCTATCTCTATCTATCTATATATCTATCTATAATCTAATATAATGTATCTATGTATCTATCTATCTATCTATCTAGCTGTCTGTCTGTCTGTATGTTTGTCTGTATGTATTTATGTCTGTATGTCTGTCTGTTTGTCTATCTATCTATCTATCTATCTTAGCACATTCCACAACGTTCTTTTGATGCTATTTCCAAAGCCCTTGAGGACCATTCAGTTAGCATCATTCCATCATTCTCCAATAATTCACATAGCTTTAGATCCTTTCTCTCGCACTACACACACACACACACACACCCATACAAACACACACACACACACTCACTCACCTCGCTACCGCCAGACGCTGCAGACGCTCTGTCAACGCTCTCACGATATCGATCATAATTTGAGTATTAACTACGCATCCTCTTCATTCTTGTGCATGAAAGGTGGTTAAGAGCACGTTTAACCATCCTGTAGTTTAGTAAGTAACACTGCACGATATTTCGCTGTGTATTGACTGATAAACTTTGTGTTTATCACAAGACTCCTGCTCGGACAGGGCGCCACTAGCGCCATCTGTTGTTTTGTTTTGTTTGTAAACAAACGCTCTCTTCTTAGTTGACATAAAATCGTAGCCCCTAATTTTACCCATTACCTACTGTAGTAAGTATCAATTTAACTGCCTTGTATGTAAGTAAAGCTTTGCATATTAATTTGCTAATAAACAATATTATGTACTAACTAACCTGCCTACAGGAACGAACGCCGACGCCATTTTGTAAACAAACTTTTTTGGGGGGATTATACATATTAAATTCCAGCCAATTTTGTAGTAAATTTAAGTGCATTCATTTATCTTTTCCCCCTAGATATATTCTTGACTTTTTCTCCTCAGAGTGATTTTACTTTAAGCTAAGGGTGGTATTTGTACAAACTAACCTAGCCTAACCCAACCTGCCAAGCTTTTAACCTAATCCAAACCTAGCCTAGCCTATAGCCAGCCAATCTGTTGTTCTTATTAACTCTAGTAGATATTGTATTTAGTATCCTACTGTAGCTATATATAGCTGTAATTTTAGTTGTTGCTTGCACGATCTTGTAGTAACCTTTGACTGATACATTTTGTTTTGTTTTATCTAAAAAGAGTAGGCTACTGTTTACTAGGCTACAGTGACACCAGGGCCATCTGTTGATACAGTATATTAACCACTTGTGTGCGGTCACACTTTATTTTTATATAATCTCTATTTGGTGAATTGTATATTTAGTTACAATTATTCTGTTATATATATATATTTGTTTAAGGTTAGGTTATCACACCTGGTAGCCTATTTCTGCGTATTTCAATTTTATTATTTTCGGTTAGGCTATTCAACGCTGGTAGCCTATTTAAATTAAAAAAAAACTTTTGGTTAGGCTATCGCCCCTGGAAGCCTAATTCTGCGTATCTCAATTTTTTTGTTTTCGGTTAGGCTATCACCCCTGATAACCTATTGTTGTGTATTTCAACATTGTTTTCGGTTGAAGTGATTGAAGTGTTTCTAAAGTGAGTGAAGTGTTTTAAAGTGAGTTAAGTGTTTTAAAGTGAGTGAAGTGATCTGAAGAAACTGACTGTTACCATGCCTCGCACTTGTACGAACTGCGCCAGTAGGTTTGGTGAGTCCATGTTTGTTACTGTCGATCTTCAAGTCTGCCGTCTCTGCCAGCAACAAGAGAATTTGACAGTGAAATTAGATGAAGCCTACAACAAGATCAACGTCCTCACCATGAAGCTGGAATCACTCCAAGAGTTTGTAACACTCAACGTTGGAGTACCACAAACTTCAATTGTCACCGCAACTCCAGTAGCCACCAACGCCCCAACATCAACTGCCAACAATTCAACGCCTGCAGTAGCCATTTCATCTGATGGTTCCGATACTCAAGAAACAAATAGTAACTCTCTTCCCCCTCAAGACAACTTCCGTGTTGTGAGGAACAACGTTTGCCCCAAGACCAGGAAACCCATACCGATTACCGAGTGTCAAAACCGCTTCCAGATACTCGCAGACTCAGATGACGAAGCGGAAATAGAAGAAGTCCGGCTCGTGGGAGACTCGATGATACGTGGTCAGCTCACAGAGTTTTGCGCCAGAGCACCTAAGACCAGGAAGCGTTTTTGTATCCCTGGTGGTGGTGTGGACGACGTAGTTGCTGCAGTTGACGAAGTATCTAAGCTGGCCCCTGCTAATACAATGTACGTCATCCACGTTGGATCCAACGATGTACAGCGAACCCGGTCGGAAGATTTGCTTTTAAAGTACCAGCAGCTGATCAAGTCGTTTAAGGAGAAGTCATCAAGGATCATCGTCTCAGGAATCGTCCCCCGGCTTGGTGTAGAGAGCCGATTTTACAACATAGCCACCAGCACAAATCGTTGTCTAGCAAACCTCGTGGGATTCGTCGACACCTGGGACAATTTCTACTACGATGACTATTTGTTTTCGGACGATGGAGTTCATCTGAACCAGGTGGGAGCAGCACGTTTTGGGCGTCTTCTCAACGATGCGGTGAAGGATTTTCGGAGAAGAAATCGACTCGGCACAGGACAACCAGGAAGGAGGACCGAAGACAGCGAGGGCGGCAACCTGCGAAGGAATTAAATGCTAATCTGTCAAGAACCGCGAATTTGGATAAAGCTCCACCAACACGACCCAAATTCAAAACCGCCAGGGATAACGACCGAGGACCGATGTCAGCCATGAATGTAAATGTAGATCCGATCAAAACCAAAAATTTGATTAAAGAACGTTCTGTGAGTTCTAAAACTGCAACTTTAAAGGTTTTCTATGCAAACGCTCGTAGCATACGCAATAAATTTTCAGATTTAGAGGAACTAGTGTTTACTGAAAATTATGATGTGATTGGTATAACAGAATCTTGGCTCAATACAGTAGATAGAGACTTTTTAGCAGAGTATTCACTTCCCGGTTATGTAATGTTTGAGAAAAGCCGAATAAATCAAAATGGAGGTGGCGTTTTATTTTATATCAAAGAAAGTCTTAACCCGACCCTCTTGTCAAAACCTCAAATTGTGAACGTCGACACATCTTTTGTGCTAATAAAGAATAATAAAGGTACAAAAATAATACTTGCATTAATATACAGACCTCCAGCTCAATCAGTGCAAACTGACCGAGAAATTTATGAACAAATTGCAGATGTAAGTAACTCACAAGATACCGTATTTTTTGGCGACTTTAATTTACCTGTGACCAAGTTGGGCGATACTCTTACTTCACACTCCGGACATGACTTGTATACGAACTTGCAAGAGAGTTCGCTTTATCAATTTGTTCGAACACCGACCCGTGGTAATAACGTTCTTGACATTGTACTTGCAACAAAAGAAGAATTAATAGAGAATTTGAATGTTGGTGATGAATTCAGTAACAGCGACCATCGTACGATAACTTTCACTTTAAACTTTACTAGTAACGAATCAAATAGTAGCATCGAAAAAGTCCCTAATTTCAAGAAAGCAAACTTTCATAAACTTAGAGCTATGTTTAAAGAAACTGACTGGACCTTTTTAATTAACAATAACGACATAAATACATCTTGGAAGTTATTCGAAACCACTTACCTAAAAGCAGTGCAAGACTGCATACCATCGAAAATACGGCGTCCAGGCCATAATAATAAGCCCAAATGGTGGAATAAAGATATTTCAAACTGCCTGCTTGCTAAAAAATTTGCTAATGATAGATTAAAATCCTCACAAAATGACGAAGAACGGGTGAAATTTGTAGAGCTACGACGCAAAGCCAAAAAGTTAATTAAGCAAAGTAAAAAGACCCTAGAGTTACATATTGCGAATCAAAGTAAAACAAACCCGAAAGAATTCTATAGTTATATCAGAAAGAAAAAAGTAGTTACTTCAACTGTTGGACCGTTAGTCGATGAAAATGGAGAATACACCAAAGACGAAGTACAAATGAGTAATGCCCTCAATACCTTCTTTGCATCAGTTTTTACAACAGAAGACCTCAGTGATATCCCTACACCATCGCCGATTCAGATTGATAATTCAGATGTTCTAAGCAATATCACCGTTACAGAGAGAGAAGTATTGAATTGTTTAGATAAACTCAAGGTAAATAAAACGCCTGGACCTGATACAATCTCGCCTAGAGTTCTAAAGGAAGCTAAGGATGAGCTCTCCAAACCACTGACATTACTATTCAATAAATCCTTGCAGTCTGGAACTATGCCTGATCAGTGGAAGATAGCCAACGTAACACAGATATTAAAAAAAGGCAGCAAATCCCTACCCAGTAACTATCGTCCAATTAGCTTAACCTCAGTTGTATGTAAAATGCTAGAAACGGTCATAAGAGACAGACTCGTAAATCACTTAGAGGAAAATAACATACTTAAAGATACTCAACACGGCTTTCGTAAAAAACGTTCCTGTTTAACAAACCTCTTAGACTTCTTCCACGATATCCTCAACCTCTACGATGAGAGTAAAGCTGTAGATATTATATACCTTGATTTTCAAAAGGCCTTTGACAAAGTTCCCCACAAACGTTTACTGCTAAAACTAAAAGCGCATGGAATACAAGACGGTGTGTTGAAATGGATAGAAAATTGGCTCAGCGACAGAAAGCAAAGAGTAGTCATAAACGGTAAGGCATCTAAATGGACCAATGTAAGTAGCGGGGTACCCCAGGGATCGGTACTAGGACCAATTATCTTTCTAATTTACATCAACGACATAGATGAGGGTCTCACCTGTACAATCTCAAAATTTGCTGACGATACAAAAATTGCAAATAGCGTACTCTCAAAAGATCACGTTGACGATATGCAACACAATCTAGATAAATTGTCACATTGGGCCCAAATTTGGCAAATGAGTTTCAATGCGGATAAATGTAAAGTACTACATATCGGATACCTAAATGAGAAAGCAAACTATTCGATGAATGGCACTCAGCTTAAGAATGTAAACAGAGAAACCGATCTGGGAGTAACAATATCGAGTAACCTAAAACCGAGTCAACAATGTTCAGAAGTTGTTAAGAAGGCAAACAAAATAATTGGCTTTATAGGCAGATCATTTGAGCATAAATCCAAAGACGTAATCCTAACCCTTTCTATCTATCTATCTATTGCCTGACGCCGTGATCCCCGAAGGGGTGGCCACGAACGAACCGCCCCCATGCACCTCTGTCCCCAGTCAGTCGACGCCCCTCCCCCCAACCAGCACCGCCTTCGTTCATGTAGTTCCTCACTCCATCCTTCCACCTCATATTCGGTCTACCTCTCCCCCTCTGTCCCTCCACCTCGCTCTCGTACACCCTCTTAGTCATTCTCTCGCTTTCCATACGTTCCATATGGCCGAACCATCTCAAGTTGTTCCTTTTCACACTTTCCAGCACATCTACCTCCACACCACACCTCCTTCTTACTTCCTCATTAGTCTGTCTATCCCTCCATGTAACTCCGCACGCCCTCCTTAAGTAATTCATTTCCACTGCTCTCACTCTTGGTCTGAGTCTCTCAACCAACGTCCATGCTTCGCTTCCGTAAGTCAGTAAACCCTTTACAATTCCTTAGTCCGCCCTCTTCTGGAATACTGCGTTCAATGCTGGTGCCCTTATTACCAAAAAGACATAAACAAGCTAGAACGAGTTCAACGTAGAGTTACCAAAATGATACCTAGCCTAAAGAACAAACCATACGAAGAGCGTCTTAGAGAATTAAATCTATTTCCTTTAACCCAGCGCAGATTAAGAGGTGACTTAATTCAAGTGTTCAAAATCATCAAAGGCATCGACAATATGAACTGTAGTAAGTACTTCACTATCGACTAATCTAATTACACGCGGGGAAACGGTTGCAAAATTATTGGTAAATCTTTTAACTCACACGAATCTAAGAATTTCTTCTTCAATCGAATTGTCAACTTGTGGAATGGGCTTCCCCGAGACGTTATAGACTGCAGCACCGTTGATTCATTTAAATTCCGCCTAGACAAATATCTCGCATCAAACCCGCGACTGACTGCGTTTGTAAATGAATAACTTTATTTTATCCTCCCCTCAGTTACTAACCCATATGTCCCCTACTAACTTCCTAGTCCTGCCACGTTAGTGGCAGGGCAGTAGTTCCCTTTCCAATGTTCCCTTACCCACTCTAAACCACTGTTTGGACACTTGATCCTCAGTGTTTTGGAGGACAAGCAGCCTAGAAGGGTCACTAGATCTGTTGTTGCTTGATTTCCTTTGTACTCCTTTGTACACACACACCCATACAAACACACAAACACACACACACACACTTCACTCTACATTACATTGTTATGATGGGTAGGAATGTGGTGGTGACAGTGGAGGGAGAGACAAATATATAAATATATATATATATATATATATATATGCGCTTTAATCAACTCTATCTGTATGAAATGGATTGCTCTCTCCAATTAGGATTTCTTCTATTTTTTAAAATATAAATACACCCTTTAGTAGCTTATTATTAAAACAAAGCAAATATGAAATGAGATGAGTATTGCTAGTACATAGATTTGTTTTATATGTGTGTGTGTGTGTGTGTGTGTGTGTGTGTGTGTGTGTTTTCATAAGCCGGAATGTTAGGTAGGTTCATTCGCAGATATCCACATACACACACGCACATACTCACCTACTACCCTTCCTAACACACACACACACACACACATGCCATTACTAAGAGGATTACAGTCATGTCTGCGTGTGGTCGCCATCGTCACATATATTTATATACGGTATATCACTGTACACCCCCCCCCCCCACACCCACCGACACACCC
>CM064556.1:13695474-13730474 GCA_032716605.1 Paralithodes platypus | reverse complement strand
GAACAAGATATCTTAAAAACTTATGAACCGATTTTCACGATACTTGGCGGGGAGATAGGATATGCGCCATGGAAGAAGTGATTCAATTTAGGTGGTGATCAGTAGAGTGCATACCTCAGCCAGCGTAGGCTTATATATAGCTTACTCTGAGTGTTCCTTTTACATATATATTTTCTAGATCTCAAGTGGCGGCGGCTCTTCCGTGGATTGGCATCTCTACTGCCAACCTAGATGTTGGCAGACTGGGAGCCAAAGCGTAACTTTTTTTCTTTGCCCCTCAACTTTCCCTTCATAATTGTTGAGGGGCACTGCAGGGCCTTAGGTGGGGCTTCGGTGTCCTGGGCGTTTCCGCACCCTCCTCAGCTCCTCACCTGGGAGCGGCTTCGGTCACCTGGGCATTCTTAGTGGTAAAGTAGGGAGGGTTCTGTGGAGGTGCTCGGTTATGGCCTTGGCCTTGCTCGGGACCTTGGGGCTGTTCGGTCAGACAGCCTGGGGAACAACAACAACCCTGGTAATAAGGGGAAGTGGAAGGAAAGGATAGCAAAGACGATGAATGAGAGAGAGAGAGAGTGAGTCAGAAATTAAGAGAGAATAAGAGAGAGAGATGAAAGAAAAAACCCGAAGGAAAGTGAGTGAGAGAGAGAGATGAGCTATGTCCTCCCCCCCCCCCCGCCCACCACCTCACCTGTTTAAACCTTGATGAATGACGCGTCAGAAAGGATAACAACTTGGGCAGGAACGGAGAGAGAGAGAGAGTTTTTATGCCAGAGTAAGAATTGCGAAGGAGGACGTCTACGCATTAGAAGGCTATTATTATTATTAACCATCTACATTAATCACTTTAGCTACCATATATCCTTCCCAAGCTTCATAAATATCGTCTAAATATAGCTGAAATAAAATAAAAAAATACGCCACCGGCATTGGAGAGGCTAAAAGTACCCGAAGTCCCTCACAACGATGCTCTTTTATCTGGGTGGCTGGTGGTGTGGCAGACGACAACCCGACCCTGTCATTACGGCACTTATACACGCCTTGTTTA
Source organism: Paralithodes platypus (assembly GCA_032716605.1). Taxonomy (NCBI): domain Eukaryota; kingdom Metazoa; phylum Arthropoda; class Malacostraca; order Decapoda; family Lithodidae; genus Paralithodes; species Paralithodes platypus. The sequence goes on along the minus strand of CM064556.1, from coordinate 13,729,432 downwards.
CATTTTACGGCACTTATACACGCCTTGTTTACATTTTACGGCACTTATACACGCCTTGTTTACCCTCCTCATGACTAAATGACCTGCTTGGTTTGGACTCTAGGCACGCAACGGGACCATTTAGGGGTGTACAGTCGCGCTAATAAGTAATGTATCGGCACCAAATATGTTTTGATCAATAATTGGTATCAGCAATATCTACAGTAAGCTTGATTTCTTCATATCGAGTGAAATATACAAACATGTTCCTACACTTACCCAACCTATTCAACATCTGACAGGCATTAATACAGCACAGAGCGAGCCAAACGTAATGCCAGCTGGGACATGACTTATTAGCGCGACCGTACTGTTGCTCACTTAAGTTCTATTCCTCTCCGTGATGTTATACATGGACATATAATGCGTGTGATTGTATTACGAGTGTAGTAGTTTCTAATGCGATACTTAACTCATCTGATTAGTCAACTAATAAAAAAAAAAAAAAACACACACACACAGACACACACGCAATTAATTCCTACTAACTCTACTTTCACACATAATATGACGACTAGGAGCAGAACTTATGCAGGCAACTGTAATTGTGTGCGATTACGAGTGCATGGCGTCACTGTGTTTCTAGTGTCATAGTCTGAAGAGCCGAATTTATCTCAGGGTCGAAACTGAATGGGGGGGTCTGTGTAAGAGAAGATTTGGATATGATGCTTTGTGGGAGGTTACGGGCCAAAGTTGAGAGTGTTTTGAGTCTTCTGACCTGCATAGTCCTTTGCTAGTTGTGAATATTTACTTACCTAGGTGTTTCAGTCTGTGTGTGTGTGTGGGTGTGTGTGTGTGTGTGTGTGTGTGTGTGTGTGTGTGTTCTCGTCCGCAACATTGTACCTGAAATAAAAGAGAGGTATTAGTCATACAGTACATTACAGTTTATACATTCACGCTTTAATACAATCTGTTTACATTCCTTTCCCAAAAGTATGTTATTAATATACTAATGATCTTATATACCCTTGTTGAGCAGATTCTAAATAGTCCCCCAATGCCCCCAGTACCCCTCTCAGCACAACCAGCATCCCTGGCCCTACTGACGGCAATAATATGACAGCTCCTATCGACACGCCGCCCCAACTCCACATCTTCAGAACAGATATTCTGGACACCCACATCATGGACCTCCTCCCGTCCACCCTTGGAAGAGTATGGACCTCCCCAGGATCCACACACTAGTGGATCCTGGACCTCCCATCACCCCCGAGCCTGTACCTCTCGTTGCCCTGAGAGTGGAAGCCCCTATACGCTCTCTCTTGCAAGCACCCGCCCACAGCGATCACACAGAACTGGAACACGGGATGGTAAATATTGACACCTGGATGGGGGTAAACGTCTTAAAACAGTAGGCTGCATGGGGCCGAATGGATACAAGCCAAAGAAAGAAGGAGAGAAAGAGAAACAAAGAGCGAGGTGGGCTCCCTTAAACTATCCCACGCTAGGTCTGTACAAAGGAGCGGGCCTAATTTGACCTCCATGGTGGCTACAGGGGTAAAACAAAAGCCTCTGTATAAGGACAACGTAATAAAGTTTAGAGAAAGTGTGTGTCTGTGTCTGTGTGTGTGTGTGTGTGGGGGGCGGGGGGGGGGGGAAGGGCTTGTGTTCTACTTTATTTTTGGGCTTTGTTTTTACTTCCTCTATTTATTGTCTTAGAAAACAAAAACTCACCGACAGTACTGCAGCCCAAGACAACAAGAGTACACACAAGTCGGGCCCCAAGTGGAACAAGTGACAAAGAGCGCTGACATAGGTGGATTACAGTGGAAAATTACGAGTTACGAGTGGTGAAAGTTGTGCTGCTCAAGGGGACACTACGGTATGTTATGGGATAGAGTAATTTATGAACTAAAACTTTATGAACTTAACTTACTTGTTGTCGTCCTCACAAGTGTGTAAAGTTGCTTTCCTGTGTAATTCAGCATAATATTTGTATTGCGTTTATGTACAAGCCCCAACACTCTTGACGTGTAAGTACTGTACTTACATGTCTGAGTGTTGTATATGATGATAGCATGGCCGTCAGCAATAACGTTTCTCAGAGTGTTGGGGCTTGCACTGAATTTATATATAGAATGTTGAAAAAGTATAGCTGGCCTCATGATTCTTCTCTTTCTTCGTATTCTCCTCTTTATTCGCGATCTCCCTTCCCTATTATAATTTCTTCTCCTCTTCTCTCCTTCCCTATTATCACTTCTCCCCTACTTCTCCACCTTTCTCTTTGCTCCACCTCCTCCTTCCTTATTCTCACTTCTCTCCTTCCCTATTATCACTTCTCCCCTACTTCTCCACCTTTCTCTTTGCTCCACCTCCTCCTTCACAATCTTCCTTCCCTGTTATCACTTCTCTCCCTTTCTCTCCTTCCCTATTCTCACTTCTCCCCTACTTCTCCACCTCCTCCTTCACAATCTTCTTTCCCTACTCCACTTCCCATCCCTCTTAACAAATTAAAGATTATGACGCATTTTGACAGTTTAATCTGGCTATCATTAAACTATTTCATACAGCTTAAGAAGGATCTGTGGGAATGAAAAGGGTAAAGACTATTCCAATTAACCCTTTTGACTCCTATATAGCTTTCCTAATCTAAACATAATCGTCTAATGATAGCCAGTTGATCAAAAGTTTTCCGATTAAAAGTTGTTGATCTCAAAAGATGTCTATCAAATGTTGTTAGCTAAATGGGTGGTGTGATTATCTTTATTGCAGTGGTGACTCTATATTTACGGTGCCTTATCTTACGGTACCTTATCTTACATTATGGCGCTACCTTTACAGCAGTGTGGACTCTATATTTACAGTGCCTTATCTTACGGTGCCTTATTTTACGGTGCCTCATCTTACGGTGCCTCATCTTACGGTGCCTTATCTTACGGTACCTTATCTTACGGTGCCTTATTTTACGGTGCCTTATCTTACGGTGCCTCATCTTAGGGTACCTTATCTTACGGCGCCTTATCTTACGGTGCCTTATCTTACGGTGCCTTATCTTACGGTGCCTTATCTTACGGTGCCTTATCTTACGGTGATTCATCTTACGGTGCCTTATCTTACGACACCTTATCTTACGGTGCCTTATCTTACGGTGCCTTATCTTACGGTGCCTTATCTTACGGTGCCTTATCTTACGGTGCCTCATCTTACGGTGCCTTATCTTACGACACCTTATCTTACGGTGCCTTATCTTACGACACCTTATCTTACGGTGCCTTATCTTACGGTGCCTCATCTTACGGTGCCTTATCTTACGACACCTTATCTTACGGTGCCTTATCTTACGGTGCCTTATCTTACGGTGCCTTATCTTACGGCGCCATATCTTACGGTGCCTCATCTTACGGTGCCTCATCTTACGGTGCCTTATCTTACGACACCTTATCTTACGGTGCCTTATCTTACGGTGCCTTATCTTACGGTGCCTTATCTTATGTTATGGCTCCTGCTCTAGACACCCAAACAGTCACTCAGATCTTATCTGTGACGTCATTGCTAATGGGGTATATATGTGGGTTGGCCTTGACATGGGTTTGTTATTGCTGAGAGAGAGAGAGAGATTATGCGAATGTGCTGTATGTGGGTGTCAGTTTGTGTTTGTAGAGGTCTCATAACGTACTGTATGTGTGTGTTCGTGTGTTTTGTGTGTGTGTGTGTGATGTTTTTTTTGTATGTGTCTGTATTTTTGTGTGTGTTGTTTTTGTGTTCGTGTGCGTGTATGTGTGTGTGCGTGTTGTTTTTGCGTGTGTGTGTGTGTGTGTGTGTATATATGTTGTTTTTGTGTGTATGGTACGGTTTTCGTCATCCCCTACCCTTCCCGTCATCTCTCGTGGAGTGAGTGTAGTATTTGTATACCAGTGAAGGGGGAGAGAGATGTTATGGAACGTGTGTGTGAGAGAGAGAGAGAGAGAGAGTGTTTGTGGTGTGTGTGTGTGTGTGTGTGTTTTAGAGAGAGAGAGAGAGAGAGAGAGAGAAAAAAGTGAGAGTGTGAGTGTGTGTGTTTGAGTGTGTGAGATAGAGCGTTTCTGTCTCTGGTGTGTATGTGTGTGTGTGTGTGTGTGTCTGTGTTATTTATCTGAAGGGCTACCCGGCGTTGCTCGGGTAACTTTGCTAGACTCTACATTATTATTTTCGTCTCTTGGTTTACTTACACTTTATTTTGTTTTATATTATGTTTATATATATATATACCCGGTATATATATATATATATATATATATTATTACCACAACACACCGAAATGCCAAAAACAAAATACCCTCATTGTTCCCTGATTATATAGCATTGTATGAATATTCCCATATTCAAAATATGCTACAGGGGGGAATGCCTAGTGAGTTAATTACTCAATAGGTTGCGTTTTGAGAGTGAGGGTCCGAGTGTGGGGGATGAGACGGTGAAGGGCAAAGCCAAAGCGGCTTCAGAGATGGGGTTGCTTCGAGCCGTGAATGGGTGCTTCGCATGTCTCACTCCCTAGACTGGAACAAGAACTCACGGGCCTCACCGTGTTCAGCGGTAGAGTGTACAGGTTCTCAGCCTATGCCCGAGAGGGAGTAGTTGGAATACAGAAAAAAACAAAACAAAACGGGGAGGGACAGAACTTATGTGGCCAACTGTACGCCTGTGTGTGTGTGTGTGTGTATATACACTATGTGTGTGTGTAAATTGTGCGTGTGTGTACATTGTGTGTGTGTGTGTGTAGTGTGACTGTGTACAGTATGTGTATGTTGCCCGTGTATAAGTGTGTGACTGTGTGGGTATATGTGTGACTGTGTGTGAGTGTGTACGTGTATAGGACTACATATGTACACATTTGGTCCGTCTGGTACACGCTTCACTGGCTGCCACCGTGACCAATCTGTTTATGTAAGTGTCTGTGTGCGTTTATGGTTGTGTACGTATATGTCTGTGTGCTTCTGTTTATGTAAGTGTCTGTGTGCGTTTATGGTTGTGTACGTATGTGTCTGTGTGTTTCTGTTTATGTAAGTGTCTGTGTGCGTTTATGGTTGTGTACGTATGTGTCTGTGTGTGTGTGTATGTGTCTGTGTGCGTGTATGGTAGTGTATGTATGTGTTTGTGTGTGTGTGTATGTTTGTGTGTCTGTGTGTGTATGTATGTGTCTGTGTGTGTGTATGTGTCTGTGTACGTTTATGGTTGTGTATGTATGTGTCTGTGTGTGTGTGTATGTGTCTGTGTGCTTGTATGGTAGTGTATGTATGTGTCTGTGTGCGTGTATGGTAGTGTATGTATGTGTCTGTGTGTGTGTGCTTGTATGGTAGTGTATGTATGTGTATGTGTCTGTGTGCGTGTATGGTAGTGTATGTATGTGTCTGTGTGCGTTTATGGCAATGTAAGCATGCATTAAGTGTGAATGTGCGTATGTGAGCGAGCGTTTGTGTGCGTGTGTATGTATGTTTGTGCCTGTGTATGTGAGGGTGTGTGCATGTGTGTTTGTGTTGGGGCGTTTTTTTGGGGGGTGGGGGAGGGTGGGGGGTTGCTGCTCTCTTCACATATTAGTTGACTTTCGTTCTTAACCCTTTCAGTCCCGGTAACGTCCTTTTAACTTTATTCGTATTTTACTATTAGACGATTTTATTCAGTCTAAAAAAGGTCTCCAGCAACGAACAGGTTTCGGATGATCTCAATTATGTGTAATGGTTAACCCTTATTTAGCGGGCTAGGTGGTCTATTCGACCGTAGCGCCCAGCGTTTTTTTTTTACCCTAAATAGGGTTGTTTCCGTGCTCATTTTCATGCCTAAATAAGACCCAGAGCGTAAAACAAGTATCTATCCCTGAAAGGGCATAAACAGAGCTTTCCAATGACACCTGAACCATCCTTGTACGACCACTGGTTCTCTTGCAACGATCGTGCAACACGAGCGCAAAAACCCTGAAATAAGGTAATTTCCTTACATAATTCCCTGTGTAGCGAGTGAGAAAGGAGGGGGGAAAGTAGAATACAGTTCAGTATGTCCACGGTGGTCGTGGGGAGCGGTCATAGGGTTGCTACACTCGTCCCACCGCTCAGCTCTCTCTCTCAGCAACATTACGTGCTGAAAATGGCGCTCGACAGATGTCGTGCGCCGCCACTTAGGCCAGATTTATTTCACTCGACATATGTTGCGCGCCGCCAGTTAAGGGTTAAGGTGTCTAAAAATCTGTGTGGGGAAAACCCGGGTTCGAATCCTGGTGGATCACATAATTATATGCTTTTATTAATTTCATTGGAGGTGTTTGGTGTTGTGGTGAAATTAATACAAACATAGATTACTACCACAGATCCTTGTTAAGCTGCACAAAATCGTCTAAATATAGCTAGAATAAAATTGCAAAGACGTCGCCGGTACAGAAAAAAAAAAAAAAAAAAAAAAAAAAAAAAACACACACACCGTAGGCCAATGAATACAGGTACAGTAGGCCACATAAGTCGTGTTCCTCGTCGTGATCTTACGTATGACACTATAATGAGTATGAATGAATTGCGAGTGTGGTTTCTCTTAATTACCAGTTGACCAAAACAAACAGATGAGTCAACCATTGCGCAGAAACTACACTCGTAATTAAGGAGGGGGTGACCTGTTTTTGTTCTGTCCTTTTCTATCTTTCTCTGGCTTGTATCCATTTGGCCTCATTCAGCCTACTGTTTTAAGACGTTTATCCCCATCCAGGTGTACATTTTTTACTGGTGAGCGATAGCGAGCCAGCATATTTTTAATTTTTGTTTGACAGCAGGCTAAATTTGTAAATTTTTCGATAGAAAAATGTCTCCGGCGAAGCCGGATTTCTTCATATAATGCTGGCTCGCTATCGCTCGCCAGAAAGAAATCGACACCTAGATGGGGATAAACGTCTTAAAATAGTTGGCTGAATGTGGCCGAATGGATACAAGCCAGAGAAAGAGAGAAAAGGACAGAAATAACAAAAAGCAGGTCACCCCCCCTTAAGGGGAGGCAGTTGTTTTTTCGAGTCCTCCTCCTCCCTCATGGTTAGCCCTATTTATTATGATGTTTCAAGACATTCGCCCCATTAGCTTGGCGATATTAAACGGCGAGTGTGGTTATTTTAATTACCAGTTGACTAATCAGATGAATTAACCACTGAATTAGATACTATAGTCCGTTCATACTAGGTTGGGCAGAAATCCTAGCCTCTAACCTCTGTAACCAAAAAAGGGCTGGAGAAAATGAGCTGTCAATTTCCACACCTAGGCTATTCCCTAGCCAAGTCTTTCTAGTTGGTAAAAAAAATAAAAAAATAAAAATAGCTCGATTACTCCAGTCCTTTTTGAGTTACCGAGGTTAGAGGTTACGATTTCTGCCCAACCTTGACTGAACAGACTAGACACTGGCAATTCAACCTTGTGCATTATATATCCATGTATAAGAATGGGCCGTACATCTTATAATATGAAATCTAATGGGGCTAAACATGAGGGAGAAGGGGGTCCAGAAATGTCATTACTGGCCATGACTTGACCGTTCTCGCGGGGCTGTGTTTACGTCCACAGTCAATGTTTACATGTGTGTGTATATGTGTGTGTACGCTTTATGGCCCCACTTGTTACCAGGCAACCCACAAATATGGCACTGCGGCGATAAACTGTGTGGAATGCCTTGGTACAGTCGGCCTAATAAGTGATGTCTCGGCACCAAGTATGTTTTGATCCATAATTATTGGTATCAGCAATATCTAAGCTTGATTTCTTCATATCGAGTGAAATATACAAACCTGTTCCAACTTACTCCTCTATCCTATACTTCCCAATCCTGTTTTCATTGTTCTTCGTGTTTTTCATTGTTCTTCGTGTTTTTCATTGTTCTTCGTGTTTATCATTGTTCTTCGTGTTTATCATTGTTCTTCGTGTTTTTCATTGTTCTTCGTGTTTTTCATTGTTCTTCGTGTTTATCATTGTTCTTCGTGTTTTTCATTGTTCTTCGTGTTTTTCATTGTTCTTCGTGTTTTTCATTGTTCTTCGTGTTTTTCATTGTTCTTCGTGTTTATCATTGTTCTTCTTCTCTACCTATTCTTCCGTCCATCCTCCTCATTCGTATTCTTCTTAAGGGGACATGGGCCGGTTTTCTGGACCACTTTCTCCCTCATGTTTAGCCCCATTAGTTTTTAGATGTTAAGAAGTTTGCCCCCATTAGTTAGTCGATTTTAAGACCTTTCGCCCCATTTCGTTGTCAATTTTAAGACCTTCCGTGCTATTTAGCTGTCCATTTTTTCCTGGCGAGCGATAGCGAACCTGTAATCTCTTCGGCCGGAAAAATGTTCTACCGAAAAATGTACAAATTAATCTAGAAGGGGGATCTGATGGATGTTTTTTTAAGTTTGATGGAGGTCTAGGGAGGAAACTAAACAAAATAATAAATAATGAACAAATCTACCAAAAAGTGAACCATCCCCCCTTAATCCCGTTTTCATTGTTCTTCCGTTTGTGATTGTTCTTGTTCTCTACCCATTCTTCCTAATCCCGTTTTCATTGTTATTCTCACCTAATCCCGTTTTCATTGTTCTTCCGTTTGGGGTTGTTTCGAGTGTTTAGGGTTCTGGCGTTCCTTTACGATGTTCTTTTGTTTACCCTCTGATAACCAGCCGATATACACAACACACGGTTCACACTTCCTAACATGACATACATACACACACAATATACACACAGACTCCACACTCCCTAACATGACATACATACACACACAATATACACACAGACTCCACACTCCCTAACATGACATACATACACACACAATATACACACAGACTCCACACTCCCTAACATGACATACATACACACACAATATACACACAGACTCCACACTCCCTAACATGACATACACACACACACAATATACACACAGACTCCACACTCCCTAACATGACATACACACACACACAATATACACACACACTCCCTAACATGACATACATACACACACAATATTGATAACAAAGGGAAAACTAGAGCAAGGTGTCGAGCCGAAGACATGTTGTTTGAAGACTTGGATGCATATGAGAAGGAATACAGTAAACTTAACATGAAATAGCATTGTTTTGGCCATTTTATCACTTCCAAAGACATAATTTGAACTATAAACCATCATTTTAGCCATACAGTACATACACAATAATGAAGACTGCAATAATGGAGTCGGCTTTCGTTTGGCACCCTGAACTAGAGACAAGCACGACCCTCAAACTGATTCGTTCTTGATTATCAAAGCCTATCATATATATGTGGTGTACTCTACAGCATTCGACATCAACTGCAGAAGATAAATGGCAAGGCTGCCTGTAACGAGTGTCTCACCGAAACCCAAAAGAGTGACAGAAAGCCGAATTCAAGGGGCGTTGGGGTCAAAATGCCTGGACGCACGAAGTTTAAAGCAGCCTAGGATGAAGGAAAGATTGATTCAGGGAGAGAGTTCCAGAGTTCACTTGTTGAGTGGCAAAAAGACAGTCCTTGTCAAATTAAGTATGCACATACTCTCTCTCTCTCTCTCTCTGACACACACACACACAGTCAGTTACTCACTCTTACATATACATTACTTCCACTTTTCCCATTAACTCACTTCCTAGACAATACACGGTTCTTGCCATATTATGTCTACACACACACACACACACTCTCCTTACCCCACCCTCTCTTTCTCTCTCTCTCTCTCTCTCTCTCACACACACACACACACACCTGTGGTTGTAGTTGAGGGCTGTCAGTTAGCGCCCCGTGGTCCACGCCGTTGCGGCGCCGCCACTGTACATCCCATCTACCCTCCTCTGTGCCAGCTGGTCAAGAATGCTGTTGCTGGCAGCACGGAGGTAGTAGTGGGGTAGGATTGGTTGGTCTGGCAGTGATGACAGGAAATCATCCAAGTCCTTTTTTAATTTTTCAACGGTTGGGTAGTTTGGTTTTCTTATTTCTTTTGGCAGTGCATTGTAGAGCTTCGGACCCCGTGTAGCGAAGGCATTGTAGAGCTTCGGACCCCGTGTAGCGAAGGCATTGTAGAGCTTCGGACCCCGTGTAGCGAAGGCATTGTAGAATTTCGGACCCCGTGTAGCGAAGGCATTGTAGAGCTTCGGACCCCGTGTAGCGAAGGCATTTTCTTTAAGTGTCTTAACTCTTGTCAGTGCTCTTGAGTTAATTGACCTGATAATACACATACGGCCCAGTCGTTGGTTTTCTTTTATCTCTATCAACTCCTTTTCTTCCTCTCCCAGCAGGTTTGGGGCTAAGTTGTTGAGAATTTTCCAGGTATAAATGATCAAGTATCTTTCTCGGCGTCGTTCTAGAGAGTACAAGTTTAGAGACTTAAGTCTTTGCCAGTAGTCTTCCTCCTTCACAGACACTATTTTACTAGTGTAGAAGCGCTGGATGCCTTCCAATGCTTGTTTCTCTCGTGACTTCCAGGGATTCCATAACTGGCAACAATATTCCAAGAGTGGTATTACCAAGGCCTTATACAGGGTTAACATAGGTTCTCTTTCACGAGTTCTGAAAGTACGCAATACCCAGCCAACCTGGGCTCGTGTCTTTTGTACTACTGTTAGGATATGGGTAGTGAAGGTGGCATCATCACTGATTGTTACCCCTATGTCTAACACTTTGTTGTTGCACTTTATTCTTTGGCCACACACACACACACTCAGTCAGTCAGTCACTCATACACATACACTACTTCCACATTTCCCCATATAATAAACCCACTCCCTAGACAGTACACAGTCCTTGTCTACACACACACTCTCTCTCTCTCTATCTCTCACACACACACACACACACACACACTCAGTCAGTCAGTCACTCATACACATACACTACTTCCACATTTCCCCATATAATAAACCCACTCCCTAGACAGTACACAGTCCTTGTCTACACACACACACACACACACTCTCTCTCTCTCTCACACACACACACACACACTCAGTCAGTCAGTCACTCATACACATACACTACTTCCACATTTCCCCATATAATAAACCCACTCCCTAGACAGTACACAGTCCTTGTCTACACACACACACACTCTCTCTCTTTCTATCTCTCTCACACACACACACACACACACTCAGTCAGTCAGTCACTCATACACATACACTACTTCCACATTTCCCCATATAATAAACCCACTCCCTAGACAGTACACAGTCCTTGTCTACACACACACACACACTCTCTCTCACACACACACACACTCACTCTCTCTCTCTCTCACACACACACACACACACACACACTCTCTCTCTCTCTCTCACACACACACACTATTACCATTTTTCCCCATAAACCCAGTCTCTAGAAAATACAATTTTTTTTCCAAATTAAGTCTCTACATGGCACACCTCCCTTTGGTGCCCTGGGTGGCCCTGAGAGACAGAGAGAGAGAGAGAGAGAGAGAGAGAGAGAGAGAGAGAGGGGCGGGAGAGATAGAGAGAGAGAAAGAATGGGACTTTCCAAATAAGAGATGGAGCAGCACTTATCACCAATTTACGAAGACAGAAAATGTATAATGCTTATCCAACGTTTTCTTTAGGTTGTCAACAAAGCCAAATATTTATGGGCAACTCAATTATTATGACGAAGGCTCCTTAAAAGTAATATTTATTTACGAATGTTGTTGGTTTATGACTTGTTGTTTATTTATTTGTATATATATAATGTTTACATTTATTCTTTTGGACATAATTGATTTTGGCAAATTGACCACTTGCGAGTTTTGCTTTTATAAATAAGTTGGAGCTGTACATATCAATATTTAGCATAACTAGCAACTATAATGCAGTTGTAGTACAATATATAAAACTCAATTCTACATACTTTGTATCCATCAGAAACCCACATTATTTTGGCATTTCTATTTAACTGTGATGTTTTTAAGACCTTTTGTCTCATTTCTTTGTCAATATTAAGACTTTTTGTGTCATTTAGGTGTCGATTATTTCTTGGTGAGTGATAGCGAGCCTGTATTTTAAGAGGAATCGGCCTTCGGCCGGGAAGTTTTTCTATCGAAAAATGTACATTATCTTGAAGAAGGGTCTTGGGCAGGTGTTTTTATAAGCTTGATGGAGGTCTAGGGAGGAAATAAAAAAAATTGTAAAAAGATACATAAATGAGCAAATAAATATGGCCATCCCCCTTTAATAGTGAGGTGGTGGGTGTTGAGAAGTCTATTATAACATACCTCTATCTATCCACCAGGGTAGGCTGAACCTCAGCTGAGCCCAGAAATCAAAATTTCAATATTTTTTTGTTCTTGTTCTATAATGCTTCTTTCAGCATAGGAGGGAACAAAAAAACATATCGCATCCATAACCCCCCGGGGCGGGGGTTCGCCCACGACCCCAAAAAACGAAAATGTTTGCCTTCAGCCACCAGAATTTGTTTTGTGTCTTTTGTCTAAAGGGGTTCTGTAAGCAATAGAAATGATCATATGAGGGCATAAACACCCATATGACATCCCTAGCACCCCCATCTGGGGGCCCCAATATCATGGATTTTGGTAAAAATTGGTGTGAAATTATTTACTCAAGCTTGGTCCTGACAAAATTTTAGTTTAGTTTATCATAAAACTCCATCCTCTATGAGTGTGCTGTCATAGAAAACGTTCTCTAAGGAGGCCTAACTAATATATCTCCCCCAAAATGTTTTTTGTCTGCTTAAAATCTAAGAATTTCAGTGGCCAGCGATCATATATTGGCACTTACGAGTGCATCTATATTTTTTTGTATTGCTCAAATGCATTCCCCTTCTAAACACTATAAATAGGGGTATATAGGAACGCCTGTACGTTTAGATAATGGCCGTTTTGCCGAAAAAATCCGAGTTTTGACCATTGTGGTGTCAAAACCAGCTGTAGGCCTACCCCAAAAATAATGATATAATATATTTTTTTCAGCACCTTCTATTATTCAATATGGGTAAACGAAAATGCTACGTTGTAGGGGATGCTTGTAGGATACGCCATGCAAAAATTGCGGGAAACTTGAACAATTTTCAGTGACTAGATGATTTTACAAATAGTGCAATGAAATTCTACGCTCACGCGCGCGCACATAGAGAGTTGATTTTTTGTCAGCGAGTCTTAGTATTTCCATTGGTAATAAGATGTTATAATGCCAGAAACACAATCTCTTACACAGGCTGACTTGTATTATAAACAAAAATCGGTGTGAGCATCTTGGGTTCGAGTCCCTGGACTGCCACATGTGTTTGTTAGTTTCACTAATCGAGTTTAGGAGTAAAGTTGGTTAGTGGCGAGAACATAATAATACCTCTATTATCTATCACCACTACACTGGCCCGAAGCTCACCACTCAAGCACTCTTCACGCTGGACTCTGACTCTTAACTTTACTACCTAACACTTTCACCACTAGTCTGGCTATTCGTGTGTGTGGGTGTGTGTGTGTGTGTGTGTGTGTGTGTGTGTGTGTGGTTGGGGGTATATATATGGAGATTAAATCACATATGTGTGGTCAAATTATTTAGTCAAACTTGCAGAAAAATGAAACAATGGAACACCAAGCTTTCGTTTATTCTCTCAAGACATCTTCAGGGTAGTACTTATTGCCCTGAAGATATTTTGAGAGAATAGACGAAAGCTTAGTGTTCCATTGTTTCTTTAGTTTTTCCATCAACTATCGAGAAAAAGTCACCAAGGAATTCAATGTACATAGTAGTTTCAAGTTTTTTTCATCAACTATCGACAAATAAGTCACCAAGGAATTCAATTTACAGTCAGCTGAGATGAAACCGACTATAGTGGAGATTATACAAGCCACTACAAACAGACAGAAATATTCCTACATACATACTACATACAGACGGCACACACACTTACACACTGGGACAATATAAGTGAGCCAAACAGTAACCTTGCCCGTCTAACCTTCATGCCTCCGAATTTACAAACATTATGATTATTATTATTGTTATTATTATTTGTTGGGGCCCTGTTGTGTATACGTTGGTTCACTTACACGGCCTCACACACACATAAACTCACATGCGGGTCGCTGTGGTCCAGTCGGTTAAGGCACTGTGTTTCGTGCTGACCGCAAGGGGCCGGGGGCGAGGGTTCGTATCCACCAGAATCCTAAAGTTTTTTTCGGCCATAGCGACGGAGAGAATTGTATCGTGGTTCCTCCCTAACCAAACTGCTATCAGCATGTGTTAGCCTACACATCTTCTCACCAATACAAAGTGCATCTGCGTATGTACAGTACTTGGTGGGAAGCCAGGCACCTCACGGTCGCCAAAGGTCGCACGAGACCTCGTAGTTAAGGTAGAATAAGTATAGGTTTAAGAAAAACTCTGTAGATTTTCAGCCTCAACTCACTTCATCTTATTAGTTCCATACAATCTCTTTCTCCACGCCGCAATGTTGCATCTATTTCACGCTTCTATCGCTATTACAACAATCAGTGTTCTTCAGAGCTTTCTCAGTGCATACCCCCCTCTTCTACAGCGAGTGTGATGCACCCGCCTTTAAACACAGTCCCACTCCTATTCTGTCTAGCTCTTCAACCCAAGAATTAGAACATTTTCTCAGTCTTTCTACTACTCAACAAGTGAACTCTGGAACTCTCTCCTTCAATCAATCTTTCCTTCATCCCACGACTTAGGCTGCTTTAAACTTTGTGTTTCCAGGCATTTTGACCCCAACGTCCCATTGATTTGGCTCTCTGTCACTCGTTTGGCTTTGGGAGAGACACTTGGTACAGCATTTTTTTTTTTTTTTTTTTTTTTTTTTTTTTTAGAGGAATCACATCAAGGTCAACAAAAGTGAAAACAGTGAAACTCAGCTAATTAAATATTCTATAAAAAAAAAATGATGATTGACAACAGAAAAAAGAAATAGTAAAAATGGTTAAAGATGTGAATATTTTTGTCCTCGCACAGAGTGAGTAATATTAGATTATAAATATCTATATAAGAAAACTTTGGGTATTTGTTCAGTGAAGTGATTGTGTTATTGTCGTCAGGTGATGTTTGTTGACACTCACAGCTGATTGGTCTGACAGGCTGATTGATTGGTAAAGCTAACGAAGTAGCACAGGATATATATATATATATATATATATATATATATATATATATATATATATATATATATATATATATATATATATATATATATATATATATATATACAGTATGTATATACAACTTTCAGTAAGAGAGAACAAAGAACCGTCAATAAGCGGTGATAGACAGATAGCCCAGAAGATACTCACCTCTTATATATACCAACAGGGCCTCGGTGAACACATTCCTATCCTGAGCCTCATACTTATCTACACAACTCAACACAACACACACGCACCAACAATACTTTGCATAATGCCTTAAAATACACCGGTAAACACAAACAAGTATATTTTATTTAGTCTTAGTGTTCTCCCAACCAAACCTCCTTTATAATATAGACTTCGGAGTCAACCTTTTTTCCGACATGTTAAAAAAAAATAAAAAATTAAAAAAAAAAAAAAAAAAAAATATATATATATATATACCGGTATATATATATATATATATATATGTATATTATATATATAATATATATATATATATATATATATATATATATATTTTTTTTTTTTAATATTATATATATATATACCGGTATAATGATAATAATAATAATAATAATATTCATAATAATAATAATCGGAACTCAATATTTGAGTCTTCTTATTTCTACTGTGACGCTGTTTTGAAAGTACACCATAGAGGTTGCCATATTTCCTTAGCATATAATTATATAACTTTATCTTCCACTTTATAGCAAATTCCATGATAGCATAAAGTCCTGACTGCCTAGTAGGGACCGCAAAGTCTATACATACTTTTAGGGGAGGTATTTAGTTTGTTCCCTACGTTTTAATCAAGCTTAAAATTACACCCCCTAGACCCTCTTTCAAGATAAATTTGTACATTTTTCGGTAGAAAAATGTCTCGGCCAGAGGCCGGTTGCTCTTAAATTATAGGCTCGCTATCGGTCGCCAGGAAAAAATCGACACCATCATGGCACGAAAGGTCTTAACATTGACAGTAATGGGGCAAAATGTCTTAACATGTCCAAACTACTAGGGCGAACGTCTTAAAATCTCAAAAGCAATGGGGCTAAACATGAGCGAGAAAGGGGTCCAGAAAAAAATCTCTCTCAAGTGGAAATCTCCCCTTAACCCTTTCTGTACCGATGACGTCTTTCTAATTCTATATGCTAGCTACATTTAGACAATTTTATGAAGCTTAGGAAGGACGTATGGTAGCTAAAGGGATTAATTGAGATAGTCGGTCGCCTCTTAATGGGGGAGATTTCCACTTGAGGGATGTTTTTCTTGACCCCTTTCTCTCTCATGTTTAGCCCCATTGCTTTTGATATTTTAAGACGTTCGCCCCATTAGTTTGGCGATTTTAAGAACTTTCGCCCCATTTCTGTCAATTTTAAGACTTTTCGTGCCATTTAGGTGTCGATTTTTTTCAGGCGAGCGACAGCGAGCCTGTAATTTAAGAGGACCCGGCCCTCGGCCGGGAAATTTTTCTACCGAAAAATGTACAAATTTGTCTTGAAAGGGGGTCTAGGGGTTGTAGTGTTAAGCTTGATGGAAGTCTAGCGAACTAACTAAAACCCTCCCCTTAATGGGTGAGATGTCCTTCCTAAGCTGAATAAAATCGTCTACTCCTTGCCAGCATATAGTGCAAAGGACGACACCGGTACTAAACGGGTTAACTCTAGAGAGAGAGAGAGTGAGAGTGAGTGAGAGAGAGAGAAAGAGAGAGTAAGTAAGAGTGAAAGAGTGAGAGAGAGAGAGAGTGAAAGTGAGTGAGAGTGTGAGACAGAGAGATAAAGAGTGAGTAAGAGAGAGAGTGAGTGTGAGAGTGACAGTGAGAGAAAGAGTGTTTTTTGTGAGTCTGTGAGAGAGAGAGAGAGAGAGTGTAAGTGACTCCATAATACTCGACTTTAATAGACATCTCTGAACCAGCCTGTTAAGAGAGAAAGGTCACAGCCAATAACAGCAAGGTTGGCCCACTATATTTACCTCTAAAATTGTATATACTGTATATATATATATATATATATATATATATATATATATATATAAGGAATAGTAAGGCCAACGTAAGAAACAACATCTTTATTTGATAACGTTTCGGCTTCTCTTCATGAGCCATCGTCAGATCTAAAAATTAAATGAACGTACAGTCGCGCTAATAAGTCATGTCTCGGCACCCATTATGTTTTGATCAATAATTGGTATCAGCAATATCTAAGCTTCATTTTTTCATATCGAGTGAAATATTCAAACATGTTCCTACGCTTACCCACTCTATTCAACATCTGACAGACATTAATACAGCACAGAGAGAGCCAAACTTAATGACAGCTGGGACATGACTTATTAGCGCGACTGTACATGTAGCTAATTTGTTGTGTAAAATTGTATCATCAATAAATTATGTACATATCAATTTACCATAGAATGGGAAACTAAAAACGAAAGGAGTGAAACTTTTGACTATCATTGTGTTTGTGTAAAGTGAAGTAACTAAGTTTATAGTGTATAAGCAAGGTTAAACATGGGGATATTTAAGATTTTGATGTAATTTGTATTAAATCAATTTTTTTATTTTTTATTTTTTCTATGTGATTGAGGGAGGCAAAAGGCAGAATTGCCTATAGCGAGTGCCTCCCCCATAGTTGAAAGAGTGACAGGGCCACAATCAAGAGACGATCGAGCCAAAATTACTGGACACACGGAGTTTGAAGCAATTTAAGTCATAGGAAGAGGGAAAGACTGATTCTGGGAGAGAGTTCCAGAGCTCAGCTGTTGAGTAGAAGAAAGTTTGAGAGTAACGTTTCACTCTTGGGTTGGAGAGTTGCACAGAGTAGGGGTGGGATTGAGTTGCAAGACGGGTACCACGTGCCCTACGTAAAGGAGGTGGTATGCACTGGGAAAGCTCTGAGGAACACTGATTATTATAGTAGCGATAGAATAGCGAGAGAGATGCAACATTGCGGCGGAGAGAGAGAGATTGCAGAGTGTTGGTGAGTGGACGGGAGTTAATGATACGAAAGGCCTTCCTTTCAACTTTGTCTAGGAGAGCGGTGTGAGAGGAACCTCCCCACACATGTGAACAATACTCAATACAAGGACGCACTATGCCCCTGTACAGAGCAAGAAGCTGTGCTGGGGAAAAGAACCCCCTAAGACGGTTGAGCACACCCAGCTTCTGGGAGGCTGCCTTAGCAAGACTGGTAATATGGTCCTTCCAAATGAGAGCAGAAGAAAAAGACACCAAGAATATTGAGAGAAGATGAAGGGTTGATTTTTGTATTGTTGAAGAATAAGGGTTAGTCCGCTGGGAGATCCTGACGGGTAGATAGATGGAGAAAGTGGGTTTTGGAAGCATTAAAGGTAACAAGGTTTTCTCTGCCCCAATTGGAGATAGTATTTAGATCAGAATTTAAGAGTTCTATGGCTTCATTACGTTTGTCGTTAAGGGATTGCTGGCTGGGGCGTTCTGAAAAACTAATGGAGTAGTGTAAGGTTGAGTCGTCTGCGTATGAATGGATGGGAATTAAGGTACAGTTAAGGAGATCATTTATAAAAATTAGAAAGAGAATCGGAGATAGGACATAGACCTGAGGAACACCAGAGTTTATAGGGTGAGGAAGTGAACAATGGCCGTCCACAACCGCAGCTATGGAACGGCCGGAAAGGAATTAGAGATAAAGGCACAGATGAAGGGATAGAAACTGAAGGAGGGTAGTTTAGAAATTAATGATTTGTGCCAGACTCTATCGAAGGCTTTCGATATGTCTAGTGCAATAGAAAAAGTCTCACCGAAGTCCCGAAAGGAGGATGACCAAGAGTTAGTAAGATATGAAAGAAGATCACCAGTAGAGCGACCCTTAAGGAAGCCATACTGGCGATCTGAGAGCAGATTATGAGAAGAGAAATGCTTAAGAAATTTGGAAGCAAGAATAGTTTCAAAAACTTTAGAAAGACAAGAGATGAGAGCAATTGGATGATAGTTGGAGGGTTGAGAGCGGTCACCGTTCTTTGGGACAGGTTGAATGTGAGCACACTTCCAGCATGAAGGGAAGACGTTAGAGGATAGACAGAGATGAAAGAGTTTGCCTACAGTAAGCAGGGAGTCAGCACGGAAGCACAGTTTTTGAGAACAACAGGAGGAACACCGTCCGGACCGTACGCCTTATTAGTGTTAAGCCCAGAGAGGGTAGAAAGTACATCTTTAGAAGAGATTAGGATATTAGAAAAGAAAAGTATAGAAAAGAATTCGCGATAAATCACTAATAGGTAAGAAAAAGACGGTAAAGCAGAAGGCTCCTCCCCACCCACCACTCCCTCCAGCTTACGCTAGAGTGGAAACAGTTGGGAAAATATACCAAGCTATATAGAACCGGGACCTTGGGCTGCTCGGCCAGACAGCCTGAGGAACAGCAACAACAACAACAACAACTGACATGGAGTTTTGGTTAGGATGGGGCGAAAGGAGATACATTCGTAGTCTACGATCATTATACGTCTACGATCATTATACGTCTACGATCATTATACGTCTACGATCATTCTACGTCTACGATCATTATACGTCTACGATCATTATACGTCTACGATCATTATACGTCTACGATCATTATACGTCTACGATCATTCTACGTCTACGATCATGCTACGTCTACGATCATGCTACGTCTACGATCATGCTACGTCTACGATCATGCTACTTCTACATTCCTTATACGTCTACGATCATTATACGTCTACGATCATTATACGTCTACGATCATTATAAGTCTACGATCATTATACGTCTACGATCATTATACGTCTACGATCATTATACGTCTACGATCATTATACGTCTACGATCATTATACGTCTACGATCATTATACGTCTACGATCATTATAAGTCTACGATCATTATACGTCTACGATCATTATACGTCTACGATCATTATAAGTCTACGATCATTATACGTCTACGATCATTATACGTCTACGATCATTATACGTCTACGATCATTATACGTCTACGATCATTATACGTCTACGATCATTATAAGTCTACGATCATTATACATCTACGATCATTATACGTCTACGATCATTATAAGTCTACGATCATTATACGTCTACGATCATTATACGTCTACGATCATTATACGTCTACGATCATTATACGTCTACGATCATTATAAGTCTACGATCATTATACGTCTACGATCATTATACGTCTACGATCTTGGAAAACAAAATTCGAAGGAAAGTTTTGGGGCTGTTATTTAAGGGGGCCCACCTCGCATTTTTTTCTCTTTCTCTCCCTCTCTCTTTGTCTTGTATCCATTCGGCCCCATTCAGCCTACTGTTTTAAGACGTTTGCCCCCATCCAGGTGTCAATATTTTTCTAGCGAGCGGTAGCGAGCCAGCATATATATATTTTTGTTTTGACAGCAAGCTAAATTTGTAAATTTTTCGATAGAAAAATGTCTCCGGCGAAGCCGAATTTCTCCAAACAATGCTGGCTCGCTATCGCTCGCCAGGAAGACATCGACACCTGGATGGGGATAAACGTCTTCAAACAGTTGGCTGAAGGGGCCCGAATGGATACAAGCCAGGGAAAGGAGAGAAAGATAAAAAAAAAAAAAGCCAGTGACCCCCCTTAAAGCTTGATAGTTGTCTAGGAAGCAAACTAACCCCCCCCCCGCCCCCCCCCCCCCCCCTCCTCTCCTCCCACTTTAAGCACATTTACGCTGGTCGTCACTTGTACAAACTTCAGTAAAGGGGGTCGTGGGAGGAGGGGGGGGGAGGGGGGGGGGGGAGGGAGGGGGAGGGGGACTGTGGGAGTAAGTTAAGTACCAAGAATGTGGGTCGAGGTGGGACAAGTGTATGTTTATATCTAGATGTATTTATGAACACATATATATATATATATATATATATATATATATATACTGTATATATATACTGTATATATATACTGTATATATATAATTAAATGTATATAACAATATGTAAAGTATATATGTGCTGTCCAGTTAACTCGTTATCCTCGCCTGCATGTGTGTCCATCTGCTAATTTGCATATGCTAATTTTGGTGAATAATTAGCTTACACGAGGCAGTATAGGCTTGCTGGCTGCTTTTAGGGGAGATGGTTTGGTTTTCCTGGTCCCCCTTCGCCCTCACGTTTCGCCCCATTAGTTTTCAGATTTTCAGACGTTTGGCCCATTAGTTTGGCGATTTTAAGACATTTTGTGCCATTTAGGTGACATTTTTTTCCGGGCGAGCGATAGCGAGCCCCCAATTTAGGAGGAATTTTCTACCGAAAAATGCACAAATTTATCTAGGAGGAGGGTCTTGGAGTTATTTTCTAAGCTTGATGGAGGTCTTGAGAAGAAACAAAAAAATAATAAAAAAAAAACAAAAAAATTAACAACTAAAATAAAACTAAAATATGTCACTAAATAAACGATATAATAAACACATGAATGATTAAAACCTCCCCTTCAGTTTGTAAATAATTAAATGCATTACTGCTTACTGTATAAACATTACACTCATGGTAGAGATATGTGCTATTCTCTGTCTCTCTCTCTCTCTCTCACTCTCTCTCTCTCTATCTATCTATCTATCTATCTATCTATCTATATATATATATATATATATATATATATATATATATATATATATATATATATAAATAAAATAAAAAAAAAAAAAAAAAAAAAAAAATATATATATATATATACATAGAGAGAGAGAGACAGAGAGAGAGAGAGAGAGAGAGAGAGAGAGAGAGAGAGAGAGAGAGAGAGAGAGAGAGAGAGAGAGATACAGTATACACAGTATACATCGATATTTCCATAAGTCAATTAGATTATAATTATAGTCAGCCAGATTAAAATAATAACAAATTAAATATAGTGAAGGAGTTAAATGGTCAAATAAATGTCTAGGCTGTTAGTGGGTGTTTATAATTATGGTAGATCTTTATTGACCCCTCCTAAGTGCTGTACTGATAGGAGTGTTTTCATAGGGATTTATTGGTGTTTGTCTGTTAGTGTTTGGTGGTAGATAGTAGGGGGTGTGTGTGTATGTGGGGGGGGGGGGAGAGAGGTTGAGATTGAGGGTGGATTTGGAGATATGTTAGTGTGTGTGTATTTGAGAGAGAGAGAGAGAGAGAGAGAGAGAGAGAGAGAGAGAGAGAGAGAGAGAGAGAGGTGGATTTGGAGATACTGTTTGTTAGTGTGTGTATTTGAGAGAGAGAGAGAGAGAGAGAGAGGTGGATTTGGAGATATGTTAGTGTGTGTGTATTTGATAGAGAGAGAGAGAGAGAGAGAGAGAGAGAGAGAGAGAGAGAGAGAGAGAGAGAGCGAGAGCGAGCATACAATTTATAGGTTTACATATGCACATGTGTGTGTGTGTGTGTACATAATGGTGGCTTTGTGTCTTATTGTGCGGTCACTTACCCCCAAGGGCACACACACACACACATACACACACACACATACACACACATGAAGTGGTAGGGGTATAGGCATGGTATAAAAACAATTAGAGAGAGAGAGAGAGAGTGTGTGAAGGATGTTACATAATTACAGTATATAGAACGTGTGTGTGTGTGTGTGTGTGTGTGTGAAGGATGTTACATAACCATATAGAACGTGTTAACAGGAACAATATATACTGCATATAAAACACTGTGAGCCGTTCTTCATCCCCCAGACTCTTAATTATTTAGCGTTAGAGGATCATCATTAATTGCTAAGTGGTGCTGATAGGGTTGAGGGTTGAGGGTTGGGGGGGGGGGGAGGGAGGGGTATGGGGGGGGAGTTACAGAGAGGGAATGGACAGGGGGTGGGGGTGATGGGGGAGGGGGGAGGGGAGGGGTACACAGAGAGGGAATGAACGGGCACAATGTGGTGAGGAAATATTAAATAATTACAGAAAGAACGAAAGGAAAAACAGAGAGCAGAACGAATACAAAGACTGAAAGAAAGGAAAAAACAGAGAAGACAAAAGACAAAGAACAACATAAAGAAAGAAAAAACAGAAAAATAAAAGAAAGAAAAAACAAAACAGAAGAAAAAAGACAAAAACAATAAAGCCTGGTTCACACATTCAAGAGTAGGCACCAGAGTCAAGTACGAGTGAGCGAAGAGTGACACTCTTCGTGGATCTTCGTGACTCTGGCAAGAACCAGCCCGAGTAAGGTCACTGTTCCCGATTCAACAAGAGTCAACAAGAGTCACGAAGAGTGTAACATGAACCCAACACGAGTTGAGGAAATTTGAATAATAACGGTAATTTTTTTGGCACGAGTCACCAAGAGTCAGTACAAGTCAACAGGAGGGTAACAAGAGACAACAAGAGTGTAACGGGAGTCAATAACAGTTACTTAGACTCCAACAAGAGCCACGAAGAGTGCTCCCAAGAGTGGCCCCCATTGTGCAGGTGCCCTGCCACGACGCCCACCCCTGCCACACATCCACTCACCACCACGCAGGAAACACCCTGGCACCCACACCCCGGAACCCACACAACATGTGCTTGCACAAAACCTATGAACCCCGAATCATGATTTCAACTCTTGGTGACTCGCGTTGCACACTTGTTGACTCTTGTTGAACTCTGCATAAACTCTTCGTGACTCGTGTTGACTCTTGTACATTTCGGCCACATCGGAATTTCCACGATCGAGCCCGATTCACCCAAGAGTGTAACAAGAGTCAACACGAGTCACAAAGAGTTATGCAGAGTTCAACAAGAGTCAACAAGTGTCACTGAGAACCAACACGAGTCACGAAGAGTCACCAAGAGTTCCAGCCCGGGGACAAGAATTTTCATGCAGACATGAAAATTCTAGCCCAGGTCAGGAGTCGCCAAGACCCACCAGGACACACCCCGATACCAACACGACTCACACGAGTGTAACACGAGTCACCAAGAGTCACGAATAGTGTCATTTTTCGAGCCAGAGTCATGGCCGAATTTGAAAGTTCGCTCACTCGTGCTGGACTCGGGGGGGGGGGGGGGGGGGGGGAGGGGGGACCGACTCTTGTATGTGTGAACCAGGCTTAAAAAAGAAAGGAAAAACAGAAAGATGAACCAAGACAAAGAAAGTAAGAAAGGAACAAAGACAAAAAGAAGAAACAAGACAAAGAAAGAAAGAAAAAAGAACAGGGAGAAGAAAGAAGATAAAGCAAGATAGGGAAACATAGAGGGAAGAAAGAAGACAAAGAAAGCAAGAATGAAAAACAAAACAGAAAAAATGAAAGACAAAAAAAGAAAGGAGTTAGATTTAGGGAACGTGATAATAGTACCGGTACGGTGGCGTTAATAAGTCATGTCTCAGCTGTCCTTAAGGGTGGTGGTCCATGGGTTGAGTTAAACATGGAATGATAATCGCCAACCTGTACATAATTATCTTGCAAAATGCAATGGCACTGTAATAATTATTAACAATGGTATAAAGGATGTTGTGGATCATACCGGGCCTGTGACGTCACAAGAGTGTAAGTCCACCATCCAGTCCAGGATGAGGATACTGGTGTGACGTCACTATGACGTCACAGGCCTGGTATAGACGATCAGCAAAATCCTTTATACCATTGTTAATGATTATTTCAGTGCCATTGCATTTTCCAGGATAATTATATGCAGGTTGGTGATTATTTTTCCATTTTTACCTCAACCCATGCGCCCCGACCTTTAAGGGGAGGTTTCTAGTTTGTTTCCTACTCCTCCAGCAATCTTAAAATATCACCCCCTTAACCCCCTTTCAAGATAAATTTGTAAATTTTTCGGTAGAAAGATTTCCCGGCCAAAGGCCGGTTACTCTTAAATTACAGGCTCGCTGTCGCTCGCCAGGATAAAATCGACACCTAAATTGCACAAAAGGTCTTAAAATTGACAGAATGGGGCGGAAATTCTTAAAATCACCAAACTAATGGGGCAAACATCTTAAATCTCAAAAGCAATGGGGCTAAACATGAGGGAGAAAGGGATCAAGAAAAAAATCCCTCAAGTGGAGACCTCCCCTAAGTTTGTCTCGCTCTGTGCTGTATTAATTCTCGCTAGGAATAAATCGACACCAAAATGGCACAAAGGTCATAGAATTTACAAAACAATGGGGCAAAAGGTGTTAAAATCGCCTAACTAATGGGCCGAACGTCTTAAAATCTCAAAGCAAATGGGGCTACACACGAGGGAGAAGGGGGTCTAGAGAAACCAACCATATCCCCCTTTAACAGGAACAAAACAGTGCAGATTAAAGGCCTTGAATATATAAATAAGTGAATAAGACAATAAGAAATGAAGTGGGTTGAGGAACGAGGATAAATCTCCCTTGACTGCATTGTTCTTGTTGATACGTTCCCTATAATTGTAACTCGCTTATAAACAAGATATTATAAGCGAGTTACAATTATAGGGAACGTATCAACAGGAACAATGCAGTCAAGGGAGATTAAAAACAATAGATAACTAAATGAACAAGTGAAAGAACACCGCATAAGCCAGTTACATATAGGGCACGTGTTAACAGGAACAATACCGGGCATATAACTAATGACCCCTTCATCAACCCCCCCCCCCCCTCCCCCCACCCCAAGACTCATATAATTAGCCAGAAGGATCGTCAGTGATAATTGTTAAGTAGTGCCTAAGGGGGTGGGCGGATTAGGGAGGTGGAGGGAGGAATGGGTCAGATTATGCATGGTTGGGTGTTTTTTTTGTATTAATGATTAGAACCAGGGTGAGGGCTGGTCCTATCCAGAGTGAGGTTTGGCCTCGTCTACCCCACCTTAGCTGTTTCTGTCTGTCTCTTTTACAGTCCAACTTTTCCTTCTGGGGGCGGGGGGGGCTAGGAATCCTCCTCCCCTTGTATAATTCTCCTACTTGACGAGACAGAGAAACGGGCGAGAGAACGCGAAAGTGTTCCGGGACCCTGAGAATAGGAACTTTAAATGTTGTTTCTGTTCGGGCTCTGTCTCATGTCGGCCACCCCCATCAATTTGCCGGGAGGGTCGTTATCATTAATGGTTAAGGAGAGATTTCCACTTGAGGGACTTTTTTCTGGACCCCTTTCTCCCTCATGTTTAACCCCATTGCTTTTGAGATTTTAAGACGTTCGCCCCATTAGTTTGGCGATTTTAAGAACTTTCACCCCATTTATGTCACTTTTAAGACCTTTCGTCCCATTTAGGTGTCGATTTTTTCCTGGCGAGCGATAGCGAGCCTGTAATTTAAGAGGAACCGGCCTTTGCCCGGGACATTTTTCTACCGAAAAATGTACAAATTTATCTTGAAAGGAGGTCAAGGGGGTGTAATTTCAAGCTTGATGGAAGTCTAGGAAACACACTAAAAACCTCCCCTTAAGTGGGGCTGATGGGGGGGGGGGGATCGCTGAGAGGGTGGGGGAGTGTGGGGTGAGGAAGGAAGGGGAAGGAAGAACAGTAGGGGAAGCGTGGGAATTAGGAATATCGGCCAAAGGCCGGTTCTTCCAACATTACAGGATCACTATCGTTCGCCAGGGAAAACATCGACACCTAAGTAGCACGAAAAGTCTAAATATTAACGAAGAAATGGGGCGAAAGGTCTTAAAATCGACTAACTAATGGGGCAAGCATCTTAACATCTGAAAACTAATGAGGCTAAACAATTGGGAGAAAGTGGTCCAGAAAATCGGCCCATCCCCCCTTAACCAGTACCGAGGAATGTCTCTTCTATAGGTAGATGCTATACAGTAGCTTTCTGTTTATAGTATTGTTTTGTAGATGTTTAGGTGACAATCACCACGGTCGATCTGGGGATCCGCCGCTGATGAGCTCGTCCTGGAATCTTTACGACTCTGACTCTTACTATTCTGTACAGGACTGAACATGCCATTTTTATCGGCAATAGCAGTAGTGCTAAACCTTTTTATAGCTAATGGCTTAAACCTCTTAGTAGCTAACTTTCAACTACTAAGGTGTACACGAGAGAGAGAGAGAGTGAGACTGAATGAGAGAGAGTGAGAGATAATGTGAATGAAGGAGAGATGAGAGGAAAAGAACAAAAGAGAGAGAGAGTGAGAGTGAGGCTGAATGAGAGAGAGTGAGAGATAATATGAATGATGAAGGAGAGATGAGAGGAAAATAACAAAAAGAGAGAGAGAGAGAGAGAGTGAGACTGAATGAGAGAGAGTGAAAGAGAATATGAATGAAGGAGAGATGAGAGGAAAAGAACAAAAAGAGAGAGAGAGAGAGAGAGACAGACATAGAGAGCGAGAGAGAGAGAGTGAGAGTGAGACTGAATGAGAGAGAGTGAAAGATAATATGAATGAAGGAGAGATGAGGAAAAGAACAAAAAGAGAGAGAGAGAGAGAGAGTGAGCAGCTTGAACAGGTTACAATCTTTCACTTTCTATCTCTACACACACACACACACACACACACATATACACACACATACTTGCATCACCTCCTCCTCCTCCTCCACCACCTGTCTCCCCCTTAGGCTTATAGTCTGTATGTAGGCGAGAAATCATGAACTCTATCCTCTGTAACTCAAAAAGGACTAGAGCAAATGGGCTGTAAATTTCCACATCTATTCCCTGACTGACTCTTCCCAAATGGTAGAAATATTAGCTCGATTACTCTAGTCGTTCTTGAGTTACAGAGGTTAGAGTTCAGGATTTCTCGCCTACTTCCAGCGAATAGACGATATAGCACACTACTGTATAATTTATATAAAAGCAATAACTAGCATCGGAACGGGTCAATTGGGGATTACCATTATATCTATCTATCTATCTATTTACTCAGGCCCAATCCCCACTTTGCCTATTTTGTTTTCATTTTTTTTTTTTTTTTTTTTTTTTTTGGGGGTGGGGGATTACTGTTAACTCCTGGAATACAATTAAGCTAGTTTAATGGGGGGGGGGGATGGGCTTGTTTTTCTGACCCTCTTCTTCCTCGGGTTTAGCCCCTTTGTTGTTGTATTTTTTTTTAGACGTCCAGCCCATTAGTTTGGCGATTTTAAGACCTTTCACCCCTTTTCTTTGCCAATATCAACACTTTTTGTGTAAATATATGAGGCCGGGAAATTTTTCTACCGAAAAATATACAAATTTATCTTCAGGGGCTGGTCTAGAGGGGGTTTTTCTAAGTTTGAGGGAGGTCTAGCGAGGAAACTAAAAACAAACGAATGAATGAATTAATAGACCAAATAAACCCCGCTCACGAAGTTGGACGGAGGTTATGTTTTCGCCTCCGTTTGTCTGTCTGTCTGTAAACAAGACATCTCACAAAGTTACGGACCGATTTTCACGAAATTTGGTGGGCAGATGGATTGCACCAAGGAAGAACTGTCGATTCCATTTAGGAGGCGATCCGGATCCCTGGAACACTAATCCAGAAGAATATTTAGGTCTATGATATTAAGGGGCGATGGGCGTATTAAGGGGGGATGGGCGTATTAAGGGGGGATGGGCGTATTAAGGGGGGATGGGCGTATTTATTTCCTCATTTATATATATTTTTGTAATTTTTTTAGTTTCCTCCTTAGACCTCCATCAAGCTTAAGCAAATACCCCCAAGATCCCCCTTTGGCATAAATATGTACATTTTTCGGTAGAAAACTGTACCGGCCAAAGGCCGGTTCCCCCTAAAGTGCAAGGTCGCTATCTCTCGCCAGGAGAAAATCGATACCTAAATGGCAAGGAAGGCCTTTAAATTGGCAAAAAATGGGGCGAAAGGTATACTAATAGGATGAATGTCATAACATCTCAAAACTAATGGGGCTAACCATGAGGGAGAAGGGGGGGGGGGGGGGAGGGCGGGGGGGGGCTTTTTCCGACCCCCCCAATTTGGCGCCTCGTATCTCACTAACACGAAGGGGCCCGGAAGGCAGTGTTTTCAAGCAGGGGGTCATAACAAATCGTGCTGGCTAGGCAGTCTGGGGTGGGGTGGGGTTGGGGGGTGTGGGGGTAGTAGGGGGGAGGGGGGGGGTAGAGGTAGGGGGGGGGGGGAGGAGAGTGGAAAACTAATGGGCGTATACTTTAGGCACGTACTCAGGGGCGTATATTCGTACAGTCGCCCGCGTAAGTCCGGTTCCTCTCCGTGATCTTATATATTTAGATGCTTATCTTCTGGGTGTGGTGTCCCGAGTTCGAATCCCGGGAGGACCATATGCTTTCATTAGTTTATTCAGGTGTACATTGGGGTTTGTATTTAATATTAATGTTAAAGAACGGGGTGTTACTTAATGAACGGGGTGTTACTTAATGAACGGGGTGTTACTTAATGAACGGGGTGTTACTTAATGAACGGGGTGTTACTTAATGAACGGGGTGTTACTTAATGAACGGAGTGTTACTTAATGAACGGGGTGTTACTTAATGAACGGGGTGTTACTTTAAAGAACGGGGTGTTACTTTAAAGAACGGGGTGTTACTTTAAAGAACGGGGTGTTACTTTAAAGAACGGGGTGTTACTTTAAAGAACGGGGTGTTACTTTTTTAGGAGTTCTTTAGGCACGAACTCAGGCGTATATTCGTACAGTCGTCCGCATAAGTTCTGTCCTCTCTCCGTGATCTGATACTTGGAATTACGATGCGCGTGGTTGACTTACGAGTGTAGTTTCTTAGGCAGTGGTTTAAGGGGGGTCACCTGCTTTTGTTTTCATCTTTCTCTCCTTTTCTATCTTTCTCTGGCTTGTATCCATTCGGCTCCATTCAGTCAACTGTTTTAAGACGTTTATCCCCATCCAGGTGTCGATTTCTTCCTGGCGAGCTATACCGAGCCATCATTGTATGGAGAAATCCGGCTTCGCCGGAGACATTTTTCTATCGAAAAATGTACAAATTTAGCTTGCTGTAAAAAAAAAAAAAAAAAAAAAATATATATATATACAGTATATGCTGGCGAGCGGTATATTGACACCTGGATGGGGGTAAACGTCTTAAAACAGTAGGCTGAATGGGGCCGAATGGATACAAGCCAAAGAGAGAGGGAGAGAAAGAGAAAACAAAAAGCTAGGTGGGCCCCCTTAACTCACCTGATTAATCAACTGTCCATTAAAAATAAACCACAATCGCAATTCCTTTATACTAATTCTACTTTCATGCACCACGACCAGGAACCGAACTATTACACGGTTTTATTCAGCTTAGGAAGGACGTATACCCATTAACCCTCTCCGACATATGACGCGATTTTGAGCCTACTAGGGATACTTTAAAGCCTTTGTTACCATCAGGGGTATTTAGAAACCTTTAGTTTAGTTACTTCAACCTCTGCAGTTGTCTTTGAGTTAGCTGTGTTGAGCCTATTGGGGATACTTTAAAGCCTTTGTTACCATCAGGGGTATTTAGAAACCTTTAGTTTAGTTACTTCAACCTCTGCAGTTGTCTTTGAGTTAGCTGTGTTGAGCCTATTGGGGATACTTTAAAGCCTTTGTTACCATCAGGGGTATTTAGAAACCTTTAGTTTAGTTACTTCAACCTCTGCAGTTGTCTTTGAGTTAGCTGTGTTGAGCCTATTGGGGATACTTTAAAGCCTTTGTTACCATCAGGGGTATTTAGAAACCTTTAGTTTAGTTACTTCAACCTCTGCAGTTGTCTGTGAGTTAGCTGTGTTGAGCCTATTGGGGATACTTTAAAGCCTTTGTTACCATCAGGGGTATTTAGAAACCTTTAGTTTAGTTACTTCAACCTCTACAGTTGTCTTTGAGTTAGCTGTGTTGAGCCTATTAGGGATACTTTAAAGCCTTTGTTACCATCAGGGGTATTTAGAAAACTTTAGTTTAGTTACTTCAACCTCTGCAGTTGTCTTTGAGTTAGCTGTGAGCAGAAAACTAACTTTGGAGAGGTAATTATAAGAGTGAGAGAACTCTATTTCTTATTGCTAATCTGGCAACCTCTGCGTCATAAATGCGTGAAAGGGTTAAAAGGGTACAACCTATATTAATTAATCCTTTTCGTTACCATATATCCTTCCTAAGCTTCATAAAATCGTCTAAACGCAGTTGAAATAAAAACCCAAAAGACGTCGCCGGGACTGTAAGGGTTAAATTAGAATGCATACACACACACACACACAAACCCAAACATACATTATAGGCAAGACGTACAACACACACATTCCTACGTACATGATCATCAACATACACACACACACACGCACACACACACACAAACACCACTGTTTTCTCTCTGGTAGGGTCTGGTTGAACACACACACACACACACACACACACACACACACACACACACACACACACACACACAACAACAACAACAACACATTTTTCTCAACTGACGTCAATTATTGAAACACACACACACACACACACACACACACACAACAACAACAACAACACATTTTTCTCAACTGACGTCAATTATTGAAACACGCACACACACACACACACACACACACACACACACACACACACACACACACAACAACAACAACAACACATTTTTCTCAACTGACGTCAATTATTGAAACACACACACACACACACACACACACACACACTCACACACACACACAACAACAACAACAACACATTTTTCTCAACTGACGTCAATTATTGAAACACACACACACACACACACACACACACACACACACACACACACACACACACACACACACACACACACAACAACAACAACAACAACACATTTTTCTCAACTGACGTCAATTATTGAAACACACACACACACACACACACACAACAACAACAACAACACATTTTTCTCAACTGACGTCAATTATTGAAACACGCACACACACACACACACACACACACACACACACACACACAACAACAACAACAACACATTTTTCTCAACTGACGTCAATTATTGAAACACACACACACACACACACACACACACACACACACACACACAACAACAACAACAACACATTTTTCTCAACTGACGTCAATTATTGAAACACCAAACACACAAAAAGCACAACACACACACACACACACATCACACACACACACAATAACAACAACCACAACAACCAACAGCAACTTTTTCTCAACTGACGTCAATTATTGAAACACCACACCACACACACACCACACAGCACACAAACACACAAAACACCAAACACACACACACACAATGCAAGCACACACACATAGTTATTATGTAAACTCATCTAATAATATAGATAATACAATTCTACCAATAGTTTCTCTAAGTATTATTATTTGTTGAATGACTTGCATTTACCATGACTATACTCAAACTTATCTCTTCTCTCATCTTCTCCTCTACTCTCTTCTCTCAGTAGGTATGTAAGTGTAAATTCCCTCTCAAATTAATTTATTTCATTATTACTATTAAGGCCGGACCATCTAGCAGGGACCGCAAGTGTGTGTGATTTGGAGTATATGTGTCAACTCTCCTCTCTTTCCTCTTCTTCCTTTCCCTATGTCTTCTCGCCACACACTCTCACACTCACACAAAAATCTATCACGGTCTCACATACTCCTCTCTTCTCTCTCCGGCTCTCACAGATACTCTCACACTCTCTCACACACACTCTCTCTCTCTCTCTCACATACTCTCTTTCTCTCTCTCTCTCTCTCTCTCACACACTCTCTCTCTCTCTCTCTCTCACACCCTCCCTCTCCCTCTCTCTTATCAGCTACCCCTGACACCCACCATTAATATCCCTTATAATTCCTGACCTCCCACAAAAAAGTCTACTACTACTACTACTTGGTATTCTGTCTCATATTATTTTTATTAATCTCACCACCACACCCCCAATGAAATTAATTAAAGTATATATGATCCACCGGGATTCGAACCCGGGTTATCACACACATATTTTTGCGACCTTAACCATTACAACACCACCAGACGAGCTACTGTTCTTGTTCCGTGGCTTTTGGTCCTTTATTGTCTGGGGCTCAGGATGCTGTTCTGGGATGTTGTTGTTGTTCTTGGTGTTGTTGGTGTTTGTGTTGTTGTTGTTGTTGTTCTTCTTCTTCTTCTTCTTCTTCTTCCTCTTCTTCTCTTCTTCTTCCTCTTCTGCTTCGTCTTTCTTCTTCCCGGGAATTCTCTTCTTTCTTTGGGCTGGTGCCTTTCTTCTTCTTCTTCGTCTTTTTCTTCTTCTTCTTGTTGTTCTTGTTTTGCTTTGTTGTTGTTGTTGTTGTTTTTGTTCATGTTTATATTTGTTGTTGATCATATTTGTGGTAGTGGTGGTGGTGGTGATGTGGGTGGTATTGATAGTGGTAGTGGTAGAGTGTTGTTGATCCATGGTAGTAGTAGTGGAAGTGGTAGTGTGTGGTAGTGTTGGTGGTAGGAGTGGTAGTAGTAGTAGTAGTGGAAGTGGTAGTGGTGGTAGTGTTGGTGGTAGTAGTGGTGGTGGTAGTAGTAGTGGTAGTGTTGGTAGTAGAAGTGGTAGTAGTAGTAGTAGTAGTGGTAGTGGTGGTAGTGGTAGTAGTAGTGGTAATTATATGCTGGTAGGCCGGAGTGAAAGTGATGGTAGTATATCAACCCTCGTATAAGGCGAGTAGTGATTGGGGGTGGTGGTGAGGGTGATCGTGGGGTGTTGGAGAGAGAAGAAGCTGTTGGAGTGGCTTTGTTATGCACGAAGGTATAAATAAAGGGGTGTGTGGCCAGTTAGGAATGTTAGGATGGGAGTGGAAGAATGAGACAATGTAATCCTTCTGAACGGTGATTTGCGGATAACACAGAAAGAGAGAGAGAGATGGAGAGAGAGAGAGACGAGAGAAGAGGAGAGAAAGAGAGAGAGGAGAGAGTAAGAGGAGATAGAAACATAGAGGAGCGTGCGAGAGCGAGCGGAGAGAAAGAGAGACCTTTACTTAATCACGTTCACTTACCGCAAGAAAGAGAGAGGGAGGG
>CM064556.1:13655631-13695374 GCA_032716605.1 Paralithodes platypus | reverse complement strand
AATTAATCCTTTTTCGTTACCATATATCCTTCTCTAAGCTGTCATAAAATCGTTCTAAACTCAGTTGAAATAAAAAACCCAAAAGACGTCGCCTGGGACTGTAAGTGTTAAATTAGAATCTATACACAAAGTACACCCCCAACCCCAACATACATTATAGGCAAGCCTTACAACATCACACATTCCTACGTACATGATCAATCAACATAGTACACACCACACACGCACACATCACACCCACAAACAACCACTGTTTTCCTCTTGGTAGTGTCTGGTTGAACACACCCACACACACACACACACACACACACACAACACACACACACCACACACACACACAACAACAACAACAACCACATTTTTCTCAACTGACGTCAATTATTGAAACCACACACACACTACACACACACACACAACAACCACAACAACACACATTTTTCTCAAATGACGTCAATTATTGAAACACGCACACACACACACACACACACCACACACACAACACACACCACCCACACCACCGACCACACCACAACACATTTTTTCGCAACTGACGTCAATTTATTGAACCAACACACACACACACACACACACACACACACACTCACACACACACACAACAACAACAACAACACATTTTTCCCTCAACTGACGTCATTATTGAAACACACACACACACACTCACAAACATACACACAGTCACACACACACACCCACCCACCCAAATAACACCCACACCCACACACACACACACACACAACCCAACAACAACACATTTTTCTCAACTGACGTCAATTATTGACACACACACACACACACACACCCACAACAACAACAACAACACCATTTTCTCAACTGACGTCAATTATTGAAACACGGCACAACACACAACACACACCCCCACACACACACACACACAACAACAACAACAACACATTTTTCCTCAACGTGACGTCAAGTATTGAAACACACACACACACACACGCACCCACCCCACCACACACACCACACAACAACAACAACAACACATTTTTCTCAACTGACGTCAATTATTGAAACACACACACACA
Organism: Paralithodes platypus; assembly: GCA_032716605.1. Lineage (NCBI taxonomy): Eukaryota > Metazoa > Arthropoda > Malacostraca > Decapoda > Lithodidae > Paralithodes > Paralithodes platypus. The sequence goes on along the minus strand of CM064556.1, from coordinate 13,694,307 downwards.
CACACACACACACACACACACACACACACACACACACACAACAACAACAACAACAACAACACATTTTTCTCAACTGACGTCAATTATTGAAACACACACACACACACACACACACACACACACACACACACACACACACACACACACAATGCAAGCACACACACATAGTTATTATGTAAACTCATCTAATAATATAGATAATACAATTCTACCAATAGTTTCTCTAAGTATTATTATTTCAATGACTTGCATACATGCTATACTCAAACGTCTCTCTCTCTCTCTCTCTCTCTCTCTCTCAGTAGGTATGTAAGTGTAAATTCCCTCTCAAATTAATTTATTTCATTATTACTATTAAGGCCTGACCATCTAGCAGGGACCGCAAGGTGTGTGTGATTTGAGTATATGTGTAACTCTCTCTCTTTCTCTCTCACACACTCTCACACTCACTCTCTCACTCTCACATACTCTCTTTCTCTCTCTCTCACAGATACTCTCACACTCTCTCACACACACTCTCTCTCTCTCTCTCACATACTCTCTTTATCTCTCTATCTCTCTCTCCTCAACACACATCTCTCTTCTCCTCTCCTCTCTCACAACACCCTCCCTCTCCCTCTCTCTTATCAGCTACCCCTGACACCCACCATTAATATCCCTTATAATTCCTGACCTCCCACAAAAAAGTCTACTACTACTACTACTTGGTATTCTGTCTCATATTATTTTTATTAATCTCACCACCACACCCCCAATGAAATTAATTAAAGTATATATGATCCACCGGGATTCGAACCCGGGTTATCACACACATATTTTTGCCACCTTAACCATTACACCACCAGACGAGCTACTGTTCTTGTTCCGTGGCTTTTGGTCCTTTATTGTCTGGGGCTCAGGATGCTGTTCTGGGATGTTGTTGTTGTTGTTGGTGTTGTTGGTGTTGTTGTTGTTGTTGTTGTTGTTCTTCTTCTTCTTCTTCTTCTTCTTCTTCTTCTTCTTCTTCTTCTTCTTCTTCTTCTTCTTCTTCTTCTTTTTCTTCTTCTTCTTGTTGTTCGTTGTTTTGCTGTTGTTGTTGTTGTTGTTTTTGTTCATGTTTATATTTGTTGTTGATCATATTTGTGGTAGTGGTGGTGGTGGTGATGTGGGTGGTATTGATAGTGGTAGTGGTAGAGGTGTTGATCCTGGTATTAGTAGTGGAAGTGGTAGTGGTGGTAGTGTTGGTGGTAGGAGTGGTAGTAGTAGTAGTAGTGGAAGTGGTAGTGGTGGTAGTGTTGGTGGTAGTAGTGGTGGTGGTAGTAGTAGTGGTAGTGTTGGTAGTAGAAGTGGTAGTAGTAGTAGTAGTAGTGGTAGTGGTGGTAGTGGTAGTAGTAGTGGTAATTATATGCTGGTAAGCCGGAGTGAAAGTGATGGTAGTATATCAAACATCGATAAGCGAGTGATGGGGGTGGTGAGGGTGATCGTGGGGTGTTGGAGAGAGAAGAAGCTGTTGGAGTGGCTTTGTTATGCACGAAGGTATAAATAAAGGGGTGTGTGGCCAGTTAGGAATGTTAGGATGGGAGTGGAAGAATGAGACAATGTAATCCTTCTGAACGGTGATTTGCGGATAACACAGAGAGAGAGAGAGAGAGAGAGAGAGAGAGAGAGAGAGAGAGAGAGAGAGAGAGAGAGAGAGAAACAGAGAGAGCGCGAGAGCGAGCGAGAGAAAGAGAGAGACTTTACTTAATCACGTTCACTTACCGCAAGAAAGAGAGAGGGAGGGAGGGAGGGAGGGAGAGAGAGAAAGAGAGAGAGAGAGAGATAGACTACTAACTTAATCATGTTCATTTACCACAAGAGAAAAAGAGAGAGAGAGAGAGAGAGAGAGAGAGAGAGAGAGAGAGAGAGAGAGAGAGAGAGAGAGAGAGTTGACTTAATCACGTTCATTTACCGCAAGAAAGAGAGAGAGAGAGAGAGAGAGAGAGAGAGAGAGAGAGAGAGAGAGAGAGCATATAGATAAAAATACGTCACCGGTACAGAAGGGGTTACAGTGGGGGGGGGGGGGGTATATCGTTATTACAGCATATTAGAAGTCTTACAGTATTCCTAGAGGGACACTTAACGAGTACTAGGGAATTTAGGCTTGCTTTGATACATAATACTTTGATTAAATTACTGCTGATACTTCATACAAACACACGCACACATACAGTATATACACATGCTCTCTCTCTCTCTCTCTCTCACACACACAAACACACACACACTCTCCTCATTTTATTTTCTCTCTCTCTCTCTTTCACTCTCACTCACTCTCTATCACACACACACACACTCCCCTCTCTCTCTCTCACATACACCCATACACACACACGTAACACACATTACACACCCACGTAATGGATATATACACAGTCTCAGATTGTATATTTCCTTTGTCATCTTTTATGCTACTCTTTCTCAATGCCAACCTACTATTACATCACCTACAGTTTATCTATCTATCTGTATCTATCTATCTATCTATATCTATCTATCTATCTAACCATCCACACCCCTGTCTTCCCCCATTACTTCCACTAGACAAATATCTTGCCTCAAACCCGCGACTGACTGCGTTTGTAAATGAATAACTTTATTTTATTCCCCCCTCAGATTCATCAACGATTATTGCGTATATATATTACTAAGACGTTACTCTCTTCTTCCCAGATATACGAAAGATCACTTATAACTGTGTTATGTTACTAACCCATCTGTCCCCTACTAACTTCCTAATCCTGCCACAGACATTAGTTCCAGGGCAATAGTTCCCTTTCCCATTTTCCCATACCCACTCTAAACCACTGTTTGGACACTTGATTGATTGATTGATTGATTGATCCTCAGTGTTTTGGAGGACAAGCAGCCTAGAGGGGGTCACTAGATCTGTTGTTGCTTGATTTCCTTTGTACTCCTTTGCACTCCCTGTACCACCACCTCTACACTACCACCACTACCCCCACTCTTCCTCCACCCTCCCCTCCCTCATCTCCACTCCACCACCACCTCCACCATCACACTACCACCACCACCACCACCCCACCCTCATCTCCACTCCACCACTCCCACCCCCACCTCCACTCCCCCTCCACCACCACCACCACCCCACCCTCATCTCCACTCCACCACTCCCACACCCCCACCACTCCCCCTCCACCATATGCCACCACCACCACACTACCACCACCACCACCCCACCCTCATCTCCACTCCACCACTCCACCACACCCCCTCCACACCCCCGCCACCATATGCCACCACCACCACCACCACTCTGCCAACAGCTAGTTATCGTGTGCGCCTCACAGACCATTATAGGCCTACCTACCTGTTTTTACTTCACTAACTTACCTTTTTATTTAGCTGAGTCTGGTTGAGCCTTCCTCGTTGGTTTGACTCGGTGGGGTATTTGTGATGGTAGTGTGTGTGTGTGTGTGTGTGTGTATGTGTGTGTGTGTGTGTGTGTGTGTGTGTAGTAGTAGTAGTAGTAGTAGTAGTAGAAGTTGGGGTGTTGAGTGTTATTGTGTGTAGGAGCTGAAATTTTTGAGTGCGTGTGTGTGTGGTTGTGTTTAGTAGTAGTAGTTGGCGTATGTGTGTGTGTGTGTGTACGCGTGCCAAACCTCACACTAATTCAGCCTGACTAACTTGACGTTTAGTATTAGTCCGTTTCCCTTGTTTTTATAAGAAATAGGTTCAACATTTCGGGTTCAAAGGCATTTTAGATTGTTTATATTTTCATCCAGCTTTGACGGGACTTTATTGTATTATTAACCTACTTTTAATAAATTATAAATAGTATCGGTGTTTATCATAATTATAACCTCTGCGTTGGCTAACATGATGTCTTATTTATTTTTTGATTTTTTTATATAATTTTTGTTTTTAAAGTATGCTCCCTAAACCTCTATCAAGCTTCAAAGAACACCCCCAAGACCCCCCTTCGTGATTAATTTGTACATTTTTGGAATAATACGAGAACAAAATTGCTCATGGAAAATTGAGGGAAAAAGCGCTCGTGTGACAGCGGCTTTAATTAACCCCTTCTTCATCACCGTGTCGTCCTTTAAACTTTATTCTGGCTACTATTAGACGCTTTTAATCAGGTTAAAAAGGTCCACCAGCATTTAATTGGCTTCGAACTATCCCACTTAATCAAATTTACTACCAAAAATCCGTCTTAAACTACACATAATCGTCTAAATATAGCTATAATTTGCGCATAAGACGTCGCCGGCACAGAAGGGTTAATGTGTTTATTGAGTTATTTTCACTGTAACAGGTTGGTGTTCTTTCATCAGTGGTAACAATGGCCTGCCTTATAGTATAGTAACCCCAGCCATGTTAACAATGGCTGGCCTTATAGTATAGTAACCCCAGCCACGTTAACAATGCCTGGCCTTATAGTATAGTAACCCCAGCCATGTTAACAATGCCTGGCCTTATAGTATAGTAACCCCAGCCATGTTAACAATGGCTGGCCTTATAGTATAGTAACCCCAGCCACGTTACAATGCCTGGCCTTATAGTATAGTAACCCCAGCCACGTTAACAATGCCTGGCCTTATAGTATAGTAACCCCAGCCACGTTAACAATGCCTGGCCTTATAGTATAGTAACCCCAGCCACGTTAACAATGGCTGGCCTTATAGTATAGTAACCCCAGCCACGTTAACAATGCCTGGCCTTATAGTATAGTAACCCCAGCCATGTTAACAATGGCTGGCCTTATAGTATAGTAACCCCAGCCACGTTAACAATGCCTGGCCTTATAGTATAGTAACCCCAGCCACGTTAACAATGCCTGGCCTTATAGTATAGTAACCCCAGCCACGTTAACAATGGCCGGCCTTATAGTATAGTAACCCCAGCCACGTTAACAATGGCTGGCCTTATAGTATAGTAACCCCAGCCACGTTAACAATCCCTGGCCTTATAGTATAGTAACCCCAGCCACGTTAACAATGGCCGGCCTTATAGTATAGTAACCCCAGCCACGTTAACAATGCCTGGCCTTATAGTATAGTAACCCCAGCCATGTTAACAATGGCTGGCCTTATAGTATAGTAACCCCAGCCACGTTAACAATGCCTGGCCTTATAGTATAGTAACCCCAGCCACGTTAACAATGGCTGGCCTTATAGTATAGTAACCCCAGCCACGTTAACAATGCCTGGCCTTATAGTATAGTAACCCCAGCCACGTTAACAATGGCTGGCCTTATAGTATAGTAACCCCAGCCACGTTAACAATGGCCGGCCTTATAGTATAGTAACCCCAGCCACGTTAACAATGCCTGCCCTTATAGTATAGTAACCCCAGCCACGTTAACAATGCCTGGCCTTATAGTATAGTAACCCCAGCCACGTTAACAATGCCTGGCCTTATAGTATAGTAACCCCAGCCACGTTAACAATGCCTGGCCTTATAGTATAGTAACCCCAGCCACGTTAACAATGCCTGGCCTTATAGTATAGTAACCCCAGCCACGTTAACAATGGCCGGCCTTATAGTATAGTAACCCCAGCCACGTTAACAATGGCTGGCCTTATAGTATAGTAACCCCAGCCACGTTAACAATGCCTGGCCTTATAGTATAGTAACCCCAGCCACGTTAACAATGCCTGGCCTTATAGTATAGTAACCCCAGCCACGTTAACAATGCCTGGCCTTATAGTATAGTAACCCCAGCCACGTTAAGGAGGGTCACCGGCTTTTGTTTTATCTTTCTTTCCTGTTCTCTCTTTCCCTGGCTTGTATCCATTCGGCCCCATTCAGCCAACTGTTTTAAGACTTTTATCCCCATTCAGGTGTCGATTTCTTCATGGTGAGCGAGAAATCCGGCTTCGCCTGAGACATTTTTCGCCAGGAAAGTACCTGGATGGGGATAAACGTCTTAAAACAGTAGGCTGAATGGGGCCGAATGGATAAAAGCCAAAGAGAGAGGGAGAGAAAGAGAAAACAAAGCGAGGTGGGCTCCCTTAAGAGGAATACACCGTAGCTCTCACACAATGGAAGAAGCCAGTTTGTTGTCAACATGGTTGTTGACCCAGTGTTAACTTTGTTGACTTTTAATCTCAGATGAGAATACAGTGGCTTGTTTACCGACGAGTACAGGCTGTGTGAAAAATTACAAAGTAAAGCACAATTTCAGCCTTAATTGACTTTCATTCTTAACAACGATGATATAATATATACTGTATATATATATATATATATATATATATATATATAATTATATAGTCCATTGCTCATATACAATGTGCACGTAAAGCATAGTTTTAATATTAATGAGATGGCTAAGGTTGAAGCCGATGATTATTGTATTAAAATTAATGGAACAGTTATAACCAGTGTCTATTATATTTTTATTATTTTCTTAGTTTCCTCCCTAGACCTCTATCAAGCTTAAAAAAAAAAAAAAAAAAAAAACAGACCCCCCTTCAAGATTTATTTGTACATTTTTCGGCAGGGCAGGTCCCTCATACAAATACAGGTTCGCTAGTGCTCGCCAGGAAAAAACCAACAACTAAATGACACGAAAAGTCCTAATATTGACATAAAAATGGGGTGAAAAGTCTTTAAAATTGCCAAACTTATGGAAGAAACGTCTAAAAATCTGTAAACTGACTGGGCTAAACGTGAGGGAGAAGGTGGACCAGAAAAACGACCCATCTCCCCTTAAAGATATAGGATTAATAGTGATAGTGGCCAGAATCGGCAGGAGGGTTGACTTATTTGTCTGACTGTACACTGGTCATCACTCCTCCACAACACAACTGTTCTGTCTTGTGTGTTTGTCATCCTGCATCTGTTATCCCTTCCTCTCTCTCTCTCTCTCACTCACTCACTCACTCACACACACTCACACACACACACTCACTCACTCACACTCTCTCTCTCTCTCTCTCCAACATGCAACCATGGCTGGAAATTAGAATTGAAAAGGTTCAGCACTAGTATTTGTGGAATTTTTTTCACATACAAGATCTGTTCTACCTGGAACTAACTTCCCGCCGAAGTTGTAAGCAGTTCTTCAGTAGAGCAGTTCACGACGAGAGTAAATAGTATTTAGCACACTCTGTAATGAGTGTAGTGCACTAAACAGTCTCTCTCCTTCCACTTCCAGTATCTCCTTGGAATGACCGCAAGGTCTCAAAGATACTAACTATCCCTTGTAACTCCGTGTATCTCTCTCTCTCTCTCTCTCTCACTATATATATATATATATATATACTGTATATATATATTGCCAAATTCAAGGTGAGATAGTCAAAATGTCTGGATGCACGGAGCTTGAAGCAGCCAAATCATACGATAAGGGAAAGACACTCTTCCTCCCCCCCCCCCCCCCCTCCTTTCAAAACCACTCACTCACTCACTCTTCCCCCCCCCCCCCTTCCAAAACCAAAGGAGCTCCTCATAGAGGCGTGAGAAAGCCAATCCATCTTCAGTGGCCTTCTTTTTTCTCTCCCTACAGACGCCATTGATCTCTCTTTGACGGAGCTTTTTTGTTTGCCTCCCAGCGTTGCACTGGAAGAGATACGTCAAAATCAATACTGCGTCAAAATCAATACTCCGTCAAAATCAATACCTCGTCAAAATCAATACCCCGTCAAAATCAATACCGTGTCAAAATCAATACTGCATCAAAATCAATACTGCGTCAAAATCAATACTGCGTCAAAATCAATACTGCGTCAAAATCAATACCTCGTCAAAATCAATACCCCGTCAAAATCAATACTGCGTCAAAATCAATACCCCGTCAAAATCAATACCCCGTCAAAATCAATACCCCGTCAAAATCAATACCCCGTCAAAATCAATACCGTGTCAAAATCAATACTGCATCAAAATCAATACTGCATCAAAATCAATACTGCGTCAAAATCAATACTGCATCAAAATCAATACTGCATCAAAATCAATACTGCATCAAAATCAATACTGCGTCAAAATAAATACTGCGTCAAAATAAATACTGCGTCAAAATCAATACTGCGCATAAATCCATGATGATAATTTGTATGTAATTGCTCGTAGTGGAGTGGATGTGGACAGCAGACATGGATACAAGGTGGAAGGGGGGGGGTGGGTGGACGGGGGTAGGTATGTAAGAGGGGGGGGGGGGGAGACACATGAAAGGGGGTGGGGGCGGTACAAGGGGTCTCAAGGGTAGATGACTGGAGGCGTACCACTACCAGGAGAATGGGTCCACCACCACCACCACCTCCACCACCATTACTAACTCCACCACCTCCACCACCATTACTAACTCCACCACCACCACCACCACTACTACCTCCACCACCATTACTAACTCCACCACCTCCACCACCATTACTACCTCCGGTGACGTTTTACTTATTTGATTTCAACTACATTCAGACGAATTTGTGAAGCTCAGGACAGATGTATATGGTAGCTAGAAGGATTAATGGAGATAGTCTGTAGCCTTTTAATGGGTAGATGTCCTTCCTAAGCTGAATACAATCGTCAAATAGTTGTCCAGCAATATAATGGAAACAAGACAAATCCATATATCACCCTCCTCTCCCACATCACCTACTGAAAAAAAAAAAAAAAAAAAAAAAAAAAAAAAAAATAATAATAATAATAATAATAATACCATAAAGAATGAAGTGCAACGAAAACCAAACGAGATCTCCTTTCTTCGTAAGGGGGGATGGTTGGTTCTTCTGCCCCCCCCCCCCCCCCCCCCTCCCCCCTTCCTTTCCTTCTCCCTAATCTTTAGCCCCCTTAGTTTTCAGCTTTTTAGACGTTTGACCCATTAGTTTGGCGATTTTAAGACTTTTCGTCCCATTTATTTGAAGAAGTAGGAGCATCAAGAAGGATACAGAAAGCAGAAACAGGAGAAACTATAGTCTATTCGCTGTAAGTAGGTGAGAAATCATGACTTCTAACCTCTAACTAAAAAACGACTAGAGTAATCGAGCTAATATTTCTACCATTTGGGAAGAGTCAGTCAAGGAATAGATGTAGAAAAGTACAACCAATTGGCTCTAGCTCTTTTCGAGTTACAGAGGATAGAGGTAATGATTTATCGTCTAATAGATGTAGAAAAGTACAACCAATTGGCTCTAGCTCTTTTCGAGTTACAGAGGATAGAGGTAATGATTTATCGTCTAATAGATGTAGAAAGTACAACCAATTGGCTCTAGCTCTTTTCGAGTTACAGAGGATAGAGGTAATGATTTATCGTCTAATAGATGTAGAAAAGTACAACCAATTGGCTCTAGCTCTTTTCGAGTTACAGAGGATAGAGGTAATGATTTATCGTCTAATAGATGTAGAAAAGTACAACCAATTGGCTCTAGCTCTTTTCGAGTTACAGAGGATAGAGGTAATGATTTATCGTCTAATAGATGTAGAAAGTACAACCAATTGGCTCTAGCTCTTTTCGAGTTACAGAGGATAGAGGTAATGATTTATCGTCTAATAGATGTAGAAAGTACAACCAATTGGCTCTAGCTCTTTTCGAGTTACAGAGGATAGAGGTAATGATTTATCGTCTAATAGATGTAGAAAAGTACAACCAATTGGCTCTAGCTCTTTTCGAGTTACAGAGGATAGAGGTAATGATTTATCGTCTAATAGATGTAGAAAAGTACAACCAATTGGCTCTAGCTCTTTTCGAGTTACAGAGGATAGAGGTAATGATTTATCGTCTAATAGATGTAGAAAAGTACAACCAATTGGCTCTAGCTCTTTTCGAGTTACAGAGGATAGAGGTAATGATTTATCGTCTAATAGATGTAGAAAAGTACAACCAATTGGCTCTAGCTCTTTTCGAGTTACAGAGGATAGAGGGAATGATTTATCGTCTAATAGATGTAGAAAAGTACAACCAATTGGCTCTAGCTCTTTTCGAGTTACAGAGGATAGAGGTAATGATTTATCGTCTAATAGATGTAGAAAAGTACAACCAATTGGCTCTAGCTCTTTTCGAGTTACAGAGGATAGAGGTAATGATTTATCGTCTAATAGATGTAGAAAAGTACAACCAATTGGCTCTAGCTCTTTTCGAGTTACAGAGGATAGAGGTAATGATTTATCGTCTAATAGATGTAGAAAAGTACAACCAATTGGCTCTAGCTCTTTTCGAGTTACAGAGGATAGAGGTAATGATTTATCGTCTAATAGATGTAGAAAAGTACAACCAATTGGCTCTAGCTCTTTTCGAGTTACAGAGGATAGAGGTAATGATTTATCGTCTAATAGATGTAGAAAAGTACAACCAATTGGCTCTAGCTCTTTTCGAGTTACAGAGGATAGAGGTAATGATTTATCGTCTAATAGATGTAGAAAAGTACAACCAATTGGCTCTAGCTCTTTTCGAGTTACAGAGGATAGAGGTAATGATTTATCGTCTAATAGATGTAGAAAAGTACAACCAATTGGCTCTAGCTCTTTTCGAGTTACAGAGGATAGAGGTAATGATTTATCGTCTAATAGATGTAGAAAAGTACAACCAATTGGCTCTAGCTCTTTTCGAGTTACAGAGGATAGAGGTAATGATTTATCGTCTAATTACAGCGAATAGACTACCTATCGTACCTGACACCAACACTCCAGCCACACGGGAGAGTACCTCTGGAGGCGTCAGAACTACAGTGACAAACAATGGTCCCACGCACTCTCTGGGCCAGTACGTCCCCCTCACACTCTGGGCCAGCAGGTCCCCCTCACACTCAGGTCAGCACGTCCCCCTCACACTCAGGCCTGCACGTCCCCTTCACATTCAGGTCAGCACGTCCCCCTCACACTCAGGTCAGCACGTCCCCCTCACACTCTGGGCCAGCACGTCCCCTTCACACTCAGGGCCAGCACGTCCCCCTCACACTCTGGCCAGCACGTCCCCTTCACACTCAGGCCGCAATCACCAGATGCTTTCACAAAAAGTAAGACTATAATTTAAATAGCTTACACGGCAGTCGGTAGCTCAACGTAACCAAACCTTTTAGGCGTGGGAGCACCAGAACCCTCAAAACAAACCTGGACATGTAGGGCCTCCACAGGTTTCACATCAGGGCACCTCATATCTAACATAAGTTTGCTGACACAGCATAGTAACAGGCATGGTGCAGCATAGTAACTGGCTGATACTTGAAGTGTAGCAACCAACAACATCAACGCTGCCTAGCCGCTGTGAACCACAATCACCAACCAGCCTCAAGAAGATAATTATCTACCCAGCCGCTTTGAAGAGGAAGAAGACGATCAGACAGTCGAGTTTTACATGCCGTCATTCATCAACACTAAAGACCAAGAAATAAAAAATAAAAATAAATAAAAAACAAAAATAGACATAACCTGCTACCCAAAAAAACAAAGAAAAGGATAGACATAACCTGGTACCGACACCGACAGTTGGTAGCGCCTTATATGTGATAATTACCGTTAGTTAGTATCTGATAACCCTCACGTCTCATGCTCGCCTTTCAGTCACTTCGCTCCTCACTGAATAAAGACAGGATTCCAACATGTCTTCGCCGCTGCCTAACCATCAGCGTCATCAGACCTGCCTTCGGGGACCTATAGTGGGACTACAACCTACATACATGTACTAATCTCTTATGCCCATTATTCAAGTGTTGTACTGTACATAATTATAAAGTAGTATAAGTGATCCAGTGTATTTAAGAACCCGGATTATCATTATCATAGTTTTGTTTTTGTTTTTTCTATATTCCAACTACTCCCTCTCGGGCATAGGCTGAGAGCCTTTACACTCTACCGCTGAACACGGTGAGGCCCGTGAGGTCTTGTTCCAGTCTAGGGAGTGAGACATGCAAAGCACCCCGGCTCGAAGCAACTCCATCTCTGAAGCTGCTCCGCCTCCGTGCTTCACAGTCTTATCCCCCACACACAGACCCTCACTCTCAGAACGCTACCTATTGAGCAATTAACTCACTAGGCATTGCCCTCCCCCCCCCCCCCCTAACATATTTTGAATATGGGAATATTCATACAATGCTATTTAATCAGGGATTTAATTTGGCATTTCGGTGTGCTGTGGTAATGCACTGAAACTAGGTACAGCACAAATTCCATCCCAATAATATCTTCCCATTGACATATTGGGATTCGAACCCGGGTCCATTGGATTACCAGTCCAGTGGCAAGACCACTCTGCCACACCTGTGGTTGTGTTATATTGTTTTACATAATGTATATGTCTTTATTTCTGTGAGGAGCGAAGTGACTGAAAGGCGAGCATGAGACGTGTGGGTGATCAGATACTCTTCTCTTCTAACTAACGGTAATTATCACTTATAAGGCGTAGCTACCAACTGTCGGTGTCGGCAGCAGGTTATGTCTATCTTGTCTAGGTCATCAGGGATATATAGGAAACCGGACCAAGTGTATAAGACAAAGAGAGAGAAGGATATAACAGGATATATCATCATCACCATCACCATCATCATTTCTGCCAGTTAACATCACCAACAACAAACTAAGACTCTCACATCATCACCACAACCATCATCATCATCTCTGTCAGTTAACATCACCAACAACAAACTAAGGCTCTCACATCATCACCACAACCATCATCATCATCTCTGTCAGTTAACATCACCAATTACAACTAAGACCCTCACATCACCATCTTCACCACACCCATAATCATCATATTTCTGTCATTTAGCATCACTAACCACAAGCAACGACTCTCACATCATCACCACAACCTTCATCATCATCAATCCTGTCAGCTATCATCACTAATTATGACTAACGACTCTTAAATCACCGCAACCATCATCATAATTTCTGTCATTTAACATCACCAATTACAACTTTTAAAATCTGAAAACTAATGGGGCTAAACATAAGGAAGAAGGACGACCAGAAAAACGACCCATCTCCCCTAAAATCAAACGGTAATGGTAGATTCAGCCCATCACGAATACCGACTTATACCTACCTACCCTATTCACATCCCTATTCAACATCTGACAAGACATAAATAAACACAGTGAGAGCCAAACGTAGTGACAGCTGAGACATGACTTATTAGCGCCACTGTACAGACCAAGTTTCATCTAAATTAGTGTAACGTGTTTGAGAAACCCTTCTTCCAAACTGATCATCACACAACGACGGTCTATTAATTTCTCCAAAATTATTTTATTGGCGGAAAAAACCCCCATAAAGTTAATGAATATCACATAATCCTTGCAAAGCTATTGGTCTCAGCCTTTATGTCCCCAATTGCCGACTTGCGAGTTTCGTTCTATAAGGAAGTTGGAGCTGTAGACGATTGTTAACATAATTTACAGCTAAAATACGGTCGTAGTGCATAATATATATACATAAAACCCAATTCAACGTACCATATATCTATCAGAAACGTATATTATTATAGCATTTCTGTTTAATATCGATGTTCACGGCTCCAACTTCCTTATAGCCTGAAACTCGCAAGTCGTCAATTTACCTAGGCTATTATGTAATTTGTATCCATAATACTGTATATTGCCAAGCTATGCCATCCATAATACTGTATATTGCCAAGCTATGCCATCCATAATACTGTATATTGCCAAGCTATGCCATCCATAATACTGTATATTGCCAAGCTATGCCATCCATAATACTGTATATTGCCAAGCTATGCCATCCATAATACTGTATATTGCCAAGCTATGCCATCCATAATACTGTATATTGCCAAGCTATGCCATCCATAATACTGTATATTGCCAAGCTATGCCATCCATAATACTGTATATTGCCAAGCTATGCCATCCATAATACTGTATATTGCCAAGCTATGCCATCCATAATACTGTATATTGCCAAGCTATGCCATCCATAATACTGTATATTGCCAAGCTATGCCATCCATAATACTGTATATTGCCAAGCTATGCCATCCATAATACTGTATATTGCCAAGCTATGCCATCCATAATACTGTATATTGCCAAGCTATGCCATCCATAATACTGTATATTGCCAAGCTATGCCATCCATAATACTGTATATTGCCAAGCTATGCCATCCATAATACTGTATATTGCCAAGCTATGCCATCCATAATACTGTATATTGCCAAGCTATGCCATCCATAATACTGTATATTGCCAAGCTATGCCATCCATAATACTGTATATTGCCAAGCTATGCCATCCTGAAATCGCTGGAGTTGCGTACCGCGAAAAATAGCTTAACCCCTTGAAGCTCTGACGCGTTTTAGCAGTTTATTATGGGTATCATTAGACTAATTTATGCAGCTTAGGAAGGATCTGTGGGTATTAAAAGGGTAAATACTATCTCCATCAACCCCTGTATGATTGACCCCCCCCCCCCCCCCCGTATACTGGTGTCGTCGTTGTATGTCTGTTTGTCCGCAAACTCCTGGTCCTTTTGATGGATTTTCACAAGTTGGAGGCCAGGATTCCCTAAACAATCATCAAACCTCACCTTTCAAAATGATGACGTATTTTGACGTTTTGTTCTGGCTGTCATTAGACGATTTTATACAGCTAAGGCAAGATCTGTGGTAAAGACTATCTCAATCAAACAACAACAACAACCCTCTTTCTTCCATAATTATACCCTCCCTAATCTGAATAGTATCGTCTAACAATAGCCAGGAAAACAAAACAAAAATGCGTGTAATCGGATCTTCAAAGAATTGTAAAATAGTAAAACATAGGAAAACAAAACCCACAGAAATAGACAGTGTGTATTTGTCACCAAGATATAATTATGTGTGTGGCTCGCTGCACTTGCCAAAAATCACTGAAAAGACTAATGGGTGAAGATAAAGAAAAGTAACTAGACCAATCACCAAGACAAACAGCCAGTCATTCACCATCCCCCCTTCCCCCCTGGTCTGACCATCACCGTGCCCTTCCTCCCTCACCATCACTGCCAGCCTCATCAGTAGGGGGGGGGGGGGGGTCACCGTCTAAGCTATTGTCTTCACTTGAAACAACAATAACACCTCCATCATCAACACTGCCACCACTACTACCACCATCGTCATCACTGCCACCACTACTACCACTGTCATCATCACTGCCATCACTACCACCACCACCATCATCAACACCAGGGTGAGGGCTGGTTCTATCCAGAGTGATGTTTGGCATCCTCTACCCAACCTTAGCCGAATCTGTCTGTCTCTTTCCCTGTACTACTTTTCCTTCTAAGTGCTGACGAGATCACCCAATTGAGTGGCACTGCAAGGTGCCACAGATCCCCCAGATCCCTCCCTATTATGTCCCCAGATCCCTCCCTATTATGTCCCCAGATCCCTCCCTATTATGACCCCAGATCCCTCCCTATTATGTCCCCAGATCCCTCCCTATTATGTCCCCAGATCCCTCCCTATTATGTCCTCAGATCCCTCCCTATTATGTCCCCAGATCCCTCCCTATTATGTCCCCAGATCCCTCCCTATTATGTCCCCAGATCCCTCCCTATTATGTCCCCAGATCCCTCCCTATTATGTCCCCAGAGCCCTCCCTATTATGTCTTCAGATCCCTCCCTATTATGTCCCCAGAGCCCTCCCTATTATGTCCCCAGATCCCTCCCTATTATGTCCCCAGATCCCTCCCTATTATGTCCCCAGATCCCTCCCTATTATGTCCCCAGAGCCCTCCCTATTATGTCCCCAGATCCCTGCCTATTATGTCCCCAGATCCCTCCCTATTATGTCCCCAGAGCCCTCCCTATTATGTCCCCAGATCCCTCCCTATTATGTCCCCAGATCCCTCCCTATTATGTCCCCAGATCCCTCCCTATTATGTCCCCAGATCCCTCCCTATTATGTCCCCAGAGCCCTCCCTATTATGTCCCCAGATCCCTGCCTATTATGTCCCCAGATCCCTCCCTATTATGTCCCCAGAGCCCTCCCTATTATGTCCCCAGATCCCTCCCTATTATGTCCCCAGATCCCTCCCTATTATGTCCCCAGATCCCTCCCTATTATGTCTTCAGATCCCTCTCACTTGTCCTTGAACATCTTTCGTATATGTCTCCTCTAATACCATCACGACCCTCTGAAATATTGTTCCTTTAACTATGTGTACATTTACGCTAGCCTGCACTTGGTAGCAGCACTTATCTCCGAAATGTTGCCTTTTGGAACCTGTGGTGACTAACTTCAGGATGTAAAACGAAAGCCTAATCCTGTTACATTAGTCTTAATTACTCTATATGCAAAGGTAAAATGTAATTCAGGTATATTTTCTTGAATTAGCATTGTTTGGCCCATTTTATCACTTCCAAAGACATCATTTGAACTATAAACCACATTTTTATCTTTGCATATCCAGTAATAATGACTAAATTTAGCTATACATATAAAACATAATCAAGTCTAAAAGGAATGGACTCGACTTTCGCTGGACACCCTGGACTGCCTGTTATCCCGGTCAATGTGTGTGGACAAACAGTAATGCAAGTAATGGTCGCTCTTCTGTAAATCTAAAATGACTTACTTAACAATGGGAAAGGGGTGAGACCTTTTTTTTTTTTTTTTTTTTTTTTTTAAATCCTGGTTAACAAATAGTACAGTTTGTTTCCCTGTGTGTGTGGGGGGTGGGGGGGGGGGGGGCCCCGAAGGGGGTCTCCAGGTTTGTAATTAGTGCTAGCTGGCCACAGAGGTATCAGGCGCTATATACCCTATTCCATGTAAGTAGGCCAAATCATCTTGAACGTTAACCCCCTTCTGTAGCGGCGACGTCTTGTTTACTTTATTCTGGCTACTATTAGACTATTTTAGTCAGTTTAAAAAGGGCCTCCAGCAATTAACAGGCTTCGAACTATCTCACTTAGCCATTTTACTACCACAGATCCTTCTTAAACTGCACAAAATCGTCTAAATATAGCCAGAATAAACTTACAAAGGCGTCCCCGGTACAGAAGGGGTTAACTTAAACGAAATGGGGCGAACAGTGTTAAAATCGTCAAACTAATGGGCCGAACGTCTTATAATCTTAATAAATGAAGGTCAATGTTTGTCTGTCAGTTACCCGACCTTTGTACCTTTGTTACTAAACTCCTCCCACAGTTTTGGTGCCAGGTGGGAGTGTGGGGCACCGTTGGAAAGCCCAGGCTTTGGAGATGGTTTTAGGCGAGTTTAGTGGAAATCAGAGGCACTTTTGTTTAATAACATTTTCGGCAGAACTTATGTAGTATAGGGGAGCGAAAAAAATGCGAAAAAAATGGCCGTTTGAGGCAGAAGGAGGCCTCCGATCGAAAAGGTGTATGGAACGAAAGTTGTTCGCAGCCCCCCAAAATGGGGGTACGGATGAGGTCAGATCCAAAATCGGAGGTAATTTAGCAGCCGAAATCGAGGTCGCCGTTTAATGAGGCACAGGGAGGTCGAGGCCGGTGATTATGGTAGTAGTAGTATTGTGATGATTGTGGTAGTAGTGATTGATGATGGTGATTATGGTAGTAGAATTTAAACCCGGGCATCGCCGGGTACCCCTCCTAGTCTCAAATATAGCTTACAAACGACTAGACTAATCGAGATATACCAAGGATAATGGGTGTGAAAACTTACAGCTCATTTGCTCTAGCCTTTTTTGAGTCACAGAGGTTAGGGTTCAGGATTTATGGCCTATCTATTTGGAACAGGGTATTGGATACTCGCCCAAATAGTCTCGTCCTGTCCGGGAATCGAACCATGGTCTTCTCGGCTGTGAACTGAACTTGTTATCCAATACGACACACGACCTACCTCAAATATGCTCTGGCCCTTTCAATTATTTACTGAGGTTCTTATATATTATTTTTGTATTTGTTTTTATACTCCCAGCCTGACTCAAACCACCGACAGTCAGGACGAGTGTCTATTCTTTAATCCACTACACTACGGCGTGATAAAGGAAACTTAACCTTTTCCTATTTATATATCTTCAATCTCAACCCTAAACAGATCCACAAATCCTTTCTACTTGGTTTCCCTGTCCGTGTGAGTGATATTCCCTAGTCCTCCTCAAAGGTCGCACTTGATGTCACTGTGAGGGCCTGCTACAGATTCCCCCCCAAGGTTGAATTCCAAGGTCTGGGAGGCTGAGTGAGAGGTATGAGCTGGGTGACGTCAACCTGGCTTTTTGTCAACCTTCACCGGCAATGTCTCTTACTTGGAGGGTTGAGGGTTTGTTGTGCTGTTTTTGTATATATATATATATATATATATATGTGTGTGTGTGTGTGTGTGTGTTGAGTTTTCGCTCAACAGGAAGAAATCTACACGTGAGTGGGGCGAAACTTCTTGAAATCGCCTTCATAATTGGGGCGAAACAGGGGGAGTATAGCCCCAAATGATTAGCCTGTGGATGAGGCAGTTTATAGGGGGAGTGACGTCAACCAGTCTTTTTACCACCCTTCACCGTCATTATGTAGGTGTAGAGGCTCACTTACACGTCACTCACAATCAGCAGTTGCAGCAATGAGGATGGCTATGTTATCATCATTTGCAGCAATGAGGATGGCTATGTTATCATCATTTGCAGCAATGAGGATGGCTATGTTATCATCATTTGCAGCAATGAGGATGGCTATGTTCTCATCATTTGCAGCAATGAGGATGGCTATGTTCTCATCATTTGCAGCAATGAGGATGGCTATGTTCTCATCATTTGCAGCAATGAGGATGGCTATGTTCTCATCATTTGCAGCAATGAGGATGGCTATGTTCTCATCAATGGCAGCAATGAGGATGGCTATGTTCTCATCATTTGCAGCAATGAGGATGGCTATGTTCTCATCATTTGTAAAACTTATGAATCAACGATATAATGGGCCCAGATCTGGCAAAATAATGTGTATATACAGAGTGGTCCATAGGGAATTATCCTGTATTTGTATATACAGAGCGGTCCATAGGGAATTATCCTGTATTTGTATATACAGAGCGGCCCATAGGGAATTATCCTGTATTTGTATGACAGAGCGGCCCATAGGGAATTATCCTGTATTTGTATATACAGAGCGGCCCATAGGGAATTATCCTGTATTTGTATATACAGAGCGGCCCATAGGGAATTATCCTGTATTTGTATATACAGAGCGGTCCATAGGGAATTATCCTGTATTTGTATATACAGAGCGGCCCATAGGGAATTATCCTGTATTTGTATATACAGAGCGGTCCATAGGGAATTATCCTGTATTTGTATATACAGAGCGGCCCATAGGGAATTATCCTGATTGTATATACGAGCGGGTCCATAGGGAATTATCCTGTATTTGTATATACAGAGCGGCCCATAGGGAATTCTCATGTATTTTATAATTATATGAGAATATCCTGATTATCGTGTGAAGCCGTCCTTGTGGCGTAATGATTAAGGTGGCAACAATTTGTGTGTGATAACCCGGGTTCGAATCCTGGCGGATCATATATACTTTAATTAATTTCATTGAGGGTGTTTGGTGTTGTGGTGAAATTAATAAAATATAGAATATATATATATATATATATATATATATATATATATATATATATATATATATATATATATATATATATTTAACCCCTTCAGTACCAGTGACGTCCTTTTATCAAGGGTTGGCTACTATAAGACGATTTTATTCAGTTTAAAAAGGGCTTCCAGCAATTAACAAGCTGCGAACTAGCTCACTTAATCCATTTTACTACCTCAGATCCTTCTTAAGCTGCACAACATTGTTTAAATACAGCACGAATAGCATGAGAAAGACGTCACTGCTACAGGAGTGGCTCATTTTTGTTCGCCATCATTAGACGATTTTATTCAGTTTAGGACGAATATTTTCTAGGAATTAGAGGTTTAATTAAAAGGGATAGTGATTGTCCCTCTTGATTCATAGGGAATAATGTAAACGTTCTTCCTAATCTACGTGAAATCGACTAATGTTCACCAGAATAACAATGTGACTGGCGTCATACGTCCTGAAGGGGTATTAAGGGGAGGCTCACCGTTTGTTTGGTCTATTAATTAATTTATTCATATATTTTTTTTAGTTTCCTCCCTAGACCTCCATCAAGCTTAGAAAAACACCCCCTAGACCCCCCTTCAAGATAAACTTGTACATTTTTCGGTAGAAAAATTTCCCGGCCAATGGCCGGTTCCTCCTATAATTGCAGGCTCGCTATTGCTCGCCAGGAAATAATCCACACCTAAATGGCACGAAAGGTCCTAAAATTGACAACGAAATGTGGCGAAAGGTGTTAAAATCGCCAAACTAACGGGCCGAATGTCTTATAATCTCAAAACTAGTGGGGCTAATCATTAGGGAGAAGGGGGTCCAGAAAAACAGCCTGCCTCCCCTTAATATAAACACCACCTTTCTTCTTCATCTTGTCACGGATAAGCCTCTAGTAGTTCCTGCCACGCTTCGTTTCATCTCCCTTGGTGTCAGGGTCAGGTGAAGGTATTGAGGGATAAGCCTTTACAACGGCACCTCTTATCTACATTCTACTTTTTCCTATTTTTCTGAAGAGTGTAGAGAGGGGAGAAGGGGTGTTGGAAAGAGAGGAAGCTGTTGGAGTGGCTTTTTTATGTGTGTTATTAGTGTGTTCCCGCCGTAGCGTATCTGTCGGAGTAGGTGTGTGTGTTCAGCTACTTTAACCCCTTATTGGCGGCGCTCGACTTAAGTCGTGCACCAATTTGCAGCAAGTTAGGAGCATTATTAAGGCTTTTAAAGGGTTAAAATCGAGTGCAAATGGCCGGGAGCGCAGCGGGCCAGACAGCCGACTCCCAGGGCTTACCGCCGCCCATTAACTCATGTTCCCTGTGTTCTCGAGAGGCCGGCAGTGTAGCCAGTAGTGAGAATAGCTGGGGAAAATATACCGCTGTTTTTTGCTGAATACATTTCTTTTCATGCAGATACTTGATTGATCATTCAGGAGGGCCTGAATATGCCCAAATGAGCCCAAAACACCCCGCTAGACAAGGGTTAAGGTCGTGAACCCTGCAACCTCTGCTTTACCCTTCCCGTTTATTTCATCTGCACCTTGACGTCACGAATTGGTGTGCTTCATTTGGTGTTATACTGTTTCTCTTCAGCTGACGATGAATTGAGTCCCTTAGCAGCTAATTTCGCGCTACTTAGTGGAGAAATATGAATCTACTATGTATCAGCATCATATTGAGACCAAGTGAGAAATCTTGATGGGAACTTTGCAATTTGTCGTCAGTTGGAAAGAAACAGATAATAGTGTAATCTATTTTAATAATTTTCTATACCACCCAGCGTCCCCACCTCTCACTGGGATGGAGTTTCCTTTTGCAATTATTCTGTTTTGCTTATGAATTCAGCTTCAGTTTGCCCCATGTATTGCTTTACGTTTCACATACCTTTCTCATATGCATTCAAGTCTTCAAACATAATTGCTCCAGTTTGACACCCTGTTCAGCAGCGGTTGGCCAAATAAATCGTGTCTCCGCTGTCATTACGTTTTGCTCGCTGTGTGCTGTTTTAATGTCTGTCAGATGTTCAATAGGGTGTGTAAAAATAGGATTTTTTTTGTATATCTCACTCGAAACGATGAATTAATGTTTATGTAGTGCTGATACCAATTATTGATAAAAATATAATTATACGTGGTGCCACGGAATCACTTATTTGGCCTACTGTACAGTCGCGGTAATGTGATGTATCGGCACTACCTGGTTTGATCAATAATTGGTATCCGCAATATCTAAGCTTAATTTTTGTATATCGAGTGAAATATACAAACATGTTCCTACACTTACCCACCCTATTCAACATCTGACAGACATTAATACAACACAGAGAAAGCCAAACGTAATGACAGCTGAGACATGACTTATTAGCGCGACTGTACCATTTAGTGTAAGCTTACCTTAATGAGGATGTAGAAGGTAAGTGACGGTACAGTGAGGGCGATGAGGAATATGAGGACCAGGGCGGGACACAGCAAGCGGGATATGGCGCTCCTGCCGTGTCCCGGGTGTCCCTCATCCTGTCCCGTGGTGGTGGTGGTGGTGGTGATGGCAGTGGGGGTGGCGGGGTCATGTGCTCTACGGTCCGCTATACTGGTGTTGTCGCCCCGCCCCGTACCACCACCCCACCCCCATGTTACACCTGTCACACCCACCACACCTGTCACACACACCACCACCTGTCATACAACACCCACACACTTCACGATGTTGGTCAACTCGTATCTCGTGCCAACACCTGTTCGGGATCAACTTCAGTTCATGAGGTCAATGGTATGTACGTGTTTGGCGCCAAAAAAAAGTGTATCTGAGTATTGGTTCAACCTATCAGATCGATTGGTGTTCATGTGGGTACTTTATCGTTTCTAGTCCCAATGGATATTCAGTCTGTCTGAGAGCAACCTGTGACCACACTTTCGATTAACCATCACCTTTGTTTACACACTTAGCACGCGCGTTTGTTCTCATAGCACGTGGTCAAGTAACGCGTGTTGTGCGGTCATCACTAAGAGAGAGGGTGAGAGGTTCTGACACTGGGAAGGAGTGAGGAAAAGAGCGAGAGGTGGCACCAGTGAGAGGGAGAACGGAAGGAGGAGCAACACCGGGGCACGTCCAACACACGTCAGGTCACACCCGACACTGCCAGGCCAGCCTGACACACTCCTAGCTGGCTCCACTACTACTACTCTCTACCCCCTTCCTTCCACGTCTGCTTACCTATCCACCAGTCCCCACCTACCCTACCCTACCTTCCCTACACTACCCTCCCTGCCCACCTAAGCTCTCCACCTACCCACACCCCCCTCCCACCTACCCACACCCACAACCCCTGCCCAACTACCCATACCCACCACTCCCTGCCCACCTAAACTCTCCACCTACCCACACCCACCACTCCCTGCCCACCTACCCACACCCACCACTCCCTGCCCACCTACCCACACCCACCACTCCCTGCCCACCTACCCACACCCACCACTCCCTGCCCACCTACCTACACTCACCACTCCCTGCCTATATACCAACCCACTCCCTATTGACCAGCCTTCCTACCCACACCTCACCCCCTGTGTCTATCCACCCTCCCTGCCTACCCTACTGGGTGGCGGAGTGGAAGACGTTGTCGGGGCCGTGGACGAGGTGTCCAGGCTCGCCCCCACAAACACCCCGTACGTCATCCACGTTGGATCTAACGATGTCCAACGGACGCCGCCAGAGGAACTACTATGCAAGTACCGGCGGCTGATCAAGTCCTAAAAGGAAAAGTCTAATTAAATCATAATTTCAGGAATTGTTCCCCCGGATTGATGTAGAAAACCGATTCTACAACATAGCTACCAGTGCAAATCGCCGACTTGACAACCTCTGCAGGGAGGAGGACATCGGTTTTGTCGAACCGTGGGATAATTTGTACTATGATACATCTTTGTTTTCAGGAGACGGCGTCCATCTCAACAAAGTAGGAGCTACACGTCTCGGCCGTCTGCTGAACGATGCAGTCAAGGATTTCCGTTCAAAAAACGGGGTCAACCGGGGGCAGCCAGGCAGGGTAGTGCAAGTCAAATACGAACCGGAAATTCTGACAATGCGTTGTCAGTAACATCTATCTCTAATACTCTTAAGGTGTTCTATGTAAATGCTCGTACCATACAAAATAAATTTTCAGATCTAGAGGATATCGTGTTTACAGAATATTATGACATAATCGGCATTACAAAATCTTGATTAAATACGGAAGACAGAGACATTAAATACGGAAGACAGAGACATTAAATACGGAAGACAGAGACATTAAATACGGAAGACAGAGACATTAAATACGGAAGACAGAGACATTAAATACGGAAGACAGAGACATTAAATACGGAAGACAGAGACATTAAATACGGAAGACAGAGACATTAAATACGGAAGACAGAGACATTTTTAGCCGAATATACACTTCCTGGTAATACTATGTTTGAGAAAAGTCGAATAAATAAAAATGGAGGAGGAGTTCTGTTTTTTATCAAGGAAAGTCTTAACCCCGTCTTAATGTCAGAACCTCAAATTGCGAATATTGACATATCTTATATACTATTAAATAATAACCGAGGAACTAAAATAACATTAGCTTTATTATACAGACCCCCCAGCTCAATCAGTGCAAACTGACAAATTGCAGAAATAACTAACATCCAAGATACCGTAATTCTTGGCAATTTTACCTTACCTGTGACTAAATGGGGCGCAATGTTTACTTCACATTCCGGACACGATCTCTATGCCAACTTGCAAGAAAGTTCACTTTTTCAGTTTGTCCAATCTCCGACCCGTGGTAATACTGTGCTTGACCTTGTACTCGCAACAAAGCAGACTTGGTAGAGAGTTTATATTATGTTGGTGATTAATTTAGTAACAGCGACCATCGTACGATAATTTAGTAACAGCGACCATCGTACGATAATTTAGTAACAGCGACCATCGTACGATAATTTAGTAACAGCGACCATCGTACGATAATTTAGTAACAGCGACCATCGTACGATAATTTAGTAACAGCGACCATCGTACGATAATTTAGTAACAGCGACCATCGTACGATAATTTAGTAACAGCGACCATCGTACGATAATTTAGTAACAGCGACCATCGTACGATAATTTAGTAACAGCGACCATCGTACGATAATTTAGTAACAGCGACCATCGTACGATAATTTAGTAACAGCGACCATCGTACGATAATTTAGTAACAGCGACCATCGTACGATAATTTAGTAACAGCGACCATCGTACGATAATTTAGTAACAGCGACCATCGTACGATAATTTAGTAACAGCGACCATCGTACGATAATTTAGTAACAGCGACCATCGTACGATATTTAGTAACAGCGACCATCGTACGATAATTTAGTAACAGCGACCATCGTACGATAATTTAGTAACAGCGACCATCGTACGGTAACTTTTAATTTAAAGTTTAATAGTAACGAGCCAAATAGCAGCATCGAGAAAGTCCCTAATTTCAAGAAAGCAAACTTTCGTAAACTTAGTTCAATGTTTAAAGAAACTGACTGGAGCATAAATACATCATGGGAATTTTCACAATCACATACTTAAAAGCAGTGCAAGACTGCATACCATCGAAAATACGGCCTGCAATAAGGCCTATGCCATTTGCATATAAGTTCCTTAGACAACGCCTTCAGATCCATCAGATAAAAATAAATGGGTTTAGGATAGAGCCCTGGTGGAGTTCAACATTTACTGGGTTTAGGATAGAGCCCTGGTGGAGTTCAACATTTACTGGGTTTAGGATAGAGCCCTGGTGGAGTTCAACATTTACTGGGTTTAGGATAGAGCCCTGGTGGAGTTCAACATTTACTGGGTTTAGGATAGAGCCCTGGTGGAGTTCAACATTTACTGGGTTTAGGATAGAGCCCTGGTGGAGTTCAACATTTACTGGGTTTAGGATAGAGCCCTGGTGGAGTTCAACATTTACTGGGTTTAGGATAGAGCCCTGGTGGAGTTCAAGATTTACTGGGTTTAGGATAGAGCCCTGGTGGAGTTCAACATTTACTGGGTTTAGGATAGAGCCCTGGTGGAGTTCAACATTTACTGGGTTTAGGATAGAGCCCTGGTGGAGTTCAACATTTTACTGGTTAGGATAGAGCCCTGGTGGAGTTCAACATTTACTGGTTTAGGATAGAGCCCTGGTGGAGTTCAACATTTACTGGGTTTAGGATAGAGCCCTGTGGAGTTCAACATTTACTGGGTTTAGGATAGCCCTGGTGGAGTTCAACATTTACTGGGTTTAGGATAGAGCCCTGGTGGAGTTCAAGATTTACTGGGTTTAGGATAGAGCCCTGGTGGAGTTCAACATTTACTGGGTTTAGGATAGAGCCCTGGTGAGTTCAACATTTACTGGGTTTAGGATAGAGCCCTGGTGAGTTCAACATTTACTGGTTTAGGATAGAGCCCTGGTGGAGTTCAACATTTACTGGGTTTAGGATAGAGCCCTGGTGGAGTTCAACATTTACTGGGTTTAGGATAGAGCCCTGGTGGAGTTCAACATTTACTGGTTTAGGATAGAGCCCTGGTGGAGTTCAACATTTACTGGGTTTAGGATAGAGCCCTGGTGGAGTTCACATTTACTGGGTTTAGGATAGAGCCCTGGTGGAGTTCAACATTTACTGGGTTTAGGATAGAGCCCTGGTGGAGTTCAACATTTACTGGGTTTAGGATAGAGCCCTGGTGGAGTTCAACATTTACTGGGTTTAGGATAGAGCCCTGGTGGAGTTCAAGATTTACTGGGTTTAGGATAGAGCCCTGGTGGAGTTCAACATTTACTGGGTTTAGGATAGAGCCCTGGTGGAGTTCAACATTTACTGGGTTTAGGATAGAGCCCTGGTGGAGTTCAACATTTACTGGGTTTAGGATAGAGCCCTGGTGGAGTTCAACATTTACTGGGTTTAGGATAGAGCCCTGGTGGAGTTCAACATTTACTGGGTTTAGGATAGAGCCCTGGTGGAGTTCAACATTTACTGGGTTTAGGATAGAGCCCTGGTGGAGTTCAACATTTACTGGGTTTAGGATAGAGCCCTGGTGGAGTTCAACATTTACTGGGTTTAGGATAGAGCCCTGGTGGAGTTCAACATTTACTGGGTTTAGGATAGAGCCCTGGTGGAGTTCAACATTTACTGGGTTTAGGATAGAGCCCTGGTGGAGTTCAACATTTACTGGGTTTAGGATAGAGCCCTGGTGGAGTTCAACATTTACTGGGTTTAGGATAGAGCCCTGGTGGAGTTCAACATTTACTGGGTTTAGGATAGAGCCCTGGTGGAGTTCAACATTTACTGTAAACTCTTTGCTCATCTTAAGGGGAGATCTCCACTTGAGGGATTTTTTTCTTGACCCCTTTCTCCCTCATGTTTAGCCCCATTGCTTTTGATATTATAAAACGTTTGCCCCATTAGTTTAGCGATTTTAAGAACTTTCACCCCATATTAAGATCTTTCGTGCCATTCAGGTGTCGATCTTATCCTGGCGAGCGATAGCGAGCCTGTAATTTAAGAGGAACCGGCCTTTGGCCGGGACATTTTTCTACCGAAAAATGTACAAATTTATCTTGAAAGGTGGTCAAGGGGGTGACATTTTTAGATTGCTGGAGGAGTAGGAAACAAACTAAAAACCTCCCCTTAACCCTTTCATTCTTCCTACCATATTTCAATCCTGGTAGCCTACATCTTCATTATCACAAGAACCAGTCAGTCTTATATACTTTGTTATTATGTGTTTTACACCAACCAACTTCACATCTAAACTCAATTAATGAAATCAACAAATACATGTGGCATTCCAAGGACTCGAACCTAGGATACTCACATCGAAATTCCGCGCACTATGCATTACGCTATCAAGACAGTTAGTTGTTGTTGTTGTTGTTCCCCAAGCTGCCTGGCCGAACAGCCCCAAGGCCCCGAGCAAGGCCAAGGCCATAACCGAGCGCCCCCACAGAACCCTCCCTGCCTACCACAATAAAGCCTGGGTGACCGAAGCCACTCCATGGCGGGGAGCGGAGGAGGGTGCGGAAACGCCCGGGAAACCAAAGCCCCACCCAGGGCCCTGTGCCCCTCAGCAATTAAGAAGAGAAAGTTGAGGGGCAAAGGAAAAATGTGACGCTTTGGCTTCCAATCTTGGTAGATTGGGAGGTCAATCCACGGAAAAGACGCCGTCACTTGAGATCTAGGAAAGACATAAGTAAAAGGAACAGTCGGAGTAAGCTATGGGTATGGCAGAGATCGCTCAGTTCTCACTCTGATAGACCAGCCCATCACCATCAAGACAGTTAGTTATCTCCATTGCACGACATCCCTCAACACTGCATCCACAGCTTTCTTCAGCTCTACTGATACGAAATAAAGCTCCCCATCTTTACGCAAATCTCTCTCCTGCAACTGCCTCACTTGAAGATGACATTGATTGTACCACTTTCTGACAGGAAACTAAACTACGTATCGTTGATATGAATACTTGACTTAACCCGTTCAGTACTAGTTCAGTCCATTTAATCTTACACTGGCTGCTAATAGACGATTGTATTCAGTTTACGAAGGGCCTCCAGCAATTAACAGGCTTCGAACTATCTATATTAACCCTTTTTACTTGCACAGATCCTTCTTAAGCTGCACAGAAAGGTCTAAATGGAGCAAGAATATAATGAAGAATACGTCGCCGGTACGGAAGGAGTTAATCGTGCCTTCAAGTATTCTCTCAGACTTTCACTGCCTAGTCAAAGAAAATCAGACCCCTGCAATTACCCTTATAACAAAAAAACACATCACCCTTTCCCTTATATGTACATATATACCGGGCTTACTATATATATATATATATATATATATATATATTCATATTATGCTCTATATATTATCACACTTTGATAATGCTAGACATCAGTAATTCCATGTTATGATCGTTTTATTGTTCAGTGACCAGTCTCAATCAGCTCTATATCACTCCAACTTCACGTTTAGCAGTAATTCATAACGTACAGTTGGCCACATAACTTCACTTCATCGTTGTGATCTGACGTATGAAAGTGAAATTAGTATGAATGAATAGCGAGTGTGATTTATTTAAATCATCAGCTTACTAGTCAGATGAGTTAGCCACTGCATAAGAAACTCCATTCGTAAAGCTCGGTTCACACATGCACGAATTAACGTCCCGTCCGTCCCCGACCCCTTAATTCGCCGTGCCTAGGCGGCGTCCTTTTTGTGCAGCATAAAATGTTCCGTGTGGGTCGGGGCAACTGCCAGAAAACGTGTTATGTCGGGGACACCCACAGGACACACACGGGAGCAGTCGTCGTCTAGACGCCTGGCGTCTAGACGACGACTGCTTCCGTGTGTGTCCATGTGTGTCCCGCGGGTGTCCCGGCAAAAAAACGTTGGAACGGCCCTAGTGGCCATCGTGGCCACATGGGGCCTCCAGATTGATGCCGTCCTGCCTATTTTCTTGGTCGGGGACGGACGTGACGTTAATTCGTGCATGTGTGAACCGAGCTTTACTGGCAGTTGCCCCGACCCACATGGACCATTTTATGCATGCACAAAAAGGACGCCGCCTAGGCACGGCGAATTAAGGGGTCGGGGACGGACGCGACGTTAATTCGTGCATGTGTGAACCGAACTTAATGCAATCATACGCATTATATTTCCATGTATAAGATCACAGAAAGGAACATAACTTATTTGGGCCACTGTACCTTTCAAGCATCTACCCTCACCTAACCTAACCTATATAATATGCCTTGCTCCCTAGTGCATACAACATAGGCTAGGTTAGGTTTTTAAGTAAACTTAGTGATAAAAAGACAAGATAGACACAAATACTTATCTTAATAAATAAAGGTCAATGTTTGTCAGTTACCCGATCAGTTACCCGACCTTTGTTACTAAACTCCTCCCACAGTTTTGGTGCCAGGTGGGAGTGTGGGGCACCGTTGGATAGCCCAGGCTTTGGAGATGGTTTTAGGCGAGTTTAGTGGAAATCAGAGACACTTTTGTTTAATAAAATTTTCGGCAGAACTTATGTAGTATACGGGAGCATAAAAAATGCGACAACAATGGCCGTTTGGGGCAGAAGGAGGCCTCCGATCGAAAAGGTGTATGGAACGAAAGTTGTTCGCAGCCCCCCAAAATGGGGGTACGGATGAGGTCAGATCGTAAATCCGAGGTCATTTAGCGGCCGAAATCGAGGTCGCCGTTTAATGAGGCACAGGGAGGTCGAGGCCGGTGATTATGGTAGTAGTAGTATTGTGATGATGGTGATTATGGTAGTAGTAGTGGTGGTAGTAGTGATGGTGATTATGGTGATTACCCGGGCAACGACGGGTACCCCTGCTAGTATTATATATATTAGTCTAGGCTATCTCATTACCATTTATATGAACATCTTCAGTGTTAAGTGTATTATGAAAGGTTTGGCAATATACAATTAGTAGTAACGGTAGTAAGTGTTCTGTAATATAACCAATTGAAGTACACAAACACACATACAAACTCACCCTACACAAACATTTAATTGCCAACATTTACCACAATAAATTTATATTAGTTAGCCACATAAGAGAATCTAAACGCGTTTTCTACAGTACACACATCACACTACACATCCATTTTCTACAACAACGTTTAAAGGCCTAACATTTTTGCTATGAAAGATGACAATGCCTCCTACTTTGCTTTGAAACAGCGACT
Organism: Paralithodes platypus; assembly: GCA_032716605.1. Taxonomy (NCBI): domain Eukaryota; kingdom Metazoa; phylum Arthropoda; class Malacostraca; order Decapoda; family Lithodidae; genus Paralithodes; species Paralithodes platypus. The sequence continues at coordinate 13,664,093 of CM064556.1, read as the reverse complement.
CTGCCTTCAGCTTCATTGTTAATACCACCAACACTAAATGATTTGCTCTTACACATCACAGGCAGCTGGCATGCACAACTATTACCCTTCTGGGCTCGATGTAGTTCCAGACTACCAATACCTGGGTGTATCCATGTCTGCACTTTTACAGTGTTTCTGCTATGGCAAATTGAGTAAGTAGATTAAGTTGATTGGCATATTTAGTATAAGAGGAATAATGATTGGTTGGAGGCTGCCATTCCCAGACAGAGACAATAGGGCAGACAGGGAACAGGGTCCGCAGATCCCGCCGTATACTGCCAGTGTCTCTGTCAAGGAGAGTAGAGAGTGGAGACAGGACAGTAAGGATGTGAGAGTGCCAGGTATAAGACCAAGAGAGCCGAGTGGAGGTAATTTAGCGGAGGTGAGAGTCATCAGAGAACAAAGCAATCCGAGGCGTGGTGAAAGTGGCAGCAGGGGAGAGAAATGTTGCAAGGCAGAGGGTTGCAAAGCAGGTACTAAGGGCGTGTATTCCATCAGTGATAAAGGTAAGATGAAGTTCAGAGAGCATGTTGACAAACGTAGTGAGCATAGGTGATGAAAGTATTATGCGTATTGTTTGGTTTTGCACTTTTTCCAGAGGTCGGAGGGTTTCAGGTGGGGGGAGAGATAATACAAAGGAATACAGAGGAATACAAAGGAATACAAAGGAATAATGAATGGCATATGGTAGTCGAGGAGAGAGCGAATGTATGTGTTATATAAAGTATAGGGACAGAAAGTGCAGACATGGATACCCCGAGATAGTGGTAGCCTGAAACTACATCGATCCCAGAAGGGTAATACTCTTGCATGCCAGCTGCCTGTGCTTACCTATGAATGCTTACCTATGAATTGGAAGTGGGGAAATAAGAATTGACTTCTTGTGTGGTCCCCACCTCTTAAGATATGTCAGCCTAAATGTTCTCTATACCCATGTGTCTGTCATACCGTGATTTGAATGTGGCTATCGTGGGCGCAGTTACTATCCCGTCTGGGAGTGAGTTCCAGTCATCGATCACCCGGATCGCAAACCAGTTCCCTTTTAGTCTTGTTCTCTAGTGGTCCGGTTTCGCTAGTTTAAGTGAATGTCCTCTCAGATTGTTTGTGTTGAGGCGGAAGAATCTGGTGTAAGGGATGTCGTCGAAGCCATGCATTAGCTTGTAGGTTTCGATCATATCACCTCTTTTTCTCCGGTCACTGAGTGTCTGCAGTCCCAGTCGCTGACATCTCTCCTCGTAGGGCAGGTGTGTTAGTTCGGGTACAAGTTTCGTAGCGCGTCTTTGTACCCTCTCCAGGGCCTGAATATCCCTAACCAGGTAAGGGGACCAACTTTGCACACCATAGTCCAGGACCGGGCGTACCAGTGACAAGTAGAGAGGTACCAGGATCTCTCTGTCTCGTATGAAATTTATTTTTATGATTCCTAGCCGGCCATTCGCTTTTGCCGCAACCTTTGCTACGTGCTGTGAGGACTTGAGGTCACACGACACCAAGATACCCAGGTCTTTCTCCTCCGTTGTCTTCTGTAGTGGTATCCCGTTCAGGTGGTAGTCCGCTTGGAGGTTGTTTCGTCCAACGTGCATCGTTTTGCATTTGTCAGCGTTGAAGTTTAGAAGCCACTTCTTACTCCACTCGTGCAGCCTTTTCATGTCTCTTCTCAGCGCTTCTATGTCTCCTTCTGTCTCAATTGTCTTATAGATTTTGGCGTCGTCTGCAAATAAGCTGGTTGATGATTCAAGGTCTGCTACAAGGTCATTTATATATATCAGGAAAAGTATTGGTCCCAGCACTGATCCCTGGGGTACCCCGCTGTGTACCGGTAAGCTGTTTGAGGAACAGTTCCTTATGTTGACCCTATGCAGCCTGTCTGTGAGGAAGTTCGTTATCCACTCCAGGGTGTTCCCTCCTATGCCCGTTGACTCAAGTTTGGCTCTCAATCTACGATGGGGAACTCTGTCAAAGGCCTTTTCGCAATCCAGGTAGTTAATGTCTATGCAGTGTCCGTCTGTGACATGTATGAACAAAGAATGTCATCTTTGTGGTATTAATAATGAAGCTGAAGGCAGAGTCGCTATTTCAAAGCAAAGCAGGAGGCATTGTCATCCTTCATAGCAAAAATGTTAGGCCTTTAAACTTTGTTATAGAAAATGGATGTGTAGTACTTATGTGCACTGTAGAAAACGTGCTTATATTCTCCTATGTGGCTAACTAATATAAACGTGATGAGGTAAATGTTGGCAATGAAGTGTTTGTGTAGGATGAGTTTGTGTGTGTGCGTTTACTTCAATTGCTAATATTATAGAACACTTACATAATGTCATTATTCATTATATTTTGACCAACCTTTCATAATACAATTATTACTACTAAAGATATATATATATATATATATATATATATATATATATATATATATATATATAATTGGTGTGGGAGATAGGCTATTTTTTTTTTTTTTTTTTTTTTGTCATTTTAGTATTAAGTAAACTTGAAAGCCTAAACAGTGTGTGTGTGTGTGTGTGTGTGTGTGTGTGTCTGAATATAATATAATAGAATATATTTATTTGTATCCGTTGGAGAGAGAGAGAGTGAGTGTATATGCAAGAGAGAGATTGTGTGTGTGTGCGTAAGAGAGAGAGAGTGTGTGTGTGCTTAAGAAAGAGAGAGTGTGTGTGTGTGTGTGCCCCAGTTACCACGGTTCAATACTGTAGATGTGTTCAGGGTTGTAGAAATTATAAATGTGATGTTATTAATGTGGCAGGTGCTAGCTCACTATATTAACCCTTTCAGACTCATATGACGAAGAGGTTGCCAGATTAGCAATAAGAAATAGAGTTCGCTCACTCTTATAATTACCTCTCCAAAATTAGTTTTCTGCCCACAGCTAACTCAAAGACAACTGCAGAGGTTGAAGTAACTAAACTAAAGGTTTCTAAATACCCCTGATGGTAACAAAGGCTTTAAAGTATCCCCAATAGGCTCAACACAGCTAACTCAAAGACAACTGCAGAGGTTGAAGTAACTAAACTAAAGGTTTATAAATACCCCTGATGGTAACAAAGGCTTTAAAGTATCCCCAATAGGCTCAACACAGCTAACTCAAAGACAACTGCAGAGGTTGAAGTAACTAAACTAAAGGTTTCTAAATACCCCTGATGGTAACAAAGGCTTTAAAGTATCCCTAATAGGCTCAACACAGCTAACTCAAAGACAACTGCAGAGGTTGAAGTAACTAAACTAAAGGTTTCTAAATACCCCTGATGGTAACAAAGGTTTTAAAGTATTCCTAATAGGCTCAAAATCGCGTCATATGTCGGAGAGGGTTAATACACTTAGCCTATAAACTATATGACTCTCTCTCTCTCTCTGTATGTATGTATATGTGTGTGTGTGTGTAATAATAATAATAATAATAATAGGTTTATTTCAAGCCGGCAGCCAATGGGGCTGAAAATACACAGACTTAACCTAGATCTTATCCTAATGGATCAACAGACTGATCCTGGCAGCTAACGAGAGCGCCTACATACTCCCAAGGGAGTTGGACGTGGGCAGGAGACTTTGTGGGTCCCCCGAGACGATCCGCCCAGATCTTGCCTTCACGGCTAGGGAAAGTTTTTGAGAGAACTTCCCCTGCCGGCGCGTGGGATTGAACCCCCGACACCAGAGCTAGCGCTCCCAATACAGAGTACTAAGCGCGCTCGGCCACCGTGACCGTGTGTGTGTGTGTGTGTGTGCCCCAGTTACCACGGTTCAATAGTTGTGTTCAGGGATGTAGAAACTATTTTAAACCCTTTTAACTACCACAGATCCTCCCTAAGCTGCGTAATATCGTCTAAATATACATAGCCAGCATACAATATACCAGACGTCGCTGGTACTCAAAGGGTTAAGGGGAGATTTCCACTTGAGGGATTTTTTTCTTGACTCCTTTCTCCCTCATGTTTAGCCCATTGCTTTTCTAATTTTAAGACGTTCGCCCCATTATTTTGACGATTTTAAGAACTTTCGACCCATTTCTGTCAATTTTAAGATCTTTCGTGCCAGTTAGGTGTCGATTTTATCCTGGCGAGCGATAGCGAGCCTGTAATTTAAGAGGAACCGGCTTTCAGCCGGGACATTTTTCTACCGAAAAATGTACAAATTTATCTTGAAAGGGGCTCAAGGGGATGTAATCTTAAGCTTGATGGATATCTAGGGACCAAACTCAAAACCTCCCCTTAATAACACCGAGCTTCAACCTCGTTATAATGCACCGGTAGAACATTACTGGGTGTAGTTACCAGTTTGTTTTCTATGTATACAGTATGTGTTTTAATGTGTGATGTGTCTATACAGTACCTGCGGAAATGCCTAATAAGGGAGATTACTTCACCCCCCCCCCCCAACCCTCATCTCCCCTCAACCTCTCACAGAGTATATCCCTTATATTACTTCACCCCCCCCCCCAACCCTCAACCTCTCACAGAGTATATCCCTTATATTACTTCACCCCCCCCCCCAACCCTCAACCTCTCACAGAGTATATCCCTTATATTACTTCACCCCCCCCCCAACCCTCATCTCCCCTCAACCTCTCACAGAGTATATCCCTTATATTACTTCACCCCCCCCCCAACCCTCAACCTCTCACAGAGTATATCCCTTATATTACTTCACCCCCCCCCCAACCCTCATCTCCCCTCAACCTCTCACAGAGTATATCCCTTATATTACTTCACCCCCCCCCCCAACCCTCAACCTCTCACAGAGTATATCCCTTATATTACTTCACCCCCCCCCCCCAACCCTCAACCTCTCACAGAGTATATCCCTTATATTACTTCACCCCCCCCCCCCAACCCTCAACCTCTCACAGAGTATATCCCTTATATTACTTCACCCCCCCCCCAACCCTCAACCTCTCACAGAGTATATCCCTTATATTACTTCACCCCCCCCCCCCACCCCCCTCCCCCCTCAACCCCCCACAGAGTATATCCCTTATATTACTTCACCCCCCCCCAACCCTCATCTCCCCTCAACCTCTCACAGAGTATATCCCTTATATTACTGTCACCCCCCCCCCCAACCCTCATCTCCCCTCAACCTCTCACAGAGTATATCCCTTATATTACTTCACCCCCCCCCCAACCCTCAACCTCTCACAGAGTATATCCCTTATATTCCTCTTTCGATCCTCCATTTTATCTGTTATCTCCGTGTTTACTTTTCCCCTAGTCTCCCTTTGTTTATCATCACCGTTTTTTGTTTGTCTTCTTTTTCTCTCGTACTCTCCATCCAGCCGGTATCAAACGAGAGCTTTTATACTCAACATTCGATGATCAACATTTCTGAGCTGTTTTGCACTAGTATCGGAAACTAAATTGATGGCAGATGAATTTAGGTAACCAAAATATTTTAAATGTTGGCCCCCATAAGCTGCCAGACCAGTGTTGAGGATAAATGTTGAAGGAAAAATCGCTTGTGTGATACTGGCTATATTCCCATTGTCACAGGCTGGTGTTCTCTTCACTGATTATTTCCCCTAAATACTATAATACTAATATACTAAATACTATAAATACTATCTATATTCACCCTATGAATTCCATATACCCTTCCTAATCTTAATTAAGTCGTCTAATAATAGCCAGAATATATTATCAAAACCCGTCATAATCCTCAAGGGGTTAAGTTTACCTTATGTGTTTTGCGATCATAAGACGCTTCACCCTATTAAGGTATTAATATATTTTTCTGGGCGAGCTATAGCGAGTCTGCATAGTAAGAGAAACTGGCCTTTGGAAATTGCCAGACGTCGTAATTCCCGAGAAGGGTTGGCCATGAACATTAGGCGTTGTCACAAATCGCTAGGGTCAAGTTGTCCGGGCTTGACATCTACCTATAACATTTTGACAGTGCGGGCTCGATCTGCCGACCCTTTGATCAGCAGCCAACGCTCTACTGATTATGCCACGGCTCGAAAAAAAAAGCACATATTTGAACTGTAGGGGGTCTGGGGTGTGTTATATATATATATTTTTAGTTTTATAGAGGTCTGGTGAGGCGTTTGTCTTTGTCTAGGGGGAAACTAAAACATATATGGCTCGATAATGGCATAATCCAAATCCTCAATAATAATAATATTAAACAAAATAATCATAATAACCCTCAAGACATCGCACCAGATAACATCAAGGGGAGGTTTTTAGTGTGTTTCCTAGACTTCCATCAAGCTTGAAATTACACCCCCTTGACCCCTTTTCAAGATAAATTTGTACATATTTCGGTAGAAAACCCATCCACCCACGTAGCCCTAATTAGCATAAGATCACAACCGGGACGAACGGGTACCTCCCACCACTGCTGGGGGAGGACGAACGGGTACCTCCCACCACTGCTGGGGGAGGACGAACGGGTGCCACCCACCACTGCAGTGGTGGGTGCCACCCACCACTGCTGGGGGGGAACGAACGGGTGCCACCCACCACTGCTGGGGGGAGACTAACGGGTGCCACCCACCACTGCTGGGGGGGACGAACAGGTGCCACCCACCACTGCTGGATGGGGGTGAACGGGTGCCACCCACCACTGCTGGGGGGGGACGAACGGGTGCCACCCACCACTGCTGGGGGGGACGAATGGGTGCCACCCACCACTGCTGTGGGGGATGAACGGGTGCCACCCACCACTGCTGGGGGGGACGAACGGGTGCCACCCACCACTGCTGTGGGGGGGACGAATGGTGCCAACCACCACTGCTAGGGGGGGACGAACGAGTGCCACCCACCACTGCTGGGGGGGACAAATGGGTGCCACCCACCATTGCTGGGGGGACGAACGGGTGCCACCCACCACTGCTGGGGGGGGGACGAACGGGTGCCACCCACCACTGCTGGGGGGGGGACGAACGGGTGCCACCCACCACTGCTGGGGGAGACGAACGGGTGCCACCCACCACTGCTGGGGGGGGACGAACGGGTGCCACCCACCACTGCTGGGGGGGGACGAACAGTGCCACCCACCACTGCTGGGGGGGGATGAACGGGTGCCACCCACCACTGCTGGAGGGGGACGAACGGGTGCCACCCACCACTGCTGGGGGGGGACGAACGGGTGCCACCCACCACTGCTGGGGGGGACGAACGGGTGCCATCCACCACTGCTGGGGGGGGACGAACGGGTGCCACCCACCACTGCTGGGGGGGACGAACGGGTGCCACCCACCACTGCTGTGGGGGGACGAACGGGTGCCACCCACCACTGCTGGTGGGAGACGAACGGGTGCCACTCACCACTGCTGGGGGGGGACGAACGGGTGCCACCCACCACTGCTGGGGGGGGGACGAACGGGTGCCACCCACCACTGCTGGGGGGAGACGAACGGGTGCCACCCACCACTGCTGGGGGAAGATGAACGGGTGCCACCCACCACTGCTGGGGGGGACGAACGGGTGCCACCCACCACTGCTGGGGGGGACGAACGGGTGCCACCCACCACTGCTGCGGGGAGACGAACGGGTGCCACCCACCACTGCTGTGTGGGGACGAACGGGTGCCACCCACCACTGCTGGGGGGGACGAACGGGTGCCACCCACCACTGCTGGGGGGGACGAACGGGTGCCACCCACCACTGCTGGGGGGGACGAACGGGTGCCACCCACCACTGCTGGGGGGGGGACGAACGGGTGCCACCCACCACTGCTGGGGGGGGACGAACGGGTGCCACCCACCACTGCTGGGGGGACGGAACGGTGCCACCCACCACTGCCGTGGGGGGACGAACGGGTGCCACCCACCACTGCTGGGGGGGGACGAACGGGTGCCACCCACCACTGCTGGGGGGGACGAACGGGTGCCACCCACCACTGCTGGGGGGAGACGAACGGGTGCCACCCACCACTGCTGGGGGGGACGAACGGGTGCCACCCACCACTGCTGGGGGGAGACGAACGGGTGCCACCCACCACTGCTGGGGGGGACGAACAGTGCCACCCACCACTGCTGGGGGGACGAACGGGTGCCACCCACCACTGCTGGGGGGGACGAACGGGTGCCACCCACCACTGCTGGGGGGGGACGAACGGGTGCCACCCACCACTGCTGGGGGGGACGAACGGGTGCCACCCACCACTGCTGCGGGGGACGAACGGGTGCCACCCACCACTGCTGTGGGGGATGAACGGGTGCCACCCACCACTGCTGGGGGGTGACGAACGGGTGTCACCCACCACTGCTGGGGGGGACGAACGGGTGCCACCCACCACTGCTGGGGGGGGACGAACGGGTGCCACCCACCATGCTGGGGCGGACGAACGGGTGCCACCCACCACTGCTCGGGGGGGGGGGGACGAACGGGTGCCACCACCACTGCTGGGGGGGGACGAACGGGTGCCACCCACCACTGCTGGGGGGGACGAACGGGTGCCACCCACCACTGCTGGGGGGGGGACGAACG
>CM064556.1:13654182-13655531 GCA_032716605.1 Paralithodes platypus | reverse complement strand
AAGAGGTCATGATGTCTCGCCTACTTACAGCGAATAGACTCTAGTACACATCTCATCACTGATACTCTTCATACCTAACCTTCTCCTTAGCTCTTCACTAGATATCCTATCTTGCAGTTTGGCACCACACATTCAATATATATTCTTGATGGACATGGGTTTCTTTATGATAGTAGAACGGGGTTATACTATTATGGGAAGGGTGATGTTAAAATTGACAGAAATGGGGGTGAAAGGTCTTAAAATGGCATAACTAATGGGGTGAACGTCTTAAAATCTCTAATCTAAAAGTGGCTAAGCATGAGGGAGTACAAAGGAGTACAAAGGAAAATAAAGCAACAACAGGTCTAGTATCCCCTCTAGGCAGCTTGTCTTCCAAAACACTGAGGATAAAGTGTCCAAACAGTGGTTTAGAGTGGGTAAGGGAAAATTGGAAAGGGAACTACTGCCCTGGAACTAATGTCCGTGGCAGGAGAAGGGACTTACCATCTTCCACTGCTCGGTGAAGACTTTGGTGAAGACTTTACTTGTGGAGGGCTTGAGGTAGAGGGTGAGGTTGGCGGTGATGGGGATAGGTCTGTAGGTGAGGTAGAACGCCCCGAACCTCCCCTGTATACCTCCTGAGCCAGCCAAGGTAGAAAACGGTACCTCCACCAACACCTGGGAAAATATGGAGACAAATCATTATTATTATTATTATTATTATTATTAATATAGTGATGTAGAAGGGGTTAATATGATACACATTTACAGACAAACACAACTAACCTCAAACCTTGGCGGGAAGTACTAGGTGATGTAGAAAGGGTGGTAGTGTTAAGGGGGGTCACCTGCTTTTTTGTTCTCTCTCTGGGTTGTATCCATGCGGCCCTATTGAGCCTACTATTTTAAGACGTTTATCCCCATCCAAGTGTCGATTTATGCCTGGCGAGCGATAGCGAACCACCATACTTTGGATAATGAGTTAGACAGCTGGCTAAATTTGAAAAATGTCTCCAGCGAAGCCAGATTTCTCCACAAAATGCAAAATCGACACCTGGATGGAGATAAATGTCTTAATACAGTAAACTGAATGGGGCCCAATGGATACAACCAAGAAAGAGAAAAAAGCAAGTGACCCCCTTAATTAGATACATACTGTATATAGGACTAACCTCAAACCTTGGCGTGAAGTACTTGGTGATGTAGAAGGGGTGGTAGTGTACTTGTGTGCCCGCCTGTACCTTCACTCTCCACCACCCAGGCTTAGGTAACCCAGGGGTCCCCAGCCCAAGCTCGATCATACCTGAGGGGGGGGGGGGGGAGATAGATAGATAGACAGAGTGATAGATAGAGTGATAGATACGTAG
>CM064556.1:13589182-13651682 GCA_032716605.1 Paralithodes platypus | reverse complement strand
CGATATGTAGTAGTTTACATTTATCCGGATTGAAACTCATTTGCCAAATTTGGGCCCAACATGACAACTTATCTAGATTGTGTTGCATATCGTCAACTTGTTCTTTTGAGAGTACGCTATTTGCAATTTTTGTATCGTCAGCAAATTTTGAGATTGTACAGGTGAGACCCTCATCTATGTCGTTGATGTAAATTAGAAAGAGAATTGGTCCTAGTATCGATCCCTGGGGTACCCCGCTACTTACATTGGTCCATTTAGATGCCTTACCGTTTATGACTACTCTTTGCTTTCTGTCGCCGAGCCAATTTTCTACCCATTTCAACACACCATCTTGTATTCCATGCGCTTTTAGTTTTAGCAGTAAAAGTTTGTGGGGAACTTTGTCAAAGGCCTTTTGAAAATCAAGGTATATAATATCTACAGCTTTACGCTCATCGTAGAGGTTGAGGATATCGTGGAAGAAGTCTAAGAGGTTTGTTAAACAGGAACGTTTTTTACGAAAGCCGTGTTGAGTATCTTTAAGTATGTTATTTTCCTCTAAGTGATTTACGAGTCTGTCTCTTATGAGTGTTTCTAACATTTTACATACAACTGAGGTTAAGCTAATTGGACGATAGTTACTGGGTAGGGATTTGCTGCCTTTTTTTAATATCGGTGTTACGTTGTGCATGTGTGTGCGTGCGTGTGTGTATATGTGTATGTGCCTAGCCTCACAACACACACACACACATCACTATTCCTCATAAAGCAAAAGAGGACACAGTTTTACTTGCTAATATGAGGAAGGGAACTCTCTCAAGCTTAGTCTCTAATTTCCTTTCCGGCCGTTCCATAGCTGCGGTTGTGGACGGCCATTGTTCACTTCCTCACCCTATAAACTCTGGTGTTCCTCAGGGCTCTGTCCTATCTCCTATTCTCTTTCTAATTTTTATAAATGATCTCCTTAACTGTACCTTAATTCCCATCCATTCATACGCAGACGACTCAACCTTACACTACTCCATTAGTTTTTCAGAACGCCCCAGCCAGCAATCCCTCAACGACAAACGTAATGAAGCCATAGAACTCTTAAATTCTGATCTAAATACTATTTCCAATTGGGGCAGAGAAAACCTTGTTAACTTTAATGCTTCCAAAACCCCCATTTCTCCATCTATCTACCCGTCAGGATCTCCCAGCGGACTATCCCTTATTCTTCAACAATACAAAAGTCAACCCTTCATCTTCTCTCAATATTCTTGGTGTCTCTTTTTCTTCAGCTCTCATTTGGAAGGACCATATTACCAGTCTTGCTAAGGCAGCCTCCCACAAGCTGGGTGTGCTCAACTGCCTTAGGGGGTTCTTTTCCCCTGCACAGCTTCTTGCTCTGTACAGGGGCATAGTGCGCCCTTGTATTGAGTATTGTTCACATGTGTGGGGAGGTTCCTCTCACACCGCTCTCCTAGACAAAGTTGAAAGGAAGGCCTTTCGTATCATTAACTCCCGTCCACTCACCAACTCTCTGCAATCTCTCTCTCTCTCTCCGCCGCAATGTTGCATCTCTCTCGCTATTCTATCGCTACTATAATCAGTGTTCCTCAGAGCTATCCCAGTGCATGCCACCTCCTTTACGTAGGGCACGTGGTACCCGTCTTGCAACTCAATCCCACCCCTACTCTATGCAACTCTCCAACCCAAGAGTGAAATGTTACTCTCAAGCTTTCTTCTACTCAACATCTGAGCTCTGGAACTCTCTCCCAGAATCGGTCTTTCCCTCTTCCTATGACTTAAATTGCTTCAAACTCCGTGTGTCCAGGCATTTTGGCTCGAACGTCCCTTGATTTTGGCCCTGTCACTCTTTCAACTATGGGGGAGGCACTCGCTATAGGCAGTTATGCCTTTTGCCTCCCTCAATCACATAGAAAAAAAAAAAAAAAAAAAAAAGTATTGACAATCCACCTCTCGCAACCAGAGGCCCTGTAGCATTAAGGGGGGATGGGCCGGTTTTCTGGACCACTTTCTCCCTCGTGTTTAGCCCCATTGGTTTTCAGATGTTAAGATGTTTGCCCCATTAGTTAGTCGATTTTAAGACCTTTTGCCCCATTTCTTCGTCAATATTTAGACCTTTCGTGCTATTTAGGTGTCGATTTTTTCCCTGGCGAACAATAGTGAGCCTGTAATGTTGAAAGAACCGGCCTTCGGCCGGTTCACAAACACACACACACAAACAACAACAACAACAACTCACCAGTACATGCACGTGAACTGGCCCTTGGTACGGCCGTAAGTCAGTTTTCAGCAACACCACACGAAACTCCACTGTTGAGAGAGAGAGAGACACAAACAATTATTAGAGTAACTAGACAAATAATAAATACATCTATTCTATATACTCAGAGGCCTAATCCCCACTTTTCCTTTTTTCTTTCTTTTTTTTTCCTTTTTTTTTGGGGGGGGGTGGCCGACTCAAGACAGAGCCACAATAGGGACAACACAACATAAAACAATGAACACACACAAACAAAAATACAAATTCACACACATAAATACATGAACAAACAAATTATTGAGGGGAGGTGGTCGGTTTTTATGGACCCCCTTCTCCCTCATGCTTAGCCCCATTAGTTTTCAAATTTTAAGACGTTCGGCCCATTTGTTTGGCGATTTTAAAACCTTTCTCCCCATTTCTTTGTCAATATTAAGACTTTTCGTGCCATTTGGGTGTTGAGTTTTTCCTGGCGAGCTATAGCGAGCCTGTATTTTAACCCCCTCCGACATATATGATGCGATCGCGTCATATGGGCGTGTGGCCGCCAAAACCTCTCATATGACGCAATCGCGTCATATGAACCTTTTGAAATAGCTCAGAAATAAGTCAATGACGCGATTTGCGTCATATTGAGCTCAGTAAGTTAGGTAAGTTAGATCAGAATCTGTCGGTTGGTGGCAACCCCAAATTCCTCCGACTTCTAACGGCCCCTCAGTGTGAAAAAGAGTGTTGTGACGGGAATACCGGGCGCGCGGGCTAACTTTCGTAAGTTAATATGTCTGGGGGGGTTAAGAGGAATGGGATATAAGGTAAAACTGTCTAACCTTTCTGTGATCCGGTATAGATGGGTCTGGACATCTGGACCAGGACGGACAGAAATCGTTTGGTGGTGGTGACGGTGGTGGTGTTGGAGAAGACCATCTGTGAGCCCCGCCGACCCTCCACGTGAAGCACTGCACCACCATTACCACCACCACCACCACCGATATCAGCACCAATCTGTAACAAAGTGATACGGTTAAGGTGTTTGTAGATTTAGAGTTAGGTTAGGTTTGTTCTAGGTAGCGTTCTGCAATATATAAGTTAGTGTGATTTAGATTTAGAGTTGGGTTAGCATTGATTTTGGTTTGTTCTAAGTTCCGACATGCTTTTCCTCTATCCATTCGGGCCCATTCAGCCTACTGTTTTAAGACGTTTCTCCCCATTCAGGTATCGATGTTTTCCTGGCGAGCGACAGCGAGCCATCATTGATTGGAGAAATCCGAAAAATGTACAAATTAAGTCAGCTGTCTAAAACATAATCCAAAACACAAACACACACACACAGCAGAGTAATTAAAGGATTGACCCAATATATAAAAGGCAAGGCGGATATAACACTCCAGTATATCCTTTGACGATATAAACCCTTGGTGTATATATATCCGCCAGTAATCATTTTTTGGGAGGAAGGTGAACGAGCCATAGAGTTAATTTTTTGGGAGGAAGGTGAACGAGCCATAAAGTTATTTTTTGGGAGGAAGGTGAACGAGCCATAAAGTTATTTTTTGGGAGGAAGGTGAACGAGCCATAAAGTTATTTTTTGGGAGGAAGGTGAACGAGCCATAAAGTTAATTTTTTGGGGAGAAAGGTGAACGAGCCATAAAGTTATTTTTTGGGAGGAAGGTGAACGAGCCATAAAGTTAATTTTTTGGGAGGAAGGTGAACGAGCCATAAAGTAAATTTTTTGGGAGGAAGGTGAACGAGCCATAAAGTTAATTTTTTGGGAGGAAGATGAACGAGCCATAAAGTTAATTTTTTGGGAGGAAGGTGAACGAGCCATAAAGTTAATTGGTATAGAATTGTTCACTAGAAGCATTCATATATATATATATATATATATATATATATATATATATATATATATATATATATATATATATATATATATATATATATATATATACAGGGTGGTGTAAAAGTACTGTAGGTTGACAGTCGCCATTACCACATGTGAGTTGAGACTGTCAACCTACTTTTGCACCGCCCTATATATATATATATATATATATATATATATATATATAATTATATATGCCCTCTCGGGCATAGGCTGAGAGCCTGCACATTCTACCGCTGAACACGGTGAGGCCCGTGAGGTCTTGTTCCAGTCTAGGGAGTGAGACATGCGAAGCACCCCGTCTCGAAGCAACTCCATCTCTGAAACTGCTTCGCCTCTGTGCTTCACAGTTTCATCCCCCAGACTCGGACCCTCTCTCTCAGAACGCCACCTATTGAGCAATTAACTCACTAGGCATTGCTCCCCTGTAGTATATTTTGAATATGGGAATATTTTTTAATATGGGAATATTTATACAATGCTATTTAATCAGGGAAGAATGAGGGTATTTTTGTTGGCGTTTCGGTGTGCTGTGGTAATGCACTGATACTAGGTACAGCACAAATTCCATCCCAATAATATCTTCCCATTGACATATTGGGATTCGAACCCGGGTCCATTGGATTACCAGTCCAGTGGCAAGACGACTCTGCCACACCTCCCCAAATATGTATATATATATATATATATAATATATACCGTATATATATATATATATATTCCTATATGTATGAAGGATAGTAACTCCTCGCAATGGACCGCAAAGACTCTGAGATGTTAACTATGCCTTGTAATATAACCTTCATTCCTTTGACAGTAACATGACTTGGGGGGGGGGGGGGGCGTGGAAAGTACAGTGGTTGATCAACGTGGTCAGCTGAATCATCTCAACACACACACACACACACACACACACACACACACACACACACACACACACACACACACACACACACACACACACACACATACACTCACACACACACACACACACACACATACCTCCCTCCCTCTCTCATACTTTTCTTCCTTCCTATCACTTTACATAAATAATACATCCATCCACCCATTTATATACTCAGGCCCAATCCCCACTTTTCCTTGTTTTTTTTTGTTTTTTTTGGCGGGGAGGGTTCCGGTCGCACGTCCTATTGTCGGCGTTCCAGGCAGCCCTGTTTAGAGCTGCCTCACTTGTCAGGTTTTTCAATTATGATCAGACCGTAAGGTTTGATTCCATGTCTTTGGTCCACCCCCTTGGTGCAGCTCCCTCCACGTTCTCGAACTTGCATTTTTACACCCAGCTTACTTCATCCATCCTCTCCACATGTCCAAACCATCCAAGCCTGGTAGTATGCATCACATCACTGATACTCTTGATAACTAACTGTCTCCTAAGCTCTTCACTGGGTATCCTATCTTGCAGTTTGGCACCACACATCCATCTCACCATATTCACCTCATTACGTTTAATTCTGTTAAGATCATCCACTTTGACAGGCCACATTTCTGAAGCGTACGTCATTGCGTCATTGCGCTTCTAACACATGAAGCGTACACTTTTCCCTTCAAAGGGAGAGGGAGTCTTCTCATGGTGAGTAGTGGCAACAGTTCATAGAACTTTCGCCAGCCGCATCTTATTCTGGCTATAGTGGCAGCCTCGGCCCCACCACCGGCAGAGATGGTATCTCCCAAGTAGCAGAACTTGTCCACCATCTCCAGTGCCTCATTGTTGAAGTTAACACTCGAAGTGGTCATTGAACACAAGCTCACCTTTGGTACTATACATACAAATTTCCCAACTTTGGACTTCTTCCTTGGTAGAGGTCCCTTTATTCTAGTACCAGAGCTTTATCCCGGGGTCTACCATCCTTCCTTCCTCTCACCTTTCTCACTCCTCCCTCCCTATCACGTTCCTTCCTTACTCCTTCCTCTCACCTTCATTCCTTCCTCCTTCCCACCTTCCTTCCTTCCGTCCTTCCTTCCTTCTTTCCTTCCTTCCTTCCTCCTTCCTTCCTCTCACCTTTCTCACTCCTCCCTCCCTATCACGTTCCTTCCTTACTCCTTCCTCATTCCTTCCTCTCACCTTCATTCCTTCCTCCTTCCTTCCTTCCTTCCTTCCTTCCTTCCTTCCTCTCACCTTCATTCCTTCCTTCCTTCCTTCCTCTCACCTTCCTTCCTTCCTTCCTTCCTTCCTCTCACCTTCATTCCTTCCTCCTTCCCACCTTCCTTCCTTCCTTCCTTCCTTCCTCTCATCTTTCTCACTCCTTCCTTCCATCCTCCCTCCCTATCACGTTCCTTCCTTACTCCTTCCTCATTCCTTCCTCTCACCTTCATTCCTTCCTCCTTCCCACCTTCCTTCCTTCCTTCCTTCCTTCCTCCTTCCTTCCTTCCTCCTTCCCACCTTCCTTCCTTCCTTCCTTCCTCCTTCCCACCTTCCTTCCTTCCTTCCTCCTTCCTTCCTTCCTCCTTCCTTCCTTCCTTCCTTCCTTCCTCTCATCTTTCTCACTCCTTCCTTCCATCCTCCCTCCCTATCACGTTCCTTCCGTACTCCTTCCTCATTCCTTCCTTCCTCCTTCCATCCTCCTTCCCTCTCACATCCCTTCCTTCCTTCCAGCCACATCATCCCCCCCCTCCCCCCCCAACCCACCTTTGACAGTGACATGACAGCTGTGTGTGGGGGGGGGGGGAGGGGGGGGTGCTATGACAGTAGAGTGACATAGCATATAGTACGTGCTTGGCTGAATCATCTCCACACACACACACACACACACACACACACTTACTCTTGTTTAATCAGAGTGTGTGTGTGTGAGAGAGAGAGAGAGAGAGAGAGAGAGAGAGAGATTGAGAGAGTGAGTGTATGTGTGAGAGAGAGTGTGTGTGGGTGTGAGAGAGAGTGAGTGTCTGTTTCTGTTTCGCTCGCTAGGAAAAAAATCGACACCTAAAGGGCACGAAAAGTCTTAATATTGACGACAAAAATGAGTCGAAAGGTCTCAAAATTGCCAAACTAACGGAGCGAACGTCTTAAAACCTCAAAACTAATATGCTAAACATGAGGGAGAAGGGGGTCCAGAAAAAGCGAGTACTACCCCTCCCTTAAAGTGTAAATAGCCCCATAAATCAACGGTACAGTCACCAAACTATAGTCTATTCGCTGTAAGTAGGCGAGAAATCATGACCTCTGACCTCTGTAACTAAAAAACGACTTGAGTAATCGAGCTAATATGTCTACCATTTGGGAAGAGTCAGCCAAGGAATAGATGTGGACATTTACAGCCAATTTGCTCTAGCCAATTTTGAGTTACAGAGGATAGAGGTCATGATTTCTCGCCTACTTACAGCGAATAGACTATAGTGTGGTGCCAATTGGAGGTTTGACACTTGCAGGACCACACGGTCATTTTAAGGGGAGATTTCCACTTGAGGGACTTTTTTCTTGACCCCTTTCTCCCTCATATTTAGCCCCATTGCTTTTGAGATTTTAAGACCTTCGCCCAAGTAGTTTGGATATTTTAAGACATTTTGCCCCATTTCTGTCAATTTTAAGATCTTTCGTGCCGTTAAGGTGTCGATTTTTTCCTGGCGAGCGATAGCGAGCCTGTAATTTAAGAGCAACCGGCCTCCGGCCGGGAAATTTTTCTACCGAAATATGTACAAATTTATCTTGAAAGGGGGTCTAGCGGGTGTAATTTTAAGCTTGATGAAAAAGTAGGGAACAAACTAAATACCTCCCCTTAAAGGGTAGTGGCTGCTTTTGGGGAGATTTAATTGTCTATTTATATATTTATTTTATAGTAACCTCGCTAGACCTCCATCAAGCTTAAAAATTATACCATTTGGGAAGGGTCAGCCAGGGAAGAGGTGTGGACACTGACAGCCCATTAATTTGCTCTAGCCATCTTTGAGTGACCGCGGTTAGAGTCCACGCTATCTGGACTAGACATGAGAAACAAGGGTACAGCGTATTTTATGACATGAGAAACAAGGGTACAGCGTATTTTATGACATGAGAAACAAGGGTACAGCGTATTTTATGTTACGTGATGTTCATAGGTGGGCGACCTTGAAGAGCAGAAATATTTTCTCTCGGTCACCCCGACCGAGAGAAAATAAGGGCGTTGGAGTGAAGGGGTGGGGGTGGGGGGAGCGTGATAGGGGGGTAGGGTGTGGGGGGGGGGTGCAGGGGAATGTGATGAGTAAGTGAGATAATATTAGGAAGACAAACAGGCATGATATGTGTGATGTTGGGTCGGAGGTGGAGGAGGAATGCAAAGACCTCAAGAGCTGCAACAGACTTTATTTTTTATTTTTTTTTGTGTGGATGAGGTAGACAAAAGGTAAAACTGCCTGTGGCGAGTGCCTGCCCCAGTGGTGAAAGAGTGACAGGGCCAAAATTAAGGAATATTCGAGCCAAAATGCCTGGACATACGGAGTTTGAAGTAATTTAAGTCATAGGATGAGGTCAAGATGGATTCAGGGAGAGAGTTCCAGAGTTCAGCTAATTAATAGAAGAAGGATTGGGAGTGTCGTTTCAATCTTGAATTGGAGAGTTGCACAGAGTAGGGGTGGGATTGTGTTGCAAGACGGGTACTACGTGCCCTACGTAGAGGAGGTGGAGCTCTGAGGAACACTGATTATTGTAGTAGCGATAGAATAGCGAGAGAGATGCAACATATTGGCGAGGAGAGAGAGAGAGATTGCAGAGAGTTGGTGAGTGGATGGGAGTTAAGGGGAGTTATTTAGTTTGTTCCCTAGACCTCCATCAAGCTTAAAATTACACCCCCTGGAGTCCCTTTCAAGATAAATTTGTACATTTTTCGGTAGAAAAATGTCCCGGCCGAAGGCCGGTTCCTCTTAAATTACAGGCTCGCTATCGCTCGCCAGGATAAAATCAACACCTGAATGGCACGAAAGGTCTTAATATGGAGTGAAAGTTCTTAAAATCGCTAAACTAATGGGGCAAACGTTTTATAATATCAACAGCAATGGGGCTAAACATGAGGGAGAAAGGGGTCAAGAAAAAAATCCCTCAAGTGGAGATCTCCCCTTAATGATACGAAAGGCTTTCCTTTCTACTTTGTCGGTGAATGCCCTCGGTACAACTTCTTTAGGCATGTTATGAGTCAAAGGTTCTTCTTCAGATCACATTACACGGGGTCAGCTTCCTTTCCTCTCGCAAGAACACTTACTAACTGTCTTGATAGCGTAATGCTTAGTGTGTGGAATTTCGGTGTGAGTATCTTAACCCTCTCCGACATATGACGCGATTTTGAGCCTATTGGGGATACTTTAAAGCCTTTGTTACCATCAGGGGTATTTAGAAACCTTTAGTTTAGTTAATTTCAACCTCTGCAGTTGTCTTTGAGTTAGCTGTGGGCAGAAAACTAATTTTGGAGAGGTAATTATAAGAGTGAGAGAACTCTATTTCTTATTGCTAATCTGGCAACCTCTGCGTCATAAATGCGTGAAAGGGTTAATGTTTGAGTCCTTGTTTCTAGGAATAATATCTGACCTTCATGTAGATAGTGGAGAAGGTGCCGGATGATACGAAGCCCTGTGCCTGAGCCAGCTGCCGCCTGTGTGATGTAGCGGTAGTGGTTAATGATGCCCGGACACTAACATCACCACCACTACCACCACCACCTTCATCACCAAGTATCCCCACCACCACCCCGTACACGGATTCAGGCCGCACCACCGTCGGCGCCAACACCAGGTACTGTCTGCAGAGAAAGAGAGAAGCAATTTAACCCTCTCCGACATATGACGCGATTTTGAGCCTATTGGGGATACTTTAAAGCCTTTGTTACCATCAGGGGTATTTAGAAACCTTTAGTTTAGTTACTTCAACCTCTGCAGTTGTCTTTAAGTTAGCTGTGTTGAGCCTATTGGGGATACTTTAAAGCCTTTGTTACCATCAGGGGTATTTAGAAACCTTTAGTTTAGATAATTCAACCTCTGCAGTTGTCTTTGAGTTAGCTGTGTTGAGCCTATTGGGGATACTTTAAAGCCTTTGTTACCATCAGGGGTATTTAGAAACCTTTAGTTTAGTTACTTCAACCTCTGCAGTTGTCTTTAAGTTAGCTGTGTTGAGCCTATTGGGGATACTTTAAAGCTTTTGTTACCATCAGGGGTATTTAGAAACCTTTAGTTTAGTTACTTCAACCTCTACAGTTGTCTTTAAGTTAGCTGTGGCCAGAAAACTAATTTTGGAGAGGTAATTATAAGAGTGAGAGAACTCTATTTATTATTGCTAATCTGGCAACCTCTGCGTCATAAATGCGTGAAAGGGTTAACTCGTGTTGTTGTTACATCCGGGACCTCTAGAGCTAGCTTACTCATATCGCTGTTGTTTTCCTTCTTCTTCTTGTTAGGGCGACGCTTATTAAAAATTGCTACTTCTCGGTTAGTACAGAACCAAAATTCAATATTTTTCACAGCCATATACGCTGATCTATGTTCGAGGCCGTAACAGAGCCCTTTTTATATTTTCGGCCTGGGCGCCCCTCAAATCGCCACCTTCTGCAGTAGTGCAACATTTATTTTAAATTGCTTTTTCTTGGTTATTACAGAACCAAATTTGATGACCTTACATAATGCATATAAATGATCTATCCTCTAGGTGAATCTAGGCCGTAACGGAGCCCTGTGTATGAATTCCGTCCAGGGCGCCCCCTAAATAGCTACCTCTTGGACCCTCTTCTTCCTCGTGTTTAGCCCCAGTAGTTGTGACATTTTAAGACGTTCGCCCCATTAGTTTGGCCATTATAAAACAAAATGCCCCATCTCTTTGTCAATTTTAAGACATTTCGAGCCATTTATACATGTTGATTATTTCCTGGCGAACGTTAGTGAACCTGTAATTCAGGAGGAACCGGCCTTTGGCCAGAAATTTGTTTTACCAAAAAAATTTACAAATTTATCTCGACGGCAAACAAATCGACACCTAAATACCACGAAAGGTCTAAATATTGACGAAGAAATGGGGCGAAAAGTCTTAAAATCGACTAACTAATGGGGCAAACATCTTAACATCTGAAAACTAATGGGGCTAAACATGAGTGAGAAAGTGGTCCAGAAAAACGGCCCATCTCCCCTTAACTGTCTCGGTGGTGTAATGGTTAGAGTGTTTAATAATCTGTGTATGATAACCAAGGTTCGAATCCCGGTGGATCACAATATATATGCTTTCATTAATTGCGTTGGAGGTGTTTGGTGCTGGGGTGAAATTAATTATTATGTTTTTTACACCAACCAACTTCACCCGCTAAACTCAATTAATGAAATCAACAAATACATGTGGCACTCCGAGGACTCGAACCCAGGACGCTCACACCGAAAATCAACACACTTATGCATTGCGCCACGAAGACAGTTAAAGAAAGCTGCACAAGCCTACGATTTATTATGCAATTTCGAACCCTGCATACCAATTCGAATAGACTACCTACTTAGAACATGACATAGAATACGGTAGGGCAGTGATCCGACGCAGTTATTTTGTGGTGGGTGTGACCGGAATGCTGCACTGCCCCTCCGTACTCAAAGGGTTAATCTCGGCTTCGTCACCCGCCATTCACACATTCCCAGAACTCTAATAATTATCTTCAGCAAATATTAACTCAAGAGTCAAAACATGTGAGTTTGTTATGAGAAGGCTGCTTATGGAGAGCATGGTTCGTGTATATATAGTCTCTGTCTCACTCTCTATATATATATATACGGTATATATATACCGGGTATATATATACCGGGTATATATATATATATATATATAACACAGAGTCAAAACATGTGAGTTATATATATATATATATATATATATATATATATATATATATATATATATATATATATATATATATATATATATATATATATATATATAGCTTTAACTAACTCTACCAAGGCGTGATAAAGGATGCTTAACCTTTTCCTATTTATATTAAGAAGTGCAATCCTACTTGGAGAATGTATTTCAAATTTTCAATTCGTGCACAAGTCGTCGGATTTTCACAAGTACCCCCACGCAACTTGGGCGGAAACTGATTTAAGGAGCTAGTGTTTTTTTTTTTTTTTTTTTTCTATATTTCCATTTATGAACTATATAATTTACTTTCCTCGACAGACCTCCATCAAGCTTAGAAAAAGACCCCCTAGACCCCTTTTCAAAGATACATTTGTACATTTTTCGGTAGGGTTCCTTTTAAAATTAGAGGCTCGCTATCGCACGCCAGGAAAAAATCGACACCTAAACGGCGCGAAAGGTTTTAATATTGACAACAAAATGAGGCGAAAGGTCTCAAGATCGCCAAACTAACGGAACGAACGTCTTAAAACCTCAAAACTAATATGCTAAACATGAGGGAGAAGGGGGTCCAGAAAAAGCGAGTATTATCCCTTTAATTTAATTCTATCCCAACCAAGAACGAGAGTCTTTAATATTAAGCATATCTCCCACATAGACGCTATCGCTCGCCGGGATAAAAACTGATACCTAGATTTTTTTTTTTTTTTTTTTTTTTTTTTTTATCGAAACGTTATAAAATGTACATATATATGAGGCGAAAGGTCTTAAAATCGCCAAACTAATGGGGTGAACGTCTTAAAATCTCAAAAGTAATGGGGCTAAACATGAGGGAGAAGAGGGTCCAGAAAAAAATGCCTCGAGGGATTAAAACCCCGG
The DNA here is from genome assembly GCA_032716605.1 of Paralithodes platypus. Taxonomy (NCBI): domain Eukaryota; kingdom Metazoa; phylum Arthropoda; class Malacostraca; order Decapoda; family Lithodidae; genus Paralithodes; species Paralithodes platypus. The sequence continues at coordinate 13,638,869 of CM064556.1, read as the reverse complement.
TATACTTAAGGGGGTCACCTACTTTTGTTCTCTTTCTCTCTATTTCTCTCTTTCTATGGCTTGTATCCATTCGGCCCCATTCAGCCAACTGTTTTAAGACGTTTATCCCCATCCAGGTGTCGAATTATTCCTGGCAAGCGATAGCGAGCCATCATTGTATGGAGAAATGTACATACAAATTTAACTTGCTGTCAAAACAAATACATAGGCTATGTGCTGGCTTGCTACCGCTTGCCAGGAAAATATTGACACCTGGATGGGGGTAAACGTCTTAAAACAGTAGGCTGAATGAATACAAGCCAAAGAGAGAGAGAGAGAGAGAGAGAGAGAGAGAGAAAAAAAGCGAGGTGGGCTCCCTTAACGCAGCACCGGTAGGTTTTTTTTATGTGTTGGCCTTTCATCTCGTATTCAAATGTTTGTATTATTATTATCATTGATCTGCAAGGTCTGGCTGGCATTGAAGGGCACCTGCCATTCTGCGATCAATTTTATGTTGTTTACTTTTGAGATATTAAGACGTTCGCCCCTATTAGTTTGGATGTTTTTTTTGTTTTTTTTTAGACATTTCGTCCCTTTTCATTGTCAATTTTTAGAGCTTTTGTGTCATTTAGGTGTCATTTAGGTGTAATTTTGTGTCATTTAGGTGTCATTTAGGTGTCATTTTGTGTCATTTAGGTGTCATTTAGGTGTCATTTTGGTGTCATTTAGGTGTCATTTTGGTGTCATTTTGTGTTATTTAGGTGTCATTTTGGTGTCATTTAGGTGTCATTTTGGTGTCATTTAGGTGTCATTTAGGTGTCATTTATTTTCTGGCGTCAGGCAAAATTGGATGAATTCTAATTTTTCACCAACCAACTCTACTTCTAAACTTCTAAACTCAATTAATTAAATCAATAAATACATGTGGCAATCCAAGGACTCGAACCTAGGACACTCACACCGATTTGATGACATACTATTTACATATAATGACTCAACTAAATCACTAGATATAATGTGTTTAGACTTCCAAACGGCCTTTTATTAAAAACCACACGGAAAAATGTTGAAATCATAAATGCTGGGCACCAAAGCAAACATCCATGAATGGTTAAAAAGCTGGTTAACAAACAGAAGACAGAGAGTGGTAGGAAACAGTAGCGTTCGACAGAGAGCCTGTTGATAGTGGAATGCCACAGGGATCGGTCCTGGGGCCAGCTCTGTTTCTTGTCTGTATATATATTATATATATATATATATACATATATATATACCGGTATACATATATATGTGTGTATGTTTAAAAAATATATATATACAGAGATAGAGTATGCATGTATTGTTCAATATCTGTATATGCGTGAGGGGGGTGTGGACGGGAGGGGGGGGGGGGGGGGAGGGGGTACAGGTTTTGTCAGGTATATGCTTAGAGGGATATACCGTTAACACACACACACACCCTTACACACACACACACACACACACACACACACACACACACACACACACACACACACACACACACACACATCCTTTTATACGTACACACACACACCCTTACACACACACACACACACACACACACACACACACACACACACACACACACACACACAGCAACGCATTTACCACAGTCAGGCACACACACACACGGAACTCACACACGCACACAGATACGCAATCACACGCACATGATTAAAGAACAATAAACGTACACATATACACTTATTATATATATATATATATATATAGTATACATTATATATTCACACACACAAACAATAATAATAATAATAATAATAATAATAAAATATATATATATATAAAACAACCCTTTAACAGACTTAATATCCCGTGAGGTAAATACGCCTTTGCTATATACACATTTCCGTCAATACGCAAAAACCAGGCCAAAACCCGCCCACCAGAAAGGTCACAGTAGGTTAATCGCTACCTTGACGCCAGGATATACATTTAGTAGTAGTAGTAGTGGTAGTAGTAGTAGTAGTAGTAGTAGTAGTAGTAGTAGTAGTAGTTGTAATAGTAGAAAAGTACAAATAGCACAAGAAACGGGTGCTTCAAATTGGCTGACAACACTACCAATCAAGGCAAAAGGCTTCAATCTAAACAAACAAGAATTTAATGATGCTATTGCACTGAGGTATGATTGGCCGATTGAAGGACTGCCCGATCGATGCGTTTGTGGAATCAACAACGATGCAGACCACAGCATGATATGTAAGAAGGGAGGATTCATCAGCATCAGGCACGATGAAGTAAGAGATGTAACGGCGAACATGCTCAGGGAGGTGTGTCGAGATGTGGTGCGCGAACCATCACTCATTCCCTTGGAGGGAGAGAGAGATCTTGCAGCACAGGACGGCCAACACATCCAACGAAGCACGAGTGGACGTTAGTGCAAGAAGTTTTTGGACAAGAGCACAGCGAGCATTCTTTGACGTAAGAATATTCGACCCAATGGCCCATAGCTACAGCGAGCTGTCTCTGGAGGCTGCACACAAGAGGAATGAACAAGAGAAGGTCAGGGCATATGGGGAAAGGATCTTAAATATCGAACATGGCAGCTTTACCCCACTAGTCTTCACCACATCTGGAGGGATGGGACCTAGGGCCCAGTGCTTCTATTCAAGGCTTGCAGAGATCATCGCAGAGAAGAAGAAACAGCCCAGGAGCCACGTTGTAGCCTGGATGAGGTGCCGTCTATCTTTCTCGTTGCTCAGATCAGCATTACTATGCCTGCGGGGAACAAGACTGTCTGCACCACAACCAGCGACGGTGGCAGAAGTGGACTACGAGGCAGCAGTGGCAGAGGGTCGCATAGGAAGGAGACTGGATTGAAGTTGCATGGTGTAGAATAGTAGTATCTGATGCTTGTGAAATTTAGTATGTGTACAATATTAAATATAAGGTAGTGGTGGTGGTGATGGTGGAGGTGGTGATGGTAGTAGTAGTAACATGAAATGTATGAAAAATATTAAATAAAAAAAAAGTAGTAGTGGTGGTGGTAGTAGTAGTAGTAGTAGTAGTGGTAGTAGTAGTAGTGATAGTAGTAGTGGTATTATTATTATTATTATTATTATTAGTGTATATTTAATTGCTCCCTAGACCTCAAACAAATGTTAAAAATACCCCTAAGACCTCCTTTCAAGAAACATTTGCGCATTTTCGGTGAAAGAATCGATTACTCCTAAATTGAAAGCTTGCTATCGCTCGACAGGAAAAAATCGACATCTGCAGTAAATGGGACGAAAGGTCTTAAAATTCATGAAATTCTTACAATCGGCAAATTAACGGGGCGAACGTCTTAAAACCTCCAAGCAAATGGGGCTAAACCTAAGGGAGAAGGGGGATCCAGACCCCCTCTAGTTAGACCTTACTAGATAAAAGGTTAAGTTGTTGCTAGTTTTATAAGCCACGTTCACATTATAGGTTATAGGTTAAACTCTCTCTCTCTCTCTCTCTCTCTCTCTCTCTCTCTCTCTCTGGAAGCCAACTATATTTGTTACTAATATATTAATTAAATTTCGTTCTTGACATCATTCACTGAGGTAGGCCTATCTAACACACACACACACACACACACACACACACACACACACACACACACACACACATATATACAGTAGATGCTGTATATATAATTACTTAACTATTGAACTACTTAATTACTTGTGCTGCGCAACGTATTTCAAACGTTTGGTGAATGGATCATAAAAAGTTGTATAAATATTTTAATCTATCATCAGTCTTTTAAATAAGTGTTTTACCTAAATTAATCCATCATCAGTCTTTTAAATACGTGTTTTACCTAAATTAATCCATCATCAGTCTTTTAAATACGTGTTTTACCTAAATTAATCCATCATCAGTCTTTTAAATCAATATTTTACCTAAATTAATCCATCATCAGTCTTTGAAATCAATATTTTACCTAAATTAATGTATCTGCACACTGGTATCCGATATTAAATAATATATTCCAGTGATGTCAGAACAATGCTAACCATAGAACATTAATTAGCAAAACGGACGTGTGATGCCCCCTTAACTCCCCCCCCCCCCCCCCTCCCGTCTCCGTCCCCCTCAACCCCTACTCCCTCCCCCTTAACACCTCCTCTACCACCCCAGAAGTCAAACTAGCCAATATACTGTATAACGGTAAAAGCAAGTAGATCGTATAGCAATATATATATATATATATATATATTACAGGATCAAAAATATACTATATTATCCACAGAAAACGACGATAGATTTCTCTAACTGCAGGGGTATCTAAAGTAAATAAAGCCCCCTATATAGAAAATGTGGGCACTATCTAAAGTACAGTAAATAAAGCCCCTTATATAGAAAATGTGGGGACTGTCTAAAGTAAATATAGCCCCCTGTATAGAAAATGGAGTGAAAAGTCTTAAAATATCCAAACTAATTGAGCGAAACAGAGAGAGAGGGGGGGGAGAGAGAGAGAAAAAGATCTCCCTCAAAGCAGATAGGCTCGTACAAATAAGCCCTCCACCCCCTCCTCCCTCCCTCCCCCTCTCTCTCTCTCTCTCTCTCCCCACCGGTATAGAAAATGTGTTGTTGTTGTATAGCCAAGGTGGACTGGCCTAAACAAGCACCGAGCCCGCCGCCATCTGCTTCCACAGTACGGCAGCAATATGGATCATAAGGTTGAATATTGATTTTGTTATTTAATTTTCGATTTAAGGGCAGATCCTTCACTTTTCGGTCGAGTTTATCATTTATTTTTTATTTATTTTTAGTTTCCTCGCTAGACCTCCATCAAGCTTAAAAAGACGCCCCCTAGACCTCCTTTCAAGACAAATTTGTACATTTTTCGGTAGAAAAATGTCCCGGCCGAAGGCCGATTCCTCTTAAATTACAGGCTCGCTATCGCTCGCCAGGAAAAAATCGACACCTAAATGGCAGGAAAGGTCTTAAAATTTACAGAAATGGGGCGAAAGTTCATAAAATCGCCAAAATAATGGGGCTAAAGATGAGGGAGAAGGTGGTCTAGAAAAGCGCCATGTCTCCCCTCAAGGTGGAATAGGAGACGGAAATGTAATAAAGGCGAAACAAGTGAAACAAACAAAAGAAACAAGTGAAACAAACAAAAGAAACAAGTGAAACAAACAAAAGAAACAAGTGAAACAAACAAATTACGAAGGTGGGACGGCCGGAAGTAGTAACAGGGAGGTTTCGAATTTTAACCCTTTACCGACACAATGGTTTTTATTGAAAGGCGGTACCGTATTGTGTAGGAAAACAACAGGTGATATTGGCTTGTTTAACGAGAGAGTGTGTGTGTGTGTGTGTGTGTGTGTGTGTGTGTGTGTGTGTGTGTGTGTGTGTGTGTGTGTGACATTGAGAGAGAGAGAGAGAGAGAGAGAGAGAGAGAGAGAGAGAGAGAGAGAGAGAGAGAGAGAGAGAGAGAGTGTCAGCTTACATTATTGCCCGGAAACTCACACACTATCTGATTTAACGAGACACTCACTAAAGTGTATAGCGGTCACAGGTATTCAATAAAAACCCTTCTAAACAACACAATAAGGTATTAATATTGACAAAGAAAATGGAGCGAATGGTCTTCAAATCACCAAACTAATGGGGCGAACGTCTTAAAAATCTCTCAACTTTAATGGCTAAACAGGAGGGGTTCAGTGGATGTTGGAAAAGAGTTAATCGTTTCTATTCTGGCACCAAATGAAAGTACTGAGTGTGAGAGACAGACAGCCATTCATACAGACAGATAGACAGGCATGCATACAGACAGACAGATATACAGCCACTCTTACAGGCAGACAGACAGCCATTCATACAGACAGGCATGCATACAGACAGACAGGCAGGCATTCATACAGACAGACATTTATACATACAGACAGACATACATCCAGTCATACAGACAGATAGACAGACATACAGACAGACAGATAGACAGACAGACATACAGATAGATAGCCACTCATAAAGACAGATAGACAGCCACTCATACAGACATACAGGCAGACAGACAGCCACTCAGCCAGACAGACAGACATACATACAGCCAGACAGCCACTCAGACAGACAGCCACTCAGACAGACAGCCACTCAGACAGACAGCCACTCAGCCAGACAGCCACTCAGCCAGACAGCCACTCAGACAGACAGCCACTCATACAGACAGACAGACAGCCACTCAGACAGACAGGCAGCCACTCATACAGACAGCCACTCAGACAGACATACAGCACCAATCACTCACCCTCCACAAGTTTAATTAGCCCAAGATTATACCAAGTTGTAATAACTGATGATATATAATTATAAGGAATGCAATTACTATCTAATTAGTGTAAGGTAGTGGGCTGATCCAAGTTACAATTGTTGGCTTCAGTTTAATATCATAGCTCATAATTACTAAGTTTATATATATATATATATATATATGTGTGTGTGTGTGTGTGTGTGTGTGTGTGTGTGTGTGTGTGTTGAATAAATATGTAATTATCGAAAACACATTGTTTTCGAACAATGTTGTGAGTTTTCAAGCAAACACACACACAAGGTCACACGTACACACACACACACACACACACACAGACAAAAAAAACAACAACACACACACACACATACACGTTCACACACACACACACACACACGTTCACACACACAACCACACACACACACACACACACACACACACACACACACACACACAGCCCGTAGCCTAGTGGTAGAACTCTCGTCTCACACACGAGGGGCCGGGGGTTCAATCCCCGGCCGGGCGGAGACAAATTGGGCTTGTCTCCTTTCATGTGTTAGCCTCAGTTCACCTAGCTGTAAATAGGTACCTGGAATAAGTGGACGACGTTGTGACGTCCCATCTGGGGTTGGCAAAAATGGTACAAGGCGAGATGGGTATCATATGGTTCACCTAAGCTGATGGCTACCTAAGCCTTCGGGCGAGACGGTACCGTCTATAGTGAGAATGGTACCATACAGATCCACCCTAAGCCTTCGTTTCCGATGTCGCCAATTGGCTAAAAATACAGACTACACACACATCCACAGCCATTCCAACGATACATAAAACACCTACATATATAGGAGGCGGGAAATAACGAGCATGCTCACTCCCGCAATACAACTAGAGTAAGTATACACACACACACACACACACACGACTATCACCACCACACCCAGACTGTCCATGAGAGAGGGATAACAAATCAATGGTAATCGTTGGTGGATAAAAAGTATGCGAGCCCGTCCATGGCTGAGACTAGGGGCTCATGGAAGTGTGTAAACCGGTACATACACACACACACACACACACAATGTACGTGTGTGTGTGTGTGTGTGTGTGTGTGTGTGTGTGTGTGTGTGTGTGTGTGTGTGTGTGTGTGTGTGTGTGTGTGTGTGTGTGTGTGTGTGTGTGTGTGTGCGCGCGCGCGGTATTTACGTTTATTTGGTGTAAACGTAGAATTTATAAGTAATGCATCTATATCTCTCTCTCTCTCTCTCTCTCTCTCTCTCTCTCTCTCTCTCTCTCTCTCTCTCTCTCTCTCTCAAGTTGGCTAACAGGTAGACAACAACGAGTGGTAATCAATGGTATTTATTCTGAGTGGCCTCCAGTCATTTCTGGAGTTCCACTGGGATCTGTCCTTGGCCCACTTCCGTTTATCATATATGTCAATGCCAAAGATATTGGTCTGTTGAGTGTGATATCCAAGTTTGCAGATGACATAAAGCTTGGTATGAATGTGAAAGACCCCAAAGAGGTTGAACAGCTCAGGATGGACCTCAACAGACTGGGTGAATGGTCGAAGACATGGCAGATGCCTCTAAACTTGGAAAAGTGCAAGGCGATGTATATCGGCCAAGCGAACCCCAATTTAGGCTATTCACTATTGGGAATGCCTCTGGAAGTGACTGACTTGGAAAAGGATTTGAGTGTTCTGATTAGCAGTGACCTAAAGTTTGCCAACAGTGCATTGAAGTAGAGAAGAAAGCTCAGCAATTATTGGGCTATATATATTAAGAGACAATTTATGTATAGAAATTAGGAAATAGTCATCACACTTTACAACGCTCTGATACGGCCTCTCCTGGAGTATTCTGTCCAATTCTGGTCTCCAGCACTCAGGAAAGATATAGAGCGACTGGAAAGAGTACAAACTAGGGCTACAAAGCTTACTCCATCGATTAGAAAACTGAGCTATGAGGACCGGTTGGGAGCTCTTAATCTCTTTCCGTTGGAAACTAGCAGACAAGGTCAGTTCATTGAAGTTTTTAATATACTCAACTGGATTGACAATGTGAATTATAGCAAAATGTTTAGCCTCTATATGAACAAAACACACAACCATGGCTGGAAATTAGAATTGAGAAGGTTCAGCACTAATATTTGTAGAACTTTTTCACATATAAGATCTGTTCTACCTGGAACAAACTTCCCTCCAAAGTTGTAAACAGTTCTTCAGTAGAGCAGTTCAAGAAGAGAGTAGATAGTATTTTGCACACTCTGTAATGAGTGTAGTGCACTAAACAGTCTCTCTCCTTCCACTTCGAGTATCTCCTCGGAATGGACCGCAAGGTCTTTGAAATGCTAACTATTCCTTGTAACACACACACTCTCTCCCTCTCTCCCCCCGTTTCTCTCCCTCCCTCTCTCTCTCTCTCTCTCCTAGTATTGACAGAGATGGCTCAGCTCTTCCCCCACCCAACACTTGAGCCCTTCCCAGAACCCCCCCCCCCCCCCCCCTACACACACACACACACACACACACACACTGTTTGCCACTCGCACCTCCTCTCTATTGTCTTTAGACCGGGAATTACCACAGGGATTTGTTCTAGGACCATTTTTTTGTTGTGTGTGTGTGTGTGTGTGTGTGTGTGTGTGTGTGTGTGTGTGTGTGTGTGTGTGTGTGTGTGTGTGTGTGTGTGTGTGTGTGTGTGTGTGTGTGTGTGTGTGTGTGTGTGTGTGTGTGTGTGTGTAAGGGGGGGGGGGGGAGCACTCTAGGATATTTATCGTCAATTATTATATCTGGGACTTTATTTTGGCAACTGGATTTCATCACTAAACTAGAAGTAGTAATATTAATATTAATAATAGTCTATCTCTCTCTCTCTCTCTCTCTCTCTCTCTCTCTGTATGTATATATATATACAGTATATATATATATATATATATATATATATATATATATATATATATATATATATATATACAGGGTGATTCAGAATTGCATGCATTAAATTGGAGGACGACCTCCTTGGATAATTTTAAACAACAATGTTTCTATTATAAAATGTCGAATTATACATAGTTTGGTTGTTGTTGTTGTTGTTGTTGTTCCCTAAGCTGCCTGGCCGAACAGCCCCGAGTCCCTGAGGAAGGCCATGGCCACGATCGGGCTTTCCCACAGAGCTCTCATTGAGTGTAGATTGTGTTGCTGGCATATGTGGTTGTGTGAAATGCAGTCTTCTATGATGTGTTTAATGGTATGGGGTGCTGTGTTACATCCCGGGCAGGTGTCGACGACGGAGTCATCCAGTCTCTTCTGATAGCTCAGGAGAGCTGGATGGTGTCCGCATCTCAGCCTGGCCAGGTGGACTCAGTCCTCGAGAGGAAGGGAGGATTCGGAAGGATGGATTTCGGGAGGTAGTGCTTGCAGCTGCGTGTTGTCTGTGAGTGAGTGGATGGATCGGAGAGAGATATGAGTATGGATGTTCTTCTGGAAGTTGGTTCGGGGTGGGCAGGGAGGGAGAGAGGACAATAATTGTGTGTGATACCGTGTGCTGGGTGTTGTATTGATATTTCTTGGTGTCTGTGGGTGTGTTGCCATGTAGTTTAGTGGGTGGTCCTGGTTCGTGGAGGCTGCTGCCAGGAATTGAGTGCCTCTCATGTCCAGATGGTCTTTGACTTTGAGGATTTTGGTTTCTTGATGTAGGTGATCTGTGGTTGCAGTAGCTGAGCAGCCTGTAATGATCTTCAGGGCTTTGTTTTGAATCCCAGGCTGGGCTTGCGTATTCCATCACTGATCTTATGTATTGTTTATATACTGTGGTGGTAGTTTCTTTGTTGTTTGGTTGTTACAGTACATTTACGATGTTGTATTAAGGGGAGATTTCCACTTGAGGGATTTTTTTCTTTACCCCTTTCTCCCTCATGTTTAGCCCCATTGCTTTTGAGATTTTAAGATGTTCGCCCCATTAGTTTGGCGATTTTAAGAACTTTCACCCCATTTATGTCACTTTTAAGACCTTTCGTCCCATTTAGGTGTCGATTTTTTCCTGGCGAGCGATAGCGAGCCTGCAATTTAAGAGGAACCGGCCTTTGGCCGGGAAATTTTTCTACCGAAAAATGTACAAATTTATCTTGAAAGGGGGTCATGGGGGTGTAATTTCAAGCTTAATGGAAGTCTAGGAAACACACACACATACACACATATACACACCCTCTACAAATACACACACAGCTCCACTCACACACACACATACACACATATACACACCCTCTACACATACACACACAGCTCGACTCACACACACATACATACATACAAGAACAGCGCCATTCCTTCAATAATTAAGGTCTTAAATAATCATTAAATTATATACATATTTTTAATTGTAAATTAGCCTGTTAGATCCTGTGTCAATTGTAATTTTCATTTTAACTATGTATTAACTTCCTTGTATATCTTCAGCCTTCGGGCTGCTTTTGTGAATAAACCGTTAATTATTATTATTATTATTACAGTTCCACACACACACACACACACACACACACACTTGACGGAAGGGCCCCAGACAGAGAAAGCCAGGATATTTACTCTGTCCCTACACCTTATACAGTATATACACCCTCTACACACACATACATACATATAAACACACACACACACACACACACACACACACACACACACACATACACTCCACACACACACATACTTGACGGAAGGACCCCAAACAGAGAGAGAAAGCCAGGATATTTACTCTGTCCTCCACCTTATTGACAACACATACTTATGTACACACCCTCTAGACACACATACATACACAACTCCACACACACACACACACAACTCCACCAACTAATAAAGGCATACAAAATAGCTCGCCACTTGATGGAGAGAAAGACAGGATATTTAGGGAATGAGTGATGGTTCGCTCACCACATCTCTACACACCTCCCTGAGCATGTTCGCTGTTACATCTCTTACTTCATCGTGCCTGATGCTGATGAATCCTCCTTTCTTACATATCATGGTGTGGTCTGTACTACTACTACTACTACTACTACTACTACTACTACTAGTACTACTACTACTACTTAGTAAGAAAACATTAGAACGATCCTTTGGTAGCTTTAGGGGGTAATGCTTGGTTTTTGGTCTATATATTTATTTATTAATATAGTTTTTAGTTTCCTCGCTACACCTCCATCAAGCTTAGAAAAACACCCCCTAGACTCCCTTTCAAGATAAATGTGTACATTTTTCGGTAGTAAAATTAGAGGCTCGATATCGCTCGCCAGGAAAAAATCGACCCCTAAAGGGCACAAAAGGTCTAAATATCGACAACAAAATGAGGCGAAAGGTCTCAAAATCGCCAAACTAACGGAACGAACGTCTTATAAAACCTCAAAACTAATATGCTAAACATGAGGGAGAAGGGGGTCCAGAAAAAGCGAGTACTATTTTAAGGGAGTACTAAAGTAATATTCACAGGCCAAGTCTTAACCCTTTCACGCATTTATAATGCAGAGGTTGCCAGATTAGCAACAAGAAATAGAGTTCTCTCAAAATTAGTTTTCTGCCCACAGCTAACTCAAAGACAACTGCAGAGGTTGAAGTAACTAAACTAAAGGTTTCTAAATACCCCTGATGGTAACAAAGGCTTTAAAGTATCCCCAATAGGCTCAACACAGCTAACTCAAAGACAACTGCAGAGGTTGAAGAAACTAAACTAAAGGTTTCTAAATACCCCTGATGGTAACAAAGGCTTTAAAGTATCCCCAATAGGCTCAACACAGCTAACTCAAAGACAACTGCAGAGGTTGAAGAAACTAAACTAAAGGTTTCTAAATACCCCTGATGGTAACAAAGGCTTTAAAGTATCCCCAATAGGCTCAACACAGCTAACTCAAAGACAACTGCAGAGGTTGAAGTAACTAAACTAAAGGTTTCTAAATATCCCTGATGGTAACAAAGGCTTTAAAGTATCCCCAATAGGCTCAAAATCGCGTCATATGTCGGAGAGGGTTAATTACCTATTACTTTGCTAAATAATATCTATGTGTCTTTAATATAGTATATGAATGTACGCTGTGTTATATTTATCCTTTATTACCTTTGTGCATGTGTTTAAGTGGATTTAACTTCTCCAGTCAAGCAAGAACCTACCTAATTAATCCAATTAAACCCAGCAGAAACCTGGTATAACAATATAACAATATATATATATATATATATATACATATATATATATATATATATATATATATATATATATAATGTATATATATATATATATATATTTTTTTTTTTTTTTTTTTTATTAATATTGCTTTCAATTTTTAGTAAAGCAAAGCACCTCCCTTTTCCCTTCAAAGAGTGAATTAACTAGCATGCCGCTCAGGAAGTAGCCATTTACTGCCCTAAATAAAACCTATAATTATACCTGCATACAATGGTGAGAGAGAGAGAGAGAGAGAGAGAGAGAGAGAGAGAGAGAGAGAGAGAGAGAGAGAGAGAGAGAGAGAGAGAGAGAGAGAGAGAGAGAGAGAGAGAGAGAGAACATAAGACCATAATAACGAAGTCCTGTAGATTATATTTGTAACTAAAATATCCTCGTTGATTGTACAGATTCCCTCCCTGGGTCTCGAACTCTAACCCTTCCACTCACCAGAGAGTTGGGTGAGGGCTGGTCCTATCCAGAGTGAGGTTTGGCATCCTCTACCCAACCTTAGCTGTGTCTGTCTGTCTCTTTTACTGTACAGTACTACTTTTCCTTCTAGGTGCTGGCAAGATCGCCCGATTGGATGGCACTACAAGGGGGGCTGCGGACGGTGGGGGCATTGGCCCGGGGGTGCAAGCCCGTGGGCTGATGATCACCTCCCCCGCTGCCCTCTCAGAGACAGATCTCATCTCACTTTGGCCCCTTCGGGGGCCCGAGCATCTGGAGCGGCTTCGGTTAACCAGACTCGCGACTGTTCGGCCAGACAGCCTGGGGAACTACAACAATAACACCATCAGAGAGGTGTTAGGGTGTTGTGTGATGATAGGGTAACACAGCAGAGATTAGTGGGGTATAAGAAATCTGCCACCACCTCTGCTTCTATCATGTCAAGAACAGGATGAACAGGCTTCACTCCCGGCATGTGTTAGTGGGTGTGGTAGTACGTCCCAACGTGTCTCACATGCTGGCACCCAGTCGGGGGACACCCAAAGACGACATATACAGATTCTTAACACACAACAAAGCCACTCCAACAGATTGTTCTCTCTCCAACACCCCTTCTCCGCTCTCAACACTCTTCGAAAGGTAGATACGATGTGCCACTGTAAAGGCATATCCCTCAATACCTTCACCTGATCTGACCTGACCATTGCCTATGTTAATTCTTACTACAACTGTTTTAAGAGTAAAGTTCCGTATGTATGATGTATGATGCTAGCTCTGTGCAGGTTGAATGAAAAGATCACACACGTAAACTTGATACACATAATGTCTATTATAATATAAAGAAATAGAAAAAAACAAGCATACTTACGGGGAGCCTTTTCCTCCAGAGTGTCCAGACAGCCGGGTGCGTTCGAACATGGTCCTCCAATCACTTCCAATACGACCAGTCCACCTCTCTCCCGTCCACCTTCCTCCCTCCACTACCTCCTGCTTCCACCCTCGCCGGAGTGGTGTGGAAGGAGGCAATGTGGAGGCCGATTCAAAAGCCTCCACCCCACCCTGCAGCCTCACGACTCCTGCGAAGCCGAAGACTAGGCCCAGGGCACATATCTGGACGAGTTGTTTACATCGGGGCAACATGGCGGGAGGCGGGGGGAGCCGATATAAAGTTTGATTCCTTGCTACAACATCCTTAATTACTCTTAATTGGAAGAACTTTAGCGGTCATAAGTTGCTATAGGTCATCCATTCATGTTTGTCTCAAGATATGACTGTCTTAGAGAGATGGGATGTTGTAAATGCTTCGAGTTTATGCCTTCCTACAACATCTCTTGAAGAACTGTAGCCTTCTTCTTCCGTGGTGAGTTAGGATACCCAATTATGACATGTTTGGAGTATTGATGACGCCACAGGTTGGTAGCTTGTAAGTTATGACGATCACATGGACGTCCGAGGTTGAGGATGATTTGAGGGTTCGGCTCCACACGAAGTAGAAGAGGAAGATATGACGACTTATCAACTCACTCTCACTCTCTCTCTCTCTCCACCTCTCGTTCTCCCCCTCCTTCTCTCTCTCTCCCACCTCTTAAGCTCTCTCTCTCTCACGCTCTCGCTCTCACTCTCTCTCTCCTTCTCTCTCTCTCTCGCTCTCACCCTCGTCTCCTTCCCTGCAGCATCCTCTCGATCTGGAAACAAAGAAAAACAAAAGTTATTAGAGAAGTCACCCTCTTTTCGTGTTTCTCCGACAGGGCTTTTAGGGCTCTACAACCTTCACAACAACCCCGGCGTAGGAGAAACATCATATTGTTTTTACTTATGTTTGACAGTTTAAGGGGAGGTTTGGTGATTTCTGGACCCCCTTCTCCCTAATGTTTAACCCCATTAGTTTTGAGATTTTAAGACGTTCGCTCCATTAGTTTGGCGATTTTAAGGCCTTTGGGGACATTTAGGTGTCATTTGTTTTCCTGGCTAGCGATAGCGAGCCGGTAATTTAAGAGGAACAAGGCGGGACTTTTCTCTACACAAGAAGGTCTCAAAATCTCAAAACTAATTGGGGCTAAACATGAGGGAGGAAGGGGGTCCAGAAAAAGAAAACATCCCCTTAACCCCTTCACCACCAAGACGCAATTTCCATCATATTCTGGTTGCCTTTAGACGATTTTCTTTAGTTTACAATCTACCTGGACGACTCGAATGGGTGGGTAATTATGACCTCAATAAACCCAGGATATGCAGCATCGGAAAAGGGTTATATTGTGGAAGGGAAGTGATAATGGTCACACAAATAGATGTTTTTTGTTTTTTTTTTATACTATTTTTTCCAGCTGAGGGTAAATTGCCATGTTACTATCTTGGTTACTCAGTTATAAGGTCGATTTTGTAGCGAAATATGCCGTTAATTATGATAACTTGGCATTAATACGACACACAGCCATAGTAGTTTCATATATTTCCATTAAGTATCGAGAAATCAGCTAATAAGAGATTCAATTTATGGTCAGCTGGACAAAATTAGAGCATAGGTGGTCAGATGATTTTCCAAATTGAGATAATAGATTGCGTAGATTATGTACAAGGTATGCTGAAAAGATAATAGTTACGTATCTATAAGGGTATAAGGGTTTGTTGAAATCGGTGTGTGTGTGTGTGTGTGTGTATGTGTGTGTCAATTTATGTGAGTGTATAATACTTTGGCCACAGGCTCTAGTCCACTCATTTAATATTACTTCACCTATTTCTAATAACGGAAGTGTATTTCTGGAAACGAATTTATAAACAACTTAGCCCCATTAGTTTGGCGATTTTAAGTTTTTTCGCCCCATTTCTTTGTCAATTAGAAGACCTGTCGTGCCATTTAGGTTTCGATTTAGTCCTAGCGAGCGATAGCGAGCCTGAAATTTTAGGAGGAACTGGTCTTTGGATGGGTCGTTTTCAACCGCAAAATTCACAAATTTGTCCAAAAGGGGAGGTCTAGGGAGGATACTAAAAATATATAAATAACTAGAAAAATACAAAATACAAAAGATGAATAATAATAATACATAAATAACAAATATATCAATTAATTAAAACAAATAAAGAAATTATAAACGGTATACCTGTATATATATATACGGATATATGAAAAACACATAATAAAATCTCCTTGTAACCTCGTCTGACCTCCAGGCTCGTCAATACTGATAACACACTATTCTTACATAAATATATATAGAATACATATACCTTTACAAGTTTACATACATCAATACACATGACAAAGACACGTGTACTTGGAAGGAAAGGGTTGAACGCGGGCTTTGATAGAAGGAAGCTGTACAGGTAACACATCCAATTAACCTTCTATAGACTTCCCACCTTTGGCACCAATCATCTTCACCCATACACACATACTTCCCTTACAATTCAACCAATATACCCCAGTCAACCAGTAGATCTCCACCAATATACCCCAGTCAACCAATAGATCTCAACCAATATACCCCAGTCAACCAATAGATCTCAACCAATATACCCCAGTCAACCAATAGATCTCCACCAATATACCCCAGTCAACCAATAGATCTCAACCAATATACCCCAGTCAACCAATAGATCTCAACCAATATACCCCAGTCAACCAATAGATCTCCACCAATACCCCAGTCAACCAATAGATCTCCACCAATATACCCCAGTCAACCAATAGATCTCAACCAATATACCCCAGTCAACCAATAGATGTCCACCAATATACCCCAGTCAACCAATAGATCTCCACCAATATACCCCAGTCAACCAATAGATATCCACCAATAGATATCCACCAATATATCCCAGTCAACCAATATATCTCCACCAATATACCCCAGTCAACCAATAGATCTCCACCAATATACCCCAGTCAACCAATAGATCTCCACCAATATACCCCAGTCAACCAATAGATCTCCACCAATATACCCCAGTCAACCAATAGATCTCCACCAATATACCCCAGTCAACCAATAGATCTCCACCAATATACCCCAGTCAACCAATATATCTCCACCAATATACCCCAGTCAACCAATAGATCTCCACCAATATACCCCAGTCAACCAATAGATCTCCACCAATATACCCCAGTCAACCAATAGATGTCAACCAACAAACACTCCTTCAACCAATGTACACACTTCTTCAACCAATACACATCAACCAACACACACTCCTTCAACCAATATATCCCCATTCAACCAATAGATCTCAACCCGTGCCAGATCAACCAATCCGTATAACTCAACCAACACACAGTCCTTCAACAAGTATATCTCAACCCGTGCCCTAACTTTTGGTGTAGACTGTACGGTAGCGTTAATAAGTCATGTCACAACTGTCATTATGTTTGGCTAGCTCTGTGCTGTATTAATGTCTGCCAGATGTTGAATAGGGTGGGCAAGTGTAGCGCTAATAAGTCATGTCTCAGCTGTCATTATGTTTGGCTAGCTCTGTGCTGTATTAATGTCTGCCAGATGTTGAATAGGGTGGGCAAGTGTAGCGCTAATAAGTCATGTCACAACTGTCATTATGTTTGGCTAGCTCTGTGCTGTATTAATGTCTGCCAGATGTTGAATAGGGTGGGCAAGTGTAGCGCTAATAAGTCATGTCACAACTGTCATTATGTTTGGCTAGCTCTGTGCTGTATTAATGTCTGCCAGATGTTGAATAGGGTGGGTAAGTGTAGCGCTAATAAGTCATGTCCCAGCTGTCATTATGTTTGGCTAGCTCTGTGCTGTATTAATGTCTGCCAGAAGTTTAACAGGGTGGGCAAGTGTAGCGCTAATAAGTCATGTCTCAGCTGTCATTATGTTTGGCTAGCTCTGTGCTGTATTAATGTCTGCCAGATGTTGAATAGGATGGGTAAGAAGTGTAGGAACATGTTTATATATCTCACTCGAAGCGAATACATCAAGGTTTAGATATTACTGATACCAATTATTGATCAAAATAGGATATACCTGGTGCCGAGACATTACTTTACAGACATTAATACAGCACAGAGCAAGCCAAACGTAATAACAGCTGGGAAATTACTTATTAGCCCGACTGTACAATAGGACAAAAGGATCAGCTCACAAAAGAATGAGAACAGCTGACGTCACAATATGAGAACAGCTGACGTCACAATGTAATGATATATGAGGAGGCAGACCGTTTTTCTGGGCCCCCTTCTCCCTAATGTTTAACCCCACTAATTTTCAGATGTTACGATGTTTGCCCCATTAGTTAGTCGATTTCAAGACCTTTCGCCACATTCCTTCGTCAATATTTAGACCTTTCATGCCATTTAGGTGTCGATTATTTCCTGGCGAGCCTGCAATTTTAAGAGGCCGGGAAATTTTTCTATCGAAAAATGTACAAATGTATCTTGAAGAGGGGTCTAGGGGGCGTTTTTCTAAGCTTGATGGAGGTCTAGGGAGGAAACTAAACTAAATATATGAATACATTAATTAATAGACCAAACAAACGGTCTGCCTCCCCTTAATCCAGGCACACAATGAGAGAATTACTGGAAGCGGAAGGATATCAACCAAACAAAGGAATAACAAATAGATACATATGAATAGATGGAAGAAACACGAATTTATCTATCTATCTATATCTGTCTATCTATCTATCTAGTTATCTATCTATCTGTCTATCTACATCTATATCTATCTATCTATCTCTCGCTATATATCTATCTATCTATCTATTTACATCTATATCTATCTATCTATCTCTCGCTATATAAATCTCTCTATCTATCTATCTAACTATATCTCTCTCTCTCTTTCTCTCTCTCTCTATCTATCTATCTATATATCAAGCCCCAAGGCCCCGAGTAAGGCTAAGGCCATAATCGAGCGCCCCCAAAGAGCCCTCCCTGCCTACCACAAAAAAGCCTGGGTGACCGAAGCCGCTCACAGGCAAGGAGCCGAGGAGGGCCCGGATACGCCCGGATATTATTATTATTATTATTAGTAGTAGTAGTAGTAGTAGTAGTAGTAGTAGTAGTAGTAGTAGTAGTAGTAGTAGTGCTTCATTCATATTATAGTTACTCCCGGAGAATTGTATTGGTGCAGGACTTCCGGGTTCGAAGCCCACCATGAGAGAGTTGAATATCGTCATAAAGGGACCAGCACGTTAAGGCAGGGGTGGTGGTGTTAGCATGGTAATTCAGGTGGAGAGGTACGAGCTTTTTAGGGACCCCCTTGTGCCTCATGTTGAGCAGATTAGTTTGGTCATTTTAAGACGTTCGTTCCGTTAGTTTGGCGATTTTGAGACTTTTCGCCTCATTTCTTTGTCAATATTAAGACCTTTCGTGCCATTTAGGTGACAATTTTTTCCTGGCAAGTGATAGCGAGCCTGTAATCTTAGAAGGAACCGGCCCTCGGCCGGTAAATTTTCCTACCGAAAAAGTACAAATTTATCTTGAAAGGGGGTCTAGGGGGTATTTTTGAAAGGGGGTCTAGGGGGTATTTTTGAAACGGGGTCTAGGAGGTATTTTTGAAAGGGGGTCTAGGGGGTATTTTTGTGAAAGGGGGTCTAGGGGGTATTTTTGAAAGGGGGTCTAGGGGGTATTTTTGAAAGGGGGTCTAGGGGGTATTTTTGTAAGGGGGTCTAGGGGGTATTTTTGAAAGGGGGTCTAGGGGGTATTTTTGAAAGGGGGTCTAGGGGGTATTTTTGAAAGGGGGTCTATAGGGGGTATTTTTGAAAGGGGGTCTAGGGGGTATTTTTGAAAGGGGGTCTAGGGGGTATTTTTGAAAGGGGGTTTATAGGGGGTATTTTTGAAAAGGGGTCTAGGGGGTATTTTTGAAAGGGGGTCTTGGGAGTATTTTTTTAAGCTTGATGGAGGTCTAGCGAGGAAACTCAAAAATAACTAAATATATAAATATATAGGCCAAAGACCAAGCCCTACCCCCTTAAGGCGTCCACTGTGGCACATATCAAGTACTGCTAGAGGTAGGTGTGTGTGTGTGTGTGGGGGGGGTTATGAGTCTGCATGATAACACACGAGGAAGGAGGCTGTGGTTTTATATATAACTGTCTTCGTGGCCCAATGCATAAGTGTGTTGATTTTCGGTGTGAGCGTCCTGGGTTCGAATCCCCGGACTGCCACATGTGTTTGTTAATTTCATTAATCGAGTTTAGGAGAAAAGTTGGTTGGTGGAGAGAACATAATCTATATATATACATATATATATATATATATATACATATATATATATATATATATATATATATATATATATATATATATATATATCCAAGGGCGAATGATTCGCTTTTCCACCTCTGTTTTAACCACATTAGTTTTGAGATTTTAAAAAGTTCGTTCCGCTAGTTTTGTGATTTTAAGACCTTTCACCCCATTTGTTTGTCAATATTTATACCTTTCGTGTAAAACAGGCATGTCTGGTAGGGTAGGGCTTTAAGGGGGTAACTACTCGCTTTTTCTGAACCCCCTTCTCCCTCATGTTTAGCATATTTGGTTTGTGATTATAAGACGTTCGTTCCATTAGCTTGGCGATTTTGAGACCTTTCGCCCCATTATGTTCCCATTATTTTAACCCTTTGTGTTATTTAGGTGTCGATTTTCTTCTGGCGAGCGATAGCGAGCCTGTATATTTAGAAAGAAGCGGCCTTCGGCCGGGAAATTTTTCTACCGAAAAATTTACAAATTTATCTTGAAAGGGGGTCTAGGGGGGTGTTTATTAAAGCTTGATGGAGGTCTAGCGAGGAAACTAAAACATGTTGTCCCTATTCGGGCTCTGTCTTGAGTCGGTCAAAAAGAGGAAAAGTGGGGATTGGTCCTGAGTATATAGATAGATAGATAGATAGATAGATAGATAGAGAAGATAGAACGAAAAACAAATGTTGACTATAAAAGTTCTCGTGTGATACCCTCTAGGGGCTTTATTGTCGGAACAAGTGGTATTTAGCTTGGGTGGGTGGGTGGGGTGGGTGGGTGGGTGGGGTGGGGGTAACACAGTGTCTGGTAGGGGTAGGGCTGTCTTTAAAGGGGGTAGTACTCGCTTTTTCTGGACCCCCTTCTCCCTCATGTTTAGCATATTTGGTTTGTGATTATAAGACGTTCGTTTCATTAACTTGGCTTGGCGATTTTGAGACCTTTCACCCCATTATTATAACCCTTGGTGTTATTTAGGAGTCGATTTTTTCCCTACCTGTAATGTTGAAAGAACCGGCCTTCGGCCGGGAAATGTTTCTACCGAAAAATGTACAAATTAATCTAGAAGGGGGATCTAATGGATGTTGTTTTGTTTTAAATTTGATGGAGGTCTAGGGAGGAAACTAGAAAACTAATGAATACATGCCAAAATCGGCCAATAAAGTGAACCATCCCCCCTTAAGTGGTATTGGCAGAACAAGTGGTATTTGGGTGGGTGGGTGGGTGGGTGGGGTGGGGTGGGGTGGGGTGGGGTGGGTGGGGTGGGTGGGGTGGGTGGGGTGTGTGGGTGGGGTGTGTGGGTGGGTGGGTGGGTGGGGTGGGGGGTAAAGCAGTGTCTGGTAGGGTAGGGCTGTCTTCAAGGGAGGGGAGGGGGGTACTGCTTGGGTTTTTAGTCTATTTATGTGTATATCTGCCTTTATCATTTGGTTTCCTCGCTAGACCTCCATCACTTAGCTTAAAATAGAACCCCCTCGACCCCCTTTCAAGATAAATTTGTACATTTTTGGTAGAGAAAAGCCGGTTCCTCTTAAAAAAACAGGCTCGCTATCGCTCGCTAGGAAAAAATCGACACCTAAATAGCACGAAAGGTCTTAACATTGACGAGGAAATGGGGCGAAAGGTCTCAAAATCGCCAAACTAACGGCACGAACGTCTTAAAACCTCAAAATTAATATGCTAAACATGAGGGAGAAAGGGGTCCGGAAAAAGCGAGTACTGCCCCTCTTAAGGCCACCCGCTAACCAGCCTACTTCAGAATGTACTGGTGCCTGCCGAGGGGTAACTACTCGCTTTTTATGGACCCCCTTCTCCCTCATGTTTACCATGTTTGTTTTGTGATTATAACACGTTCGTTCCATTAGCTTGGCGATTTTGAGACCTTTCGCCCCATTATTATAACCCTTCGTGTTATTTAGGTGTCGATATTTTCCTGGCGAGCCTTTATATTTAAAAGGAACCGTCCTTCGGCCCGGACATTTCACTACCGAAAAATGTACAAATTTATCTTGAAAGTAGGTCTAGGGAGGTGTTTCTTGAAGCTTGATGGAGGTCTAGCGAGGAAACTAAAACATACAGAAAAATGTACAAATTCATCTTGAAAGTAGGTCTAGGGAGGTGTTTATTGAAGCTTGATGGAGGTCTAGCGAGGAAACTAAACATTTAAAACATAAATATATATATATTACATAGAACAAAAAGCAAGTAGTACGGTACCCCCTTAATGTCTGTCAGATGTTGAATAGAACAAAAAGCGAGTAGTACCCCCTTAATAAATGTATAATACATAGAACAAAAAGCGAGTAGTACCCCCTTAATGTCTGTCAGATGTTGAATAGAACAAAAAGCGAGTAGTACCCCCTTAATGTCTGTCAGATGTTGAATAGAACAAAAAGCGAGTAGTACCCCCTTAATAAATGTATAATACATAGAACAAAAAGCGAGTAGTACCCCCTTAATGTCTGTCAGATGTTGAATAGGGTGGGTAGGTGTAGGAGCGTGGTTGTATATCTCACTCAAAAAGAAGAAATCACGTGTAAATATTTCTGATACCAATTATTGATCAAAATATAATTGGTGCCGCGACATCACTTATTAGGCCGACTGTACAGTTGGCCACACTAAATATGCAACACACTAAATTTGCAACACACTAAATATGCAACACACTAAATATGCAACACACCAAATATGCAACACACTAAATTTGCAACACACTAAATATGCAACACACTAAATATGCAACACACTAAATATGCAACACACTAAATATGCAACACACTTAATATGCAACACACTAAATATGCAACACACTAAATATGCAACACACTAAATATGCACACTAAATATGCAACACACTTAATATGCAACACACTAAATATGCAACACACTAAATATGCAACACACTAAATATGCAACACACTAAATATGCAACACACTAAATATGCAACACACTAAATATGCAACACACTAAATATGCAACACACTTAATATGCTACACACTAAATATGCAACACACTAAATATGCAACACACTTAATATGCTACACACTAAATATGCAACACACTTAATATGCAACACACTAAATATGCAACACACTTAATATGCAACACACTTAATATGCAACACACTAAATATGCAACACACTAAATATGCAACACACTAAATATGCAACACACTAAATATGCAACACACTAAATATGCAACACACTAAATATGCAACACACTTAATATGCAACACACTAAATATGCAACACACTTAATATGCTACACACTAAATATGCAACACACTTAATATGCAACACACTAAATATGCAACACACTAAATATGCAACACTAAATATGCAACACACTAAATATGCAACACACTAAATATGCCACACACTAAATATGCAACACACTAAATATGCTACACACTAAATATGCTACACACTTAATATGCAACACACTAAATATGCAACACCCTTAATATGCAACACACTA
Organism: Paralithodes platypus; assembly: GCA_032716605.1. Classification (NCBI taxonomy): domain Eukaryota; kingdom Metazoa; phylum Arthropoda; class Malacostraca; order Decapoda; family Lithodidae; genus Paralithodes; species Paralithodes platypus. The sequence goes on along the minus strand of CM064556.1, from coordinate 13,615,294 downwards.
AATATGCTACACACTAAATATGCTACACACTTAATATGCTACACACTAAATATGCTACACACTTAATATGCGACACACTTAATATGCTACACACTTAATATACTACACACTTAATATGCTACACACTTAATATGCTACACTTAATATGCTACACACTAAATATGCTACACTTAATATGCTACACACTTAATATGCTACACACTTAATATGCAACACACTTAATATGCTACACACTAATATGCTACACACTTAATATGCTACACACTTAATATGCTACACACTTAATATGCTACACACTTAATATGCTACACACTAAATATGCTACACACTTAATATGCTACACACTTAATATGCTACACACTTAATATGCTACACACTTAATATGCAACACACTTAATATGCTACACACTAAATATGCTACACACTTAATATGCTACACACTTAATATGCAACACACTAAATATGCAACACACTTAATAGACAATGCATTATCTATGCAACATACCGTACTAAATAGGCTTGCCATAACCTTGGAGAGGGAATCATTATTAAGCAAGCGTTGCAAAGGAATGCCGACAGCTTATTCGCTCCCAGTCACACCGGAATGACGTAATGTTATGACGGGTACCCGTAAAATAACGTAACTTTGGACAGGGAGATAATTTTGGACATTCTGCGGTGTTCTTCCATAATGCAGAGTAATTTGTCCATAACTGTAGCTTATATAATTGTATCCAGAAATGTCCGAAGTATATCCACCTTGTCCGAAGTATACCCACCTTGTCCGAAGTATACCCACCTTGTCTGAAGTTAGGCCATTTTACGGTACATTCGCGCTAATAAAGGATGTCTCGGTACCAAGTATGTTTTGATCAATAATTGGTATCGGCAATATTCACACACGATTTCTTCTTTTTGAGTGAGATATACAACCATGTTCCTACACTTACCCACCCTATTCAACATCTGACAGACATTAATACAGCACAGAGCGAGCCAAACGTTATGACAGGTGAGACATGACTTATTAGCACCACTGTACCTACATAACCCCTTCAGCACGATGACGTCATTTTGGTAAACAAAACAAATCCGTGTGACATCCGAGTTTTAACACTTTGTTGTTTTTGTTATCGATATACTGTGTTGTTGTATAGCACAATCCTTACTCTCTCTCTCTCTCTCTCTCTCCTCATCCAAATCAAGAAAAACAAAACCAAAAACGAAAACCACTGACCTGACGACACATGATAGGGGTTGTTGTTGTTGTTTTTGTTATTATTGATCTTGTTGTTGTTGTTGTTGTTGATGCCAGGTCAGCGCTCAACACACTTTAACACTCACTGGAACCCATCTGGAACTCTCTCCCAGAATCAGTCTTTCCCTCTTACTATGACTTAAATTGCTTCAAATTCCGTGTGTCCAGGCATTTTAGCTCGAATTTCCCTTGATTTTGGCCCTGTCAATCTTTCAACTCTGGGAGAGGCACTCGCTGTAGGCAGTTATGCCTTTTGTCTCTATCATTCACATAGATTTTTATTTATTTGTTTTTTACCCTGCTGCTTGTGACAATCCGAACAGTTTTGGGAAAGGCCGGAAAGCAGTGAAATCCAACGCTCACTAGGTTCTATTTCACACAGTTTCATAAATTATCCCTAGGTTCTATTTCACACAGTTTCATATATTATCCCTAGGTTCTATTTCACACAGTTTCATATATTATCCCTAGGTTCTATTTCACACAGTTTCATATATTATCCCTAGGTTCTATTTCACACAGTTTCATAGATTATCCCTAGGTTCTATTTCACACAGTTTCATATATTATCCCTAGGTTCTATTTCACACAGTTTCATATATTATCCCTAGGTTCTATTTCACACAGTTTCATATATTATCCCTAGGTTCTATTTCACACAGTTTCATAGATTATCCCTGGGTTCTATTTCACACAGTTTCATATATTATCCCTAGGTTCTATTTCACACAGTTTCATATATTATCCCTAGGTTCTATTTCACACAGTTTCATATATTATCCCTAGGTTCTATTTCACACAGTTTCATAGATTATCCCTAGGTTCTATTTTACACAGTTTCATAGATTATCCCTAGGTTCTATTTCACACAGTTTCATAGATTATCCCTAGGTTCTATTTCACACAGTTTCATATATTATCCCTAGGTTCTATTTCACACAGTTTCATATATTATCCCTAGCTTCTATTTCACACAGTTTCATAGATTATCCCTAGGTTCTATTTCACACAGTTTCATATATTATCCCTAGGTTCTATTTCACAGTTTCATAGATTATCCCTAGGTTCTATTTCACACAGTTTCATATATTATCCCTAGGTTCTATTTCACACAGTTTCATATATTATCCCTAGGTTCTATTTCACACAGTTTCATATATTATCCCTAGGTTCTATTTCACACAGTGTCATATATTATCCCTAGGTTCTATTTCACACAGTTTCATATATTATCCCTAGGTTCTATTTCACACAGTTTCATAGATTATCCCTAGGTTCTATTTCACACAGTTTCATAGATTATCCCTAGGTTCTATTTCTCACAGTTTCATAGATTATCCCTAGGTTCTATTTCACACAGTTTCATATATTATCCCTAGGTTCTATTTCACACAGTTTCATAGATTATCCCTAGGTTCTATTTCACACAGTTTCATATATAGATTATCCCTAGGTTCTATTTCACGCAGTTTCATATATTATCCCTAGGTTCTATTTCACACAGTTTCATATATTATCCCTAGGTTCTATTTCACACAGTTTCATAGATTATCCCTAGGTTCTATTTCACACAGTTTCATAGATTATCCCTAGGTTCTATTTCACACAGTTTCATAGATTATCCCTAGGTTCTATTTCACACAGTTTCATAGATTATCCCTAGGTTCTATTTCACACAGTTTCATATATTATCCCTAGGTTCTATTTCACAGTTTCATATATAGATTCTATTTCACAGTTTCATAGATTATCCCTAGGTTCTATTTCACAGTTTCATAGATTATCCCTAGGTTCTATTTCACAGTTTCATAGATTATCCCTGGGTTCTATTTCACACAGTTTCATAGATTATCCCTGGGTTCTATTTCACACAGTTTCATATATTATCAATAGGTTTAATTCACACAGTTTCATATATTATCAATAGGTTTAATTCATACTGTTTCATATATCATCACTGGGTTCTATTTCACACTTTCATTTATTATAATTAGGATTTATTCGCACTGTTTTATATATCATCACTAAGATTTATTTCACACAGTTTCATAGAATATCACTAGGTTTTATTCAGTTTCATAAATTATCGCTCACTAAAACGCCTCTTAACACTGTTTGTGGCACTATCTTTAAAACCTATGCACTTGTCATGCCTGTAAAGTAATGAAATCCCCCAGGTTAGATTAGGTTAATGTATGTATGTATGTATGTATGTATGTATGTATGTATGTATGTATGTATGTACTCTGGCACCTTCCCCATATATATATATATATTTTTTTTTTTTTTTTTTTTTAAATGGGGATGGCCGACTTAAGACAGAGCCCGAATAGGTACATGACAACACATCAGAAAAACAAAACACAACAAAACAAAATCTCACACACATCTAGGTTAATGACAATTTTTTTTTTTTTATGGGGTGATATATCCTAACCCTTTGAGTACCAGCGATTTTTGTATTTTATTGTTTTCTATGTGATTGAGGGAGGCAAAAGGCATAATTGCCTATAGCGAGTGCCTCCCCCATAGTTGAAAGAGTGACAGGGCCAAAATCAAGGGACGATCGAGCCAAAATGCGTTATATTGTGTTCTAGTTAGATTTAGATGATATTAACCCTTTGAGTACCAGGGACGTGTGTTATAATATATCCTAGCTATATTTTAACGATTTTCTGCAGCCTAGAAAGGATCTGTGGTAGCTAAAAGGATTGAATAAAATAGCCTGTATGGCCTTTTGATAGCTAGAAGTCCTTCCGAAACTGAATAAAATCGCCTAATAGTAGCCAGAATACATTGCCTCAGACGTCGCTGGTGCAGGAAGGGGTTAAAGTCGGGAATAACACAAGACCATGGAGTGCCCCCAGAGATCCCCCCCCCCCCCCCCCAAGTTTATACCCCCAGGTATAATGGGCACATATGCCCAGAGGTTGTCCTGCTCCAGAACCCCAGACGTCTTCCTTAACCCCTTCAGACTCATATGACGCAGAGGTTGCCAGATTAGCAATAAGAAATGAGTTCTCACACTCTTATAATTACCTCTCCAAAATTAGTGTTCTGCCCACAACTGCAGAGGTTGAAGTAACTAAACTAAAGGTTTCTAAATACCCCTGATGGTAACAAAGGCTTTAAAGTATCCCTAATAGGCTCAACACAGCTAACTCAAAAACAACTGCAGAGGTTGAAGTAACTAAACTAAAGGTTTCTAAATACCCCTGATGGTAACAAAGGCTTTAAAGTATCCCTAATAGGCTCAACACAGCTAACTCAAAGACAACTGCAGAGGTTGAAGTAACTAAACTAAAGGTTTCTAAATACCCCTGATGGTAACAAAGGCTTTAAAGTATCCCTAATAGGCTCAACACAGCTAACTCAAAGACAACTGCAGAGGTTGAAGTAACTAAACTAAAGGTTTCTAAATACCCCTGATGGTAACAAAGGCTTTAAAGTATCCCTAATAGGCTCAACACAGCTAACTCAAAGACAACTGCAAGGTTGAAGTAACTAAACTAAAGGTTTCTAAATACCCCTGATGGTAACAAAGGCTTTAAAGTATCCCTAATAGGCTCAACACAGCTAACTCAAAGACAACTGCAAGGTTGAAGTAACTAAAGTAAAGGGTTCTAAATACCCCTGATGGTAACAAAGGCTTTAAAGTATCCCTAATCGGTTCAAAATCGCGTCATATCTCGGAGAGGGTTAAGGGGGATCACCTGTTGTTTTTTGTTCTCTCCTTTTCTCTCTATCTCTGGTTTGTATTCAGTCGGCCCCATTCAGCCTACTGTTTTAAGATGTTTATCCCTCTGTAGATGTTCAGCCTCACACCTGCAAGTGAACAAACAACCAACAACCAACACACACACACACACACACACACACACACACACACACACACACACACACACACACACACACACACACCTATAACTTATAATTCCGCGCTCCTCCTTGCATATGACCTAACATGATGATGGAATGACTTTAATATGTATGTAGCATATTTAGTGTTATGTAACAATGTGATACCTCTTCCTCCTCTCTCTCTCTCTCTCTCTCTCTCTCTCTCTCTCTCTCTCTCTCTCTCTCTCTCTCTCTTCCCTTGTGTATGACCTAGCATGATGATGGAAGGCACTTATACGTATATGTAGCATATTTAGTGTTATGTAACAATGTGATACCTCTTCCTCCTCCCTCTCTCTCTCTCTCTCTCTCCACAAAAACACACACACACACACACACACACACACACACACACACACACAGCCCGTAGCCTAGTAGGTAGAGCTCTCGTCTCACACACGAGGGGTCGGGGGTTCAATCCCCGGCCGGGCGGAGACAAATTGGGCTTGTCTCCTTTCATGTGTTAGCCTCAGTTCACCTAGCTGTAAATAGGTACCTGGAATCAGTGGACGACGTTGTGACGTCCCCTCTGGGGTTGGCAAAAAATGGTACAAGGCGAGATGGGTATCATATGGTTCACCTAAGCTGATGGCTACCTAAGCCTTCGGGCGAGACGGTACCGTCTATAGTGAGAATGGTACCATACAGATCCACCCTAAGCCTTCGTTTCCGATGTCGCCAATTGGCTAAATACAGACTACACACACATCCACAGCCATTCCAAGAGTACATAAAACACTTAACATGCATTTCACGCAATACATTCCCAGTTAAGGAGGCGCGATAATAATGAGCTTAGCTCGCATTGCGTGGATTCCCCTTGACGAACAAGTAACTGAGTAACACACACTTCTCTCTCTCTCTCTCTCTCTCTCTCTCTCTCTCTCTCTCTCTCTCTCTCTCTCTCTCTCTCTCTCTCACATGTATTATATGCTCAGCTTACTAATATTCCCTACTAAATTATAACCGATGCAGTATTTACCGCCGTACACTCCTTGGCTAACAGGGCTATAGTCTATTCGCTGTAAGTAGGCGAGAAATCATGACCTCTATCCTCTGTAACTCAGCAAATTGGCTAGAGCAAATTGGCTGTAAATTTCCACATCTGTTCCTTGACTGACTCTTCCCAAATGGTAGAAATATTAGCTCAATTACTCTGGTCGTTGTTTGAGTAACAGAGGTTAGAGGTCATGGTTTCTCGCCTACTTACAGTGAATAAACTATAGGGCCATTTGCCAAAAATCGCTAGACCCTTGACGTTTACAAGTGGCACAAGGTGGGATCAAACTGCCGACCCTTTGATCAACAGTCAGATATATGGTGCAGCATACACAACCAGAAGGGCAGGTCACAAAATAGACTTGAGGGGAGATGGCTCGCTTTTTCTGGACCCCCTTCTCCCTCATGTTTAGCATATTAGTTTTGAGGTTTTAAGACACTTAAATAATATAAAATAAATCAACACTTAAAATAAAATAAATAAACTTAAATAAATAAATCAACACAAAATAAAATAAATCAACTTAAATAAATAAATCAACACTTAAAATAAAATAAATCAACTTAAATAAAATAAATCAACTTAAATAAAATAAATCAACTTAAATAAAATAAATCAACACTTTTAAATAAGATAAATCAACACTTAAATAAAATAAAATAACACTTTAAATTAAATAAATCAACTTAAATAAAATAAATCAACACTTCAAATTAAATAAATCAACAATTTAAATAAAATAAACAAAATAAATAAACCAACACTAAAATAAATAAATTAAATCAACACTTGACATTAATTAAATCAACACTTTAAATTAAATACATCAACACTTTAATAATAAAAAATAATTCAGCTTCTGAAAGACATAATAACAGTTTCACATTTCCAACTTTAATTATCGATACATCAGCTGGGACTAAACGCCGTCCGCCAAAACCCCTCTAAACCCCCCCCCCCCCACCCCCACCCCCACCCCACCGACACTGAAGCCGGTATCACACGAGCGCTTTTTCCCTCAACATTTATCCTCAACACTGATCTCGCAGCTTATTAGGAAAACACTTAAAATATTTCTGTCACGTAAAATTCATCTGTCATCAGTCTAGTTTCCGATACCAGTGCCAAATATTCCAGAAACGTTGCCAGAATTTTTTTGATCAACGACTGTTTACTATAAAAGTTCTCAGGGCTCGGTGTGTATGTCTGTATGTCTGTCTCAGAGCTCGGTGTGTCTGTCTGTCTGTCTGTCTCAGGGCTCGGTGTGTCTGTCTGTCTGTCTCAGAGCTCGGTGTGTCTGTCTGTCTGGCTCAGGGCTCGGTGTGTGTGTCTGTCTGTCTCAGGGCTCGGTGTGTCTGTCTGTCTGTCTCAGGGCTCGGTGTGTATGTCTGTCTTTCTGTCTCAGGGCTCGGTGTGTGTGTCTGTCTGTCTCAGGGCTCGGTGTGTCTGTCTGTCTCAGGGCTCGGTGTGTCTGTCTGTCTGTCTGTCTGTCTCAGGGCTCAGTGTGTCTGTCTGTCTGTCTGTTTCAGGGCTTGGTGTGTCTGTCTGTCTGTCTGTCTGTCTCAGCGCTCGGTGTGTCTGTCTGTCTGTCTGTCTCAGGGCTCGGTGTGTCTGTCTGTCTGTCTGTCTCAGGGCTCGGTGTGTCTGTCTGTCTCAGGGCTCGGTGTGTCTGTCTGTCTGTCTGTCTCAGGGCTCGGTGTGTGTGTCTGTCTGTCTCAGGGCTCGGTGTGTGTGTCTGTCTATCTCAGGGCTCGGTGTGTCTGTCTGTCTGTCTGTCTCAGGGCTCGGTGTGTGTGTCTGTCTGTCTCAGGGCTCGGTGTGTCTGTCTGTCTGTCTGTCTCAGGGCTCGGTGTGTGTGTCTGTCTGTCTGTCTGTCTCAGGGCTCGGTGTGTGTGTCTGTCTGTCTCAGGGCTCGGTGTGTGTGTCTGTCTGTCTCAGGGCTCGGTGTGTGTGTCTGTCTCAGGGCTCGGTGTGTGTGTCTGTCTGTCTCAGGGCTCGGTGTGTGTGTCTGTCTGTCTCAGGGCTCGGTGTGTGTGTCTGTCTCAGGGCTCGGTGTGTCTGTCTGTCTGTCTGTCTCAGGGCTCGGTGTGTGTGTCTGTCTGTCTCAGGGCTCGGTGTGTCTGTCTGTCTGTCTGTCTCAGGGCTCGGTGTGTGTGTCTGTCTCAGGGCTCGGTGTGTCTGTCTGTCTGTCTGTCTCAGGGCTCGGTGTGTGTGTGTCTGTCTCAGGGCTCGGTGTGTCTGTCTGTCTGTCTGTCTCAGGGCTCGGTGTGTGTGTCTGTCTGTCTCAGGGCTCGGTGTGTGTGTCTGTCTGTCTCAGGGCTCGGTGTGTGTGTCTGTCTGTCTCAGGGCTCGGTGTGTGTGTCTGTCTGTCTCAGGGCTCGGTGTGTGTGTCTGTCTGTCTCAGGGCTCGGTGTGTGTGTCTGTCTGTCTCAGGGCTCGGTGTGTCTGTCTGTCTGTCTGTCTGTCTCAGGGCTCGGTGTGTGTGTGTGTCTGTCTCAGGGCTCGGTGTGTCTGTCTGTCTGTCTGTCTCAGGGCTCGGTGTGTGTGTCTGTCTGTCTCAGGGCTCGGTGTGTGTGTCTGTCTGTCTCAGGGCTCGGTGTGTGTGTCTGTCTGTCTCAGGGCTCGGTGTGTGTGTCTGTCTGTCTCAGGGCTCGGTGTGTGTGTCTGTCTGTCTCAGGGCTCGGTGTGTGTGTCTGTCTGTCTCAGGGCTCGGTGTGTGTGTCTGTCTGTCTCAGGGCTCGGTGTGTGTGTCTGTCTGTCTCAGGGCTCGGTGTGCCTGTCTGTCTGTCTCATTATCGACAAATCACACCGACATACAAGTTTCACATTGTTTACACTACATATCAATAAATCAATTTCTAAAAGGCAACACTTTCACATATTGTACTTAAATTATCGATACATCAGCTTCTAAGTCGATATTTTCCTGACGAGCGATAGCGAGCCTGTAATTTCAAGAGGGCCTGGACATTTTTCTATCGAAAAATGTACACATTTATCTTGAAGGGGGTCTAGGGGGTGTTGTTTTTTTGTAAATCTTGATGGAGGTCTAACGAGGAAACTAACAAAACAAAAAAATAATAAATAATTAAATTAAGAAATAATAGAAAATACTCGATAAATCAGCTTAAAAAATTTCCGTTCTACCTCCGACACTTAGGAGGATCCGTCTGTGTTGGGGCTTGTAAGGACACTGACTGGCTTAGAAGGTGTGTGTGTGTGTGTGTGTGTGTGTGTTACTGGTGGGACTACTATTACTACTACTACTACTACTACTGGTGGTGGTGCTTCCTGGCTCCCTGTCCTTGCTCCCTAGTGGGCTCCCTTATAACTAGCTCCCTCATATATGCTATCCTCCCTCCTCCCAGCCCTCTCTGTCTCTCTCCCCCCCTCCCTCCTTCATCACTCCCACCCTCTCTCTCCCTATCCACCCACTCCCTCCTTCCTCCCTCCCTCATCCCTACACTCCCACCCCCGCCCTCCCTCTTCCCTACACTCCCACCCCCTCCCTCCCTCCCTACCTTCTGTCACCCTTACTACCAATTCCCTCCCGCCTCCCTCCTTCACCCCTACACCCTCACCCCTCCCTCTCTCACATCCTAACCTCCCTACCCTCTCTCACCCACTCCCTCCCAATCCCCAGCCCCTACTCTCTTCCTACACACCCCCTCCCTCCCACCCACTCCCACTGGTATTGGTGCTCCCTGTCCTTGCTCCCTTATAACTATCTCCCTCACACCTTAACCTCCCCCCCCCCCCCCCTCCAAACTGCCTTACCCCCCTCCCTCCCCCCCCCTCTTATTTCTAACCTCCCCCTCCTAACTGACTTATCCCCCTTCCTCCCCTCTCTCGATCCAACCTTCACCCCACTGCCACTCATCCTCCCCCCCCTCTCTCTCTCCTACCCTTCACCCTACTGACACTCGTCCCCCCCCTCTCCCTCCCTCACTTCCTTCCCCCCCCATCTCTCTCTCTCCTACCCTTCACCCTACTGACACTCATCCCCCTTCCCTTCCCTCCCTCACTTCCCCCCTCCCCCCTCTCTCTCCAACCCTTCACCCTACTACACTCTTCCCCCCACCCTCCCTCACTTCCACCCTCCCCCTCCCCCCCTCTCTCTCTCTCCTACCCTTCACCCTACTACCACTCATCCCCCTTCACTCACTTCCCCCCTCTCCCTCCCCCCCTCTCTCTCTCTCTCCTACCCTTCACCCCTACTACCACTTCATCCCCCTCACTCACTTCCCACCCTCCCCCTCCCCCCCCCCTCTCTCTCTCTCCTACCCTTCACCCTACTACCACTGACCCTCTCCCTTCCTCCCTACTACTTCCCCTCTCCTCCCTCCCTCACTTCCATCCCCCCCCCCTCCCCCCCCCGCCCTTCCTCCCTTTACGCAGCACCCCTCCCTGTCAGCCATTCTCTACCCCCACTCCTCTCCCTCCCTCCCTCCCTCATCCTAAACAATTACACACATTTAACTCGAGGGGGGGTATTGGGGGTATTTTTAACCCTTTCACGCACATATGACGCAGAGGTTGCCAGATTAGCAATAATAAATAGAGTTCTCTCACTCTTATAATTACCTCTCCAAAATTAGTTTTCTGCCCACAGCTAACTCAAAGACAACTGCAGAGGTTGAAGTAACTAAACTAAAGGTTTCTAAATACCCCTGATGGTAACAAAGGCTTTAAAGTATCCCCAATAGGCTCAACACAGCTAACTCAAAGACAACTGCAGAGGTTGAAGTAACTAAACTAAAGGTTTCTAAATACCCCTGATGGTAACAAAGGCTTTAAAGTATCCCTAATAGGCTCAACACAGCTAACTCAAAGACAACTACAGAGGTTGAAGTAACTAAACTAAAGGTTTCTAAATACCCCTGATGGTAACAAAGGCTTTAAAGTATCCCTAATAGGCTCAACACAGCTAACTCAAAGACAACTGCAGAGGTTGAAGTAACTAAACTAAAAGGTTTCTAAATACCCCTGATGGTAACAAAGGCTTTAAAGTATCCCCAATAGGCTCAACACAGCTAACTCTAAGACAACTGCAGAGGTTGAAGTAACTAAACTAAAGGTTTCTAAATACCCCTGATGGTAACAAAGGCTTTAAAGTATCCCCAATAGGCTCAAAATCGCGTCATATATCGGAGAGGGTTAAAAGCAGTTTTCTTTGATCGAGCTGTGGGCAGAAAGCTAATTTTGGAGAATTTATTATGAGACTAAGATCATTCTGTTTCTGAATATCATAAAATACGTTTTTTTTTCGTCCCTACTCCCAGACTCTCCCTCAAACCCCTCCCTTCCTCCTTCCTTCCCTCCCTCCCTCTCTCCTTCCCTTCCTCCCAATCTCCCTCCCTCTTTTCATCCCCCCTTCCCTACTCTCTCTCTCTCTCTCTCTCTCTCTCTCCTCTCTCTCTCCCTTCCTCCCTCTCTCCCTCCTTCCCTCCCTCCTTCCCTCCCTCCCTCCCCTTTGGTCCACACCACGATAAACTCTACGGCCATTTTCTGCACATTACACTTACCGGGCCACTGTACGGTCGCGCTAGTAAGTCAATATCCCAGCTGTCATTACGTGTGGCTTACTCTGTGCTGTATTAATGTCTGTCAGATGTTGAATAGGGTAGGTAAGTGTAGCGATAATAAGTCCTGTCCCAGCTGTCATTACGTGTGGCTTGCTCTGTGCTGTATTAATGTCTGTCAGATGTTGAATAGGGTGGGTAAATGTAGCGCTAATAAGTCATGTCCCAGCTCTTATTACGTTTGTTTTTTCCTGTGCTGTATTAATGTCTGTCAGATGTTGAATAAGTGGGTGAGTGTAGCGCTAATAAGTCATGTCTCAGCTGTCATTACGTTTGGCTTGCTCTGTGCTGTATTAATGTCTGTCAGATGTTGAATAGGGTGAATAATTGTAGGAACATGATTGTATATTTCACTCGATATGAAGAAATGAAGCTTAGATATTGCTGATACTAATTATTGATCAAAACACACACACACACACACACACACACACACACACACACACACACACACACACACACACACACACACACACACACACACACACACACACTATTCCTGATCATCGTGACCTTCCCGATTGTTTTCTATTTTGTTATTTTTGTTTAGTTTCCTCCCTAGACTTCCATCACGCATTAAGGGGGGATGGTTCACTTTTTGGGCGATTTTTGCATGTATTCATTATTTTTCTAGTTTTCTTCCTAGACCTCCATTAAATTTAAAAAAAAAAATCCATATTGATCCCCCTTCTAGATTAATTTGTAAATTTTTCGGTAGAAAAATTTGCCGGCCGAAGGCCGATTCTTCCAACATTACAGGCTCACTATCGTTCGCCAGGGAAAAAATCGACACCTAAATAGCACGAGAGGTCTAAATATTGACGAAGAAATGGTGCAAAAAGTCTTAAAATCGATTAACAAATGGGGCAAACACTTTAATATCTGAAAACTAATGGGGCTAAACATGAGGGAGAAAGTGGTCCCGAAAACCGGCCCATCCCGCTTTAACCCTTTCGCTGCGGGTGACGTTCTGGAATGTTTTGGCAAGTTACAGCAATTTCCAGGCATTAAAAGCCTGTAAAAAATGTAAAAATCGAGTGACAGTGGGGGGCCCACCTCCGACCCTCAGAGCACCCTGCAGCTCACTGAGGTAGGCTGTGTCTCGCGTGTGTCTCTCTCTCTCTCTCTCTCATAAGTGCAGCCAAGCGAGCGAGTGTTACATAATAGCGGGGTTCCCGCATTTCACTGGGATCACTGCGGGTGAACCAGACCACGTACAGGGTCCGTTCTGGTGTCATTTTGAAGCTATTTTTGCCTAGTTTTTGGCAGAATACACTTCATTTAATGCAGATGCTTGATTTATCATTCAGGAGTGCCTGAATATGCCCTAAATAGCCCAAACAAGGCCGCAGCCAAAGGGTTAAGGGGAGATGGGTAGTTTTTCTGGTCCTCTTCTCCCTCGTGTTTAGCCCCATTAGTTTTGACATTTTAAGGCGTTCGGCCCATTACGTTGGCGATTTTAACACCTTTCGCCCATTTCGTTGTCAAATTTAAGATATATATCGTGTCAGAAAAAAAGTAAAAAGTCGCCATTGTGATGAAGGCGTTAAAAATATAATAAATAAAAACAAATAATGGAAAACAACAAAAAATAAAAACAAAAACAATAATTAAATAATAATAATAATAATAATAATAATAATAATAATAATAAAGTCAGATTTTTTTTTTTTTTTTTTTACAAAAATATTTAAATTAATGCGCTCGCTCGTATGCCACCTCCTTATCCATACTCCTAAACACGTAGTATAAGACAACAATAAAAACAGCTTAGTAAATACCTGAAGGTCAGCGTTAATATATACCGTATAATGATAGGTCGGGTTAAATGTCATGGGGGGGGGGGGTTGTCAAGACGAACACACATAATATATACATCAATACTTATATACGTACACGGTCACAGGTACACATGGACACTCTCACACACACACACACACACACACACACACACACACACACACACACACACACACACACACACACACACACTCTCTCTCAAAGGCCGACCACTAGAGCCGGTTCTACACGGCCGTTTTTTCCTCCAATTAATTTTTGACAATTTTGATCGTGTTTACAAAATAGAATATATTTAGACATTCCTTAACCTACCTAAATATATTTGTAATCTCTCTCTCTCTCTCTCTCTCTCTCTCTCTCTTTCAATTTGTACAATCTCCGACCCGTGGTAATAATGTGCTTGACCTTGTACTCGCAACAAAAGAAGAATTAATAGAGAATTTGAATGTTGGTGATGAATTCAGTAACAGCGACCATCGTACGATAACTTTCACTTTAAAGTTTACTAGTAACAAATCAAATAGCAGCATTGAGAAAGTCCCTAATTTCAAGAAAGCAAATTTTCATAAACTTAAATCAAAGCTTAAAGAAACTGACTGGAGCTTTTTGACTAACAATAACGACATAAATACATCTTGGGAGTGTTTCACAACCACTTACCTTAAGGCAGTGCAAGACTGCATACCATCGAAAATACGGCGTCCAGGCCATAATGATAAGCCCAAATGGTGGAATAAAGATATTTCAGACTGTCTGCTTGCTAAAAAATTTGCTAATGATAGATTGAAATCCTCACAAAATGACGAAGAAAAGTTAATTAAGCAAAGTAAAAAGACCCTGGAGTTACATGTTGCGAATCAAAGTAAAACAAACCCGAAAAAATTCTATAGTTATATCAGAAAGAAAAAAGTAGTTACTTCAACTGTTGGACCGTTAGTCGATGAAAATGGAGAATACACCAAAGACGAAGTACAAATGAGTAATGCCCTCAATACCTTCTTTGCATCAGTTTTTACAACCGAAGACCTCAGTGATATCCCTACACCATCGCCGATTCAGATTGATAATTCAGATGTTCTAAGCAATATCACCGTTACAGAGAGAGAAGTATTGAATTGTTTAGATAAACTCAAGGTAAATAAAACGCCTGGACCTGATACAATCTCGCCTAGAGTTCTAAAGGAAGCTAAGGACCACTGACCACTGACATTGCTATTCAATGAATCCTTGCAGTCTGGGACTATGCCTGATCAGTGGAAGCTAGCCAACGTAACACCGATATTCAAAAAAGGCAGCAAATCCCTACCCAGTAACTATCGTCCAATTAGCTTAACCTCATTTGTATGTAAAATGCTAGAAACGGTCATAAGAGACAGACTCGTAAATCACTTATAGGCAAATAACTTACTTAAAGATACTCAACACTGCTTTCGTAAAAAACGTTCCTGTTTAACAAACCTCTTAGACTTCTTCCACGATATCCTCAACCTCTACGATGAAAGTAAAGCTGTAGATATTATATAACTTAATTTTCAAAAGGCCTTTGACAAAGTTCCCCACAAACGTTTACTGCTAAAACTAAAAGCGCATGGAATACAAGACGGTGTGTTGAAAGGGATAGAAAATTGGCTCAGCGACAGAAAGCAAAGAGTAGTCATAAACGGTAAGGCATCTAAATGGACCAATGTAAGTAGCGGGGTACCCCAGGGATCGGTACTAGGACCAATTCTCTTTCTAATTTACATCAACGACATAGATGAGGGTCTCACCTGTACAATCTCAAAATTTGCTGACGATACAAAAATTGCAAATAGCATACTCTCAAAAGAACAAGTTGACGATATGCAACACAATCTAGATAAATTGTCATGTTGGGCCCAAATTTGGCAAATGAGTTTCAATGCGGATAAATGTAAAGTACCGGTACTACATATCGGATACCTAAATGAGAAAGCAAACTATTCGATGAATGGCACTCAGCTTAAGAATGTAAACAGAGAAACCGATCTGGGAGTAACAATATCGAGTAACCTAAAACCGAGTCAACAATGTTCAGAAGTTGTTAAGAAGGCAAACAAAATGATTGGCTTTATAGGCAGATCATTTGAGCATAAATCCAAAGAAGTTATCCTAACCCTTTACAATTCCTTAGTCCGCCCTCTTCTGGAATGCTGCGTTCAATCCTGGTGCCCTTATTACCAAAAAGATATAAACAAGCTAGAACGAGTTCAACGTAGAGTTACCAAAATGATACCTAGCCTAAAGAACAAACCATACGAAGAGCGTCTTAGAGAATTAAATCTATTTCCTTTAACCCAGCGCAGATTAAGAGGTGACTTAATTCAAGTGTTCAAAATCATCAAAGGCATCGACAATATGAACTGTAGTAAGTACTTCACTATCGACCAATCAAATTACACGCGGGGAAACGGTTGCAAAATTATAGACTGCAGCACCGTTGATTCATTTAAACTCCGCCTAGACAAATATCTCGCATCAAACCCGCGACTGACTGCGTTTGTAAATGAATAACTTTATTTTATCCCCCCTCAGTTACTAACCCATCTGTCCCCTACTAACTTCCTAATCCTGCCACGGACATTAGTTCTAGGGCAGTAGTTCCCTTTCCAATGTTCCCTTACCCACTCTAAACCACTGTTTGGACACTTGATCCTCAGTGTTTTGGAGGACAAGCAGCCTAGAAGGGTCACTAGAGCTGTTGTTGCTTGATTTCCTTTGTACTCCTTTGTACTCTCTCTCTCTCTCTCATTATTTAGTTCCGGATGAGAGTTGCCGTAAAAATAACTCGAGGTAAATCCGCTAAGTGGGTGTCCTTAATGTGTGTGTGTGTGTGTGTGTGGCTTCATGTTGTGTGTGTGTGTGTGTGTAGCTTCATGTTGTGTATGTGTGTGTGTGTATAATTGGTATCAGCACTATCTGAGCATAAATTCATCGTTTCGAATGAGATACACAAACATGTTCCTATCTTCACGCACCCTATTCAACATCTGACACCTGTTTAGCTTTCTCTACCTAAACAACCAAACTTATTCTATTAATCATAACGAATAAACCAAGCCTTCCCAACTACCTACCATTCTGAACAACACATAAATCCAACCTCCCAACTACCCCACTATTCTGATAAGTAAGGAGAGATAGGCACAGTTCTACCCACTATTCTGATAAGTAAGGAGAGATAGGCACAGTTCGTTTGGTCCATCAAGCTTAGAAAAAAAAAAACCTAGATCCTGGACCCTTCAAGATCAATTTGTACATTTTTCGGTAACAACAAACAAACGCAGCCTCCTCACTATCTACCATTCTGATAATTAAGGGGAGGTTTCTAGTTTGTTTCCTACTCCTCCAGCAATCTTAAAATGTCACCCCATTGACCCCCTTTCAAGATAAAGTTGTACATTTTTCGGTAGAAAAATTTCCCGGCCGAAGGCCGGTTCCTCTTAAATTACAGGCTCGCTATCGCTCGCCAGGATAAAGTCGACACCTAAATTGCACGAAATGTCTTAAAATTGACAGAATGGGGCGGAAATTCTCAAAATCACCAAACTCATGGGGCAAACGTCTTAAAATCTCTAAAACAATGGGGCTAACCATGAGGGAGAAAGGGATCAAGAAAAAAAAATCCCTCAAGTGGAGACCTCCCTTTAAACAACAACAACACACACAGAAAATCAGCTTCCCAACTACCTACCTTTTACCTACCATTCTGATAATGCTAAACTAACCCCAGCCGCCGCCTCCGCCCCAATATTTATGGGTGTGCAGGATTCGAAACTGCATAATAAATCGTAGGCTTGTCCACCTTTCTTTAAGGGGAGGTTTTTAGTGTGTTTCCTAGACTTCCATCAAGCTTGAAATTACACCCCCTTGACCCCCTTTCAAGATAAATTTGTACATTTTTCGGTAGAAAAATGTCCCGGCCGAAGGCCGGTTCCTCTTAAATTACAGGCTCGCTATCGCTCGCCAGGAAAAAATCGACACCTAAATGGCACGAAAGATCTTAAAAGTGAGATAAATGGGGTGAAAGTTCTTAAAATCGCCAAACTAATTGGGCGAACGTCTTAAAATCTAAAAAACAATGGGGCTAAACATGAGGGAGAAAGGGGTAAAGAAAAAAATCCCTCAAGGGGAAATCGCCCCTTAACTGTCTTCGTGGTGCAATGCATAAGTGTGTTAATTTTCGGTGTGAGCATCCTAGGTTCGAATCCCCGGACTGCCACATGTGTTTGCTAAGTTCATTAATCGAGTTTAGGAGTAGAGTTGGTTGGTGAAGAGAACAGAACAATTAACCCTCTCCGACATATGACGCGATGTTGAGCCTATTAGGGATACTTTAAAGCCTTTGTTACCATCAGGGGTATTTATAAACCTTTAGTTTAGTTACTTCAACCTCTGCAGTTGTCTTTGAGTTAGCTGTGTTGAACCTATTGGGGATACTTTAAAGCCTTTGTTACCATCAGGGGTATTTATAAACCTTTAGTTTAGTTACTTCAACCTCTGCAGTTGTCTTTGAGTTAGCTGTGTTGAGCCTATTAGGGATACTTTAAAGCCTTTGTTACCATCAGGGGTATTTAGAAACCTTTAGTTCAACCTCTGCAGTTGTCTTTGAGTTAGCTGTGGGCAGAAAACTAATTGTGGAGAGGTAATTATAAGAGTGAGAGAACTCTATTTCTTATTGCTAATCTGGCAACCTCTGCGTCATATGAGCGTGAAAGGGTTAAACTGCACTAAATCGTCTAAATATAGCCTAAGCTTCAACTTGAACCCGTCAACACAGTACGTGTCCTGGTGAATGTATCGACGCTTGTGTATAGCATATTAGAACGATATTAAGGGAGCCCACCTCGCTTTTGTTCTCTTTCTCTCCCTCTCTCTTTGGCTTGTATCCATTCGGCCCCATTCAGCCTACTGTTGTAAGACGTTTACCCTCATCCAGGTGTCAATACTTTCCTGGCGAGCGGTAACGAGCCAGCATATATATATATTTCTGTTTGTATAGCAAGCTAAATTTGTAAATTTTTCGATAGAAAAATTTCTCCGGCGAAGCCGGATTTCTCCATACAATGCTGGCTCGCTTTAGCTCGCCAGGAAGAAATCGACACCTGGATGGGGATAAACGTCTTTAAAAAAAATGGCTGAATGGGGCCGAATGGATACAAGCCAGGGAAAGAGAGAAACGGAGAAAAAGATAAAAAAAAAGGAGCCGGTCTAAATATAACTAGGATAAACCCCCCTCCAAAAGCCCGAACATGTCAACACTGTCCTACCTACTGTATGTTCTGGTGGTGGTGGTGGTGGTGGTGGTGGTGGGGAAGGAATGTCTCGACGACGACGCCTTTGGGGTAGTACGGTTAGCGTATTAGACCGACATTTAGGAGAGATTTCCACTTACGAGATGTTTTTCTTGATCCCCTTCTCCCTCATGTTTAGTCCCATTGCTCTTTTGATATTATAAGACTTTCGCCCCATTAGTTTAGCGATTTTAAGAACTTTCACCCCATATTAAGACCTTTCGTGCCATTCAGGTGTCGATTTTATCCTGGCGAGCGATAGCGAGCCTGTAATTTAAGAGGTCCCGGCCTTCGGCCGGGAAATTTTTCTACCGAAAAATGTACAAATTTATCTTGAAAGGGACTCGAGGGGGTATAATTTTAAGCTTGATGGAGGTCTAGGGAACAAAGTAAATACCTCCCCTTAACCCCTTCTGTACCGCCACGTCTTTTTCATTTTCTTCTAGCTATATTTAGCCGCTTAAGAAGGATCTGTGGTGGAATAAAGGGGTTAATTGAGATAGTTCAAAGTCGGTTAAGGGGACAGTGACCAGGTGTGTGGGTTTTTTGTTTCTGTTAATTAATTTATGTTTTTGTCTGGCTCTGTCTTGAGTCGGTCACCCTCCATAAAAAAGGGGTGAGGTATTTGCCAGAGTATATCGATGGATATATATATATATATATATATATATATATATATATATATATATATATATATATATATATATATATATATATATATATATATATATATGCGTGTGTGCATGTATGTGTCAATCTCCAGGTAACTGGTCAGAATCGGTTCTAGGCGGTTCAGAAGAAGATCGACATCAATTAAGAGTTCATGTCATGCGCATGTGCAGTGACGTCAACGAACTGTGTGTGTGTGTGTCTGTCTGTGTGTTTTAACCAGTATACATCTGGATCTAAGTGGATGTGCTTGTGTGTGTGAGTGTATGAATGTGTGTGTGTGTGTGGATGTGTGTCTATATACAGTATATATGTGTGTGTGTGTGTGTGTGTGTATGTGTGTGTGTGTTACTCAGTTACCTGTTCGTCAAGGGGAATCCACGCAATGCGAGCTAAGCTCATTATTATCGCGCCTCCTTAACTGGGAATGTATTGTGTGAAATGCATGTTAAGTGTTTTATGTACTGTTGGAATGGCTGTGGATGTGTGTGTAGTCTGTATTTTAGCCAATTGGCGACATCGGAAACGAAGGCTTAGGGTGGATCTGTATGGTACCATTCTCACTATAGACGGTACCGTCTCGCCCGAAGGCTTAGGTAGCCATCAGCTTAGGTGAACCATATGATACCCATCTCGCCTTGTACCATTTTTGCCAACCCCAGATGGGACGTCACAACGTCGTCCACTTATTCCAGGTACCTATTTACAGCTAGGTGAAATGAGGCTAACACATGAAAGGAGACAAGCCCAACTTGTCTCCGCCCGGCCGGGATTGAACCCCCGACCCCTCGTGTGTGAGACGAGAGCTCTACCTACTAGGCTACGGGCTGTATGTGTGTGTGTGTGTGTGTGTGTGTGTGTGTGTGTGTGTGTGTGTGTGTGTGTGTGTGTGTGTAGGTGTGCTGTGTGTGTATGTGTGTAGGTGTGTTGTGTGTATGTGTGTGTGTACTGCTAACTGGTCTGGATCGGATCTAAGTGGTTCAGGACAAAATTTAGAGGTCAGGTCACGCGCATGTGCAGTGACGTCATAGAACTTGGTGTGCTCTCGCTCTCTCTCTCTCTCTCTCTCTCTCTCTCTCTAAACTAATGGAAGGAAACAAGGTAAAACAAACAAACTTTTAATATACTTGTTATAATATACCCTTGATAATATACCCTTTATATTTATATTAGGAACGACCTCTAGCAATAATAAAGTTTCAAACTGTCTCAACCAACACTTTTAACTACCACAGATCCTTCCTAAGCTGCGTAATGTCATCTTAATATAGCTAAAAGAAGCCGTAACACACGTCGCTGGTACTCAAAGGGTTAAATGATCCTTTGGTATAAGTGACCCAACAAAATATCCCGAGTGCAACATGGCTTGAACCCCGGATAACGCTGCTTGCAACTTTTATTACCTCTATTTGTATTATTAATATTATTATTATTATTATTATTATTATTATCTATCTATTGCCTGACGCCGTGATCCCCGAAGGGGTGGCCACGAACGAACCGCCCCCATGCACCTCTGTCCCCAGTCAGTCGACGCCCCTCCTCCCAACTAGCACCGCCTTCATTCATATACTTCCTCATTCCATCCTTCCACCTCTCCTTCGGTCTACCTCTCCCTCTCTGTCCTTCCACCTTATTATTATTATTATCGGGTTCAGTCACACCTGTCTTGGCCTTACCTGACTTCAACAGCCCTTACTCAGGTAACGAGTTCAGCAATCCCTGTTCGTTCAAACCCTCATTCAGTAGCCCTTTGTGAGGCACGCAGAAAGTTCAGCAACCCTTGCTGCTCCACCTACTGTATTCAGCAACCCTACTGCAGCAGCAACCTTATTCAGCAACATTGTTCAGCAACCTTTTTCAGCAATCTTGTTCAGCAACCTTATTCAGCAACAATCTTATTCAGCAACCTTATTCAGCAACAACCTTATTCAGCAACCCTTGGCAGACAAAGACAGGATTGGCCGGAATAGACCTCAGCAACCCTTACTCTTGGACGAGTTCAGCAACCCTTACTCAGTCACTTCAAGGAAGAACAACAAGAATAATAATAATAATGAGATGTCCCACAAGCAGAGGTTCTCATCCCAGACACACACACAGAAGATGTCCCACAAGCAGAGGTTCTCATTCCAGACACACACACAGAAGATGTCCCACAAGCAGAGGTTCTCATCCCAGACACACACACACAGAAGATGTCCCACAAGCAGAGGTTCTCATTCCAGACACACACACACAGAAGATGTCCCACAAGCAGAGGTTCTCATCCCAGACACACACACAGAAGATGTCCCACAAGCAGAGGTTCTCATCCCAGACACACACACACAGAAGATGTCCCACAAGCAGAGGTTCTCATCCCAGACACACACACAGAAGATGTCCCACAAGCAGAGGTTCTCATTCCAGACACACACACAGAAGATGTCCCACAAGCAGAGGTTCTCATCCCAGACACACACACAGAAGATGTCCCACAAGCAGAGGTTCTCATCCCAGACACACACACACAAGATGTCCCACAAGCAGAGGTTCTCATCCCAGACACACACACAGAAGATGTCCCACAAGCAGAGGTTCTCATCCCAGACACACACACAGAAGATGTCCCACAAGCAGAGGTTCTCATTCCAGACACACACACAGAAGATGTCCCACAAGCAGAGGTTCTCATCCCAGACACACACACACAGAAGATGTCCCACAAGCAGAGGTTCTCATTCCAGACACACACACAGAAGATGTCCCACAAGCAGAGGTTCTCATCCCAGACACACACACACAGAAGATGTCCCACAAGCAGAGGTTCTCATCCCAGACACACACACAGAAGATGTCCCACAAGCAGAGGTTCTCATCCCAGACACACACACAGAAGATGTCCCACAAGCAGAGGTTCTCATCCCAGACACACAGAAGATGTCCCACAAGCAGAGGTTCTCATCCCAGACACACACACAGAAGATGTCCCACAAGCAGAGGTTCTCATTCCAGACACACACACAGAAGATGTCCCACAAGCAGAGGTTCTCATTCCAGACACACACACAGAAGATGTCCCACAAGCAGAGGTTCTCATCCCAGACACACACAGAAGATGTCCCACAAGCAGAGGTTCTCATCCCAGACACACACACAGAAGATGTCCCACAAGCAGAGGTTCTCATCCCAGACACACACACAGAAGAAGATGTCCCACAAGCAGAGTTTCCTCCCTAGACCTCCATCAAGCTTAGCAAAAAAAAAACCCAGACCCCCCTTCAAGATAAATGTGTACATTTTTAGCCAGAAAATTTTCCCGGCCTGTTCCTCTTAATATTGCAGGCTATCGCTCGCCAGGAAAAAATTGACACCTAAATGGCACGAAAGGTCTTAAAATTGACAACGAAATGGGGCAAAAGGTGTTAAAATCGCCAAACTAATGGGCCGAATGTCTTATAATCTCAAAACTAGTGGGGCTAAACATTAGGGAGAAGGGGGTCCAGAAAAACGGTCTGCCTCCCCTTAGGTAGTGCAGCACTCCATAAGAAGAGGGATATCATGTCGTTATTATCACCACCACCTGTCCTGTACTGTATACCTGATGGACTTACCTGGCTCTTGCGTAACCCGGAACAAGATGAGTTTCTCCAGCCGGAAGTATGATACAATATTGTCTTACTTTACAGATATAATAATAATAATAATAATAATAATAATAGTACCGGTAATAATAATAATAATTTTAATAATAATAATAATAATAATAATAATAAAAATAATAATAATAATAATAATAATATAATAATAAAAATAATAATAATAATAATAATAATAATAATAATAATAATAATAATAATAGTACCGGTAATAATAATAATAATAATAATAATAATAATGGCCTGCCAAACAGCAGTATTCAGGACTTGTGGGATTCTTGCGCTTCTCAGTGGTGGGGGCCTCCTAATACAGCCAAGCAAACGTTCATTAACCCTTTCACGCATTTATGACGCAGAGGTTACCAGATGAGCAATAAGAAATAGAGTTCTCTCACTCTTATAATTACCCGGTACCTCTCCAAAATTAGTTTTCTGTCCACAGCTAACTCAAAGACAACCGCAGAGGTTGAAGTAACTAAACTAAAGGTTTCTCAATACCCCTGATGGTAACAAAGGCTTTAAAGTATCCCTAATAGGCTCAACACAG
The DNA here is from genome assembly GCA_032716605.1 of Paralithodes platypus. Lineage (NCBI taxonomy): Eukaryota > Metazoa > Arthropoda > Malacostraca > Decapoda > Lithodidae > Paralithodes > Paralithodes platypus. The sequence continues at coordinate 13,591,585 of CM064556.1, read as the reverse complement.
CTAACTCAAAGACAACCGCAGAGGTTGAAGTAACTAAACTAAAGGTTTCTAAATACCCCTGATGGTAACAAAGGCTTTAAAGTATCCCTAATAGGCTCAACACAGCTAACTCAAAGACAACCGCAGAGGTTGAAGTAACTAAACTAAAGGTTTCTAAATACCCCTGATGGTAACAAAGGCTTTAAAGTATCCCTAATAGGCTCAACACAGCTAACTCAAAGACAACCGCAGAGGTTGAAGTAACTAAACTAAAGGTTTCTCAATACCCCTGATGGTAACAAAGGCTTTAAAGTATCCCTAATAGGCTCAACACAGCTAACTCAAAGACAACCGCAGAGGTTGAAGTAACTAAACTAAAGGTTTCTAAATACCCCTGATGGTAACAAAGGCTTTAAAGTATCCCCAATAGGCTCAACACAGCTAACTCAAAGACAACCGCAGAGGTTGAAGTAACTAAACTAAAGGTTTCTCAATACCCCTGATGGTAACAAAGGCTTTAAAGTATCCCTAATAGGCTCAACACAGCTAACTCAAAGACAACTGCAGAGGTTGAAGTAACTAAACTAAAGGTTTCTAAATACCCCTGATGGTAACAAAGGCTTTAAAGTATCCCCAATAGGCTCAAAATCGCGTCATATGTCGGAGAGGGTTCACTTGCAAATTAATTACCCCGTCGTTGAAACAGTGACTGGCTTAACCCTTTCACTACCGAGGATGCTTGTGACAATATTTCAACTATATTTAGACAAATTTACGCAGTTTAACCCTTTCTGTGCGGGCATATTTGGGCCATTTAGGGCATATTCAGGCACTCCTGAATGATTAACCAAATGTCTGCATGAAATGAAATGTATTAGCCGAAAACTAGACGTAAATAGCTTCAAATGAAATGTATTAGCCGAAAACTAGACGTAAATAGCTTCAAATGAAATGTATTAGCCGAAAACTAGACGTAAATAGCTTCAAATGAAATGTATTAGCCGAAAACTAGACGTAAATAGCTTCAAATGAAATGTATTAGCCGAAAACTAGACGTAAATAGCTTCAAATGAAATGTATTAGCCGAAAACTAGACGTAAATAGCTTCAAATGATATGCATTAGCCGAAAACTAGACGTAAATAGCTTCAAATGAAATGTATTAGCCGAAAACTAGACGTAAATAGCTTCCAATGACACTAGAATGAGGGGCTCTGACGTCACTGGATGTACAGTCACTCATAAACATTTGTGGCGCCCCTATGTTTTTCTTCATGCAATTATAATTATCTGGATTTATTTTTGGATGGAACTTGCTTTTCAATTAATAGCATATATTGTTTGCTAGTTTATGCATAGACAATTATATTCATAAATTTGTTTCCAGGTATATATTTCCATAATTAGAAATAGGCGAGTCCCCCCAAATATGTATAAGTGTATCTGTATGGGAGAAAGAAAACAGGGTGGAGGGGGAAACTGTGGTAGCTCCTCTGGTGGCTGGTGGGAACTGCCTGGCTGTGTTAAATCCATACAACAACAACAACAACAACAACAACAACAACAACAACAACAGTACCACCCTATACAATAATTAATACAACACACCTTCCATAATGCATACAACAATAATACCTATAGGCTATACTGATTAATACAGCACACCTTCCATAATGCATACAACAACAACAACAACAACATTACCATCTTATATAATAATTAATACAGCACACCTTCCATTATTCATACAGCCATATACAGTACATTAATAGTATGTCCTGCAGCCTAGCGACCTTCATAAATCGTGCGTATGGGGTGTGTTGTGTGTGTCCTTGTGTAGGCTGTAGGAGTGTCTTTTGGTACGCGTGTGTGTGTGTGTGTAAATGGGTGTGTGAGCGTTTGGGTGTGTGTGTGTTTGCGTGAGTGTGTATATGTGTGGTTGTGAGTGTGTGTGTGAGCGTGTGTTTATATGTGGTTGTGTGTGTGTTTGTAATAATAATAATATTTATTCAGTTAGCAATTTACAGAGTTGGTACCACATGGTGTGTTATAAATATGACATGTACCAGCCTTGAATAAATAACAACTAAGGATAGCCCAACAAGGCCGTTAGGCGTATTTCCATTGGGGTCCTTGTGGGATTAGGTTAGTATTGCGGGAGTGAGCATGCTCGTTATTTCCCGCCTCCTATATGTGTAGGTGTTATATGTATCGTTGGAATGGCTGTGGATGTGTGTGTAGTCTGTATTTTTAGCCAATTGGCGACTTCGGAAACGAAGGCTTAGGGTGGATCTGTATGGTACCATTCTCACTATAGACGGTACCGTCTCGCCCGAAGGCTTAGGTAGCCATCAGCTTAGGTGAACCATATGATACCCATCTCGCCTTGTACCATTTTTGCCAACCCCATATGGGACGTCACAAC
>CM064556.1:13533967-13589082 GCA_032716605.1 Paralithodes platypus | reverse complement strand
TGGCTTAACCCTTTCACTACCGAGGATTCCTTGTGACAAGATTTCAACTATCTTTAGAACAAATTTCTACGCAGTTTTAAAAAACCCTTTCTGTGCGGGCATATTTGGGCCATTTAGGGCATATATCAGGCACTCCTGAATGATTAACCAAATGTCTGCATGAAAATGAAATGTATTAGCCGAAAACTAGACGTAAATAGCTTCAAAATGAAATGTATTAGCCGAAAACTATACGGAAATAGCGTTCAAATGAAATGTATTAGCCGAAAACTAGACGTAAATAGCTTCAAATGAAATGTTTATAGCCGAAAAAACTCTACGTAAATAGCTTTCAAATGAAATGTATTAGCCGAAAACTATACCGTAAATAGGCTGCAAATGAAATGTATTAGGCCGAAAAACTAGACGTAAATAGCTTCAAAATGATATGCATTAAGCCCGAACAACTAGACGGTAAATAGCTTCAAATGAAATGTCTCGCCCGAAAACTAGACGTAAATAGCTTCCAATGACCACTAGAATAGGGGGCTCGGACGTCACTGGATGTACAGTCCACTCATAAAACTTTGGGTCGCCCCTATGTTTTTTTCTGCATGCAATTATAATCATCTGGATTTATTTTTGGAGGGAACTTGCTGTTCAATTAATAGCATATATTGTTTGCTAGTTTATGCATAGACAAGTATATTCCTAAATTTTGGTTTCCAGGTATATATTTCCATAATTAGAAATAGGCGAGGTCCCCCCAAATATGTATAAGTGTATCGGTATGGGAGAACGAAAACAGGGGGGAGGGGGAAACTGTGGTAGCTCCTTCTGGTGGCTGGGTTGAACTGGCCTGGCGGTGTGACATCCATACCACAACAACAACAACAACAACAACAAGCACAACCAACAACAGTACCACCCTATACAATAATTAATACAACACACCTTCCATAATGCATACAACAATAATACCTATAGGCTATACTGATTACGACAGCACACCTTCCCATAATGCATACAACAACACCAACAACAACATTACCATCTTATATAAATTAATACAGCACACCTTCCATTATTCCTACAGCCATATACAGTACCTTAATAGTATGTCCTGCAGCCTAGCGACCTTCATAAATCGTGCGTATGGGGTGTGTTGTGTGTGTCCTTGTGTAGGCTGTAGGAGTGTCTTTTGGTACGCGTGTGTGTGTGTGTGTAAATGGGTGTGTGAGCGTTTGGGTGTGTGTGTGTTTGCGTGAGTGTGTATATGTGTGTTTTGTGAGTGTGTGTGTGAGCGTGTGTTTATATGTGGTTGTGTGTGTGTTGGGTAAATAATAATAATATTTATGCAGTTAGCAATTTACAGAGTTGGTAACCACATGGTGTGTTTATAAATATGACGGTACCATCCGTGAATAAATAACAACGAAGGATAGCCCAACAAGGCCGTTAGGCGTATTGCCATTGGGGTCCTTGTGGGATTAGGTTAGGATTGCGGGAGTGAGCATGCTCGGTATTTCCCAGCCTCCTATATGTGTAAGGTGGTTATATGGTATCGTTGGAATGGCTGTGGATGTGTGTGTCTTCCTTATTTTTAGCCAATTGGCGACTTCGGAAACGAAGGCTTAGGGTGGATCTGTATGGTACCATTCTCACTATAAGACGGGGTAACAGTCTCGCCCGCAGGCTTAGGTAGCCATCAGCTTAGGTGAACCATATGATACCCATCTCGCCTTGTACCATTTTTGCCAACCCCATATGGGACGTCACAACGTCGTCCACTTATTCCAGGTACCTATTTACAGCTAGGTGAACTGAGGCTAACACATGAAAGGAGACAAGCCCAATTTGTCTCCGCCCGGCCGGGGAGTGTGAGTGTGTTTGTGTTTGTGTGTGTGTGAGTGTGTGTGTGAGCGTGTGTCTAAATGTGGTTGTGAGTGTGTTTGTGAGTGTGTTTGTGTGTGTGTAAGCATTTATGTGTGTGTATGTATGGGCCGGGGGGGGGGGGGGGGTCGAGAGAGAGAGAGAGAGAGAGATCATACAACTTAACTACCAACATTTCTGACTTAGGTTCGATTCCTGGCAGCGTTTGAACTCGTTTGTCCGCAGAGGTGAACCAGAATTATTAGTGGTTCAAATTAATGGGCATTTTTCACCTAACTGTAAATCCCAATTACTCAAATTTATTAAAAAAAATCTCTCTCTCTCTCTCTCTCTCTCTCAGATTTTCTATCAATCTATCTATCACTCACGTATAGTACCCGTCTTGCAACACAATCCCACCCCTACTCTGTGAAGCTCTCCAACCCATGAGTGAAACGTTATTCTCAGTTTTTCTTCTATTCAACTGCTGAGCTCTGGAACTATCTCCCAGAATCAGTCTTTCCCCTTTCCTATGACTTAAATTGCTTCAAACTCCGTGTGTCCAGGCATTTTGGCTCGAACGTCCCTTGATTTTGGCCCTGTCACTCTTTCAACTCGAGGGGAGGCACTCGATACAGGTAGTTCTGCCTTTTGTCTCCCTCACTCTCGTAGAAAAAAACCCTCATACACTCACTCACTCTCTCTCTCTCACTCACACACACACACTCTTTCTCTCTCACTCACACACACTCACAAACACTCTCTCTCTCTCACTCACACACATACACACTCTATCTCTCTCTCTCACTCACACACACACACAATCTCTCTCTCTCTCTCTCTCATCTGGCCCACCGAATGAAAAAATACATCTACAAGTATATATAAGTATTGGCAAAAATATATACACCATTTTAATCTGGCCGGTTCGATTGCTGCCACAAAGAAGTATTTTCCCCATATGTCTTGGTGCCTACTCTCTCTCTCTCTCTCTCTCTCTCTCTCTCTCTCTCTCTCTCTCTCTCTCTCTCTCTCTCTCTCTCTCTCTCTCTCGTCACGGGGCCTTTGTTGGGGGAGATGATTGTGTGAAGTACTGTTGGAGAGAGAGAGAGAGAGAGAGAGAGAGAGAGAGAGAGAGAGAGAGAGAGAGAGAGTGTCAGTGAGAGAGAGCGAGTGTGTGTGAGAGTATACGTACAAAGGAGTACAAAGGAAATCAAGCAACAACATATCTAGTGACCCTTCTAGGCTGCTTGTCCTCCAAAACACTGAGGATCAAGTGTCCAAACAGTGGTTTAAAGTGGGTTAGGGAACATTGGAAAGGGAACTACTGCCCTGTAACTAATGTCCGTGGCAGGATTAGGAAATTAGTGTGTGAAGTACTGTTGGAGAGTGAGTGAGTGTATGAGAGAGAGAGAGAGAGAGAGAGAGAGAGAGAGAGAGAGAGAGAGAGAGAGAGAGAGAGAGAGAGAGAATAGTTCATCCTCCATATTAAATGCTGGCTCCAGAACACAGCCTCCATAATTCATCAATCAGCCGGCTGGTCTAGTGGCAAGCGTCTAGGCTTCCTATCCAGGGGACTCGAGTTCGAGAATGCTCAGACGGGATTTTTTTTTCTCTCACTAGCCCTGGTTGGTACCGTCTCCTTTGAGCAAGGAGATGGGTAACGGTCTGTTGGCGCTGTTGAATTTTGGAAGGGAAACTAGAGAGAAATGGTGCCTCATAAAAGACCCGAGATTATTATTATTATTATTATTAATATTAATATTATTATAATTAATAGTAGTAGTAGTAGTAGTACGGTAGTAGTAGTAGTAATAGTAGTACCGGTATTATAATTGTTATTATTGGTTCAATGTCATCTCAACCAGTAGACCATTTCAACCAGTAGCTCTCAACCAGTGCCAAATTAACCCAGACCAACCAAACCGGTGCCAAAATATAGTACTAACCTAACCTAACCTAACCGTATTGGTTGATTTGGTACTGGTTGAGAGCTACTGGTTGAAATGGTCTACTGGTTGAGTTGACCGGTCACCGTTATTATTGTTCATAGCACCGGTTTGCTTCATTCACTTCTTTACAAGTAGTAGTAGCTGAATGACTACCAAGTCGGACGCTTTGATGACTGTTCTGACCTGGTTTAGGGTCCAAAGAGGGGATGCACAGGCTGAGTGGTTTATTTAAAAAAAAAATAAAAAAAAAAAAAAAAAAAATAGTAGTAGTGGTAGTAGTAGTAGTAGTAGTACTAGTAGTAGTGGTAGTGGTAGTAGTAGTAGTAGTAGTAGTAGTAGTACACCCCCAATACAAATTTGTTAATTTTTTGATAGAATAATAGTTGGTATAGAAAAAAAAAGGCCAAAGGCCGGTTCCTCTTAAAATACAGGCTCGCTATCGCTCGTCAGGAAAAAATCGACACTTAAATGACACGAAAAGCCTTAATATTGTCCAAGAAATGGGGCGAAAGGTCTTAAACTCGCAAAACGAATGGGCCGAACGTCTACAAATCTGAACAATAATGGGGCGAAACAAGAGGGAGAAGGGGGGATCTAGAAAAACGTCCCAGGGAAATTGAAGAATAATATTAATCTAGAAAAATAATATTTATCAAGAGTCGTGATTATGGTGACGGAAGCCGCTCATTATTACCCGAATTCTATGGCTTGTTTTGATTAATATCCAGCCTTTGTGAGAGAGAGAGAGAGAGAGAGAGAGAGAGAGAGAGAGAGAGAGAGAGAGAGAGAAGGAGGAGGATTTTGGGGTGCTTTTTTAAGCTTGATGGAAGTCTAGGGAGCAACAAAAATATATATATATATATAGATATATATATATATATATATATAGATATATATATCTATATATATACATATATATATATATATATATATATATATATATATATATATATATATATATATATATATATATATATATATATATAAACAATAACAATAATAATAATAATAATAATAATAATAATAAAACTAATTAAACAATCAAAATTACCAATCAATATATCCAGCCAAAATATAGTGAATAAACTATAGTAGCATGATTAAGAAGCGATAACAATAATGGCCACCTTAATAACCCTTGACGTACCTTCATAAAAACCCCTGTATATTAACCCTCTCCGACATATGACGCGATGTTGAGCCTATTGGGGATACTTTAAAGCCTTTGTTACCATCAGGGGTATTTAGAAACCTTTAGTTTAACCTCTGCAGTTGTCTTTGAGTTAGCTGTGGGCAGAAAACTAATTTAGGAGAGGTAATTATAAGAGTGAGAGAACTCTATCTCTTATTGCTGATCTGGCAACTTCTGCGTCATAAAAGCGTGAAAGGGTTAAGCCCACGTAACCATGGCAACACGATTTTATACCGGGAAATACTGGAGAATTTTAGCTACCGGTACCTGGAATTATAATAGTTAACCCTTCGGTACCAGCGACGTCTTATTAATTAAATTCTAGCTATTATTAGACGATTGTATTCAGTTTAAAAATGGCCTCTAGCAATTAACAGGCTTCGAACTATCTCACTTAACCCTTTTTACAACCACAGGTCCTTCTTAAACTGCACAAAATCGTCTAAATATAGCCAGAATAAAATAAAAAACAATATGTCGCCGGTACAGAAGGGGTAAAACAAGAGATAGAAAACGGGACCCAGAATAAAGTGTTCGTTTGATACCAGCTTAAGGGGGGGGGGGGGGGGGGGGGGGTACGTATTTATTCATAATTTTTCTATTATGTTTGTTCAGTTATTTACTTATTTGCATATATATATATATATATATATATATATATATATATATATATGCATACCACCTCCTTTACGTAGGGCACGTGGTACCAGTCTTGCAACTCAATCCCACCCCTACTCTGTGCAACTCTCCAACCCAAGAGTGAAACGTTACTCTCAAACTTTCTTCTACTCAACAGCTGAGCTCTGGAACTCTCTCCCAGAATCAGTCTTTCCCGCTTCCTATGACTAATTGCTTCAAACTCCGTGTGTCCAGGCATTTTGGCTCGAACGTCCCTTGATTTTGGCCCTGTCACTCTTTCAACTGTGGGGGAGGCACTCGCTATAGGCAGTTATGCCTTTTGCCTCCCTCAATCACATAGAAAAAAAAAAAAAAAAAAAAAAAAAATATATATATATATATAAATATATATATATATATATATATATATATATATATATATATATATATCCCTCAAGGGTATACTTCTAAAGGTTATATTTCCCAAGGGATGATACTCCAGGCTGCTGGCTTCAATATAGAATAATTAAAACACACACACACACATGTGAAAAGAGTTGAAAGGAGTTGAACACACACACACACACACACACACACACACACACACACACACACACACACACACACACACACAAACACACACACACACACACACACACACACACACACACACACACACACAATATATTTAATTAAAACACAAAAATTACAGCGAACATGGCAAACAATCTGGAGTACGGTCGCGCTAATAAGTCATGTCCCAGCTGTCATTACGTTTGGCTTGCTCTGTGCTGTATTAATGTCTGTCAGATGTTCAATAGGGTGGGTAAGTGTAGGAACAGGTTTGTATATGTCACTCGATATGAAGAAATGAAGGCTTAGATATTGCTGATACCAATTATTGATCAAAACATACTTGGTGCCGAGACACGACTTATTAGCGCGACTGTACAATCTTCGGTATTATAATTCGGTATAATATTGAGCGGAGATGGTCGGTTTTTCTGGGCCCCTTTCTCCCTCATGCTTAGCTCCATTACTTTTCAGATTATATGACGTTCGGCCTATTAGTTTGGCGATTTTAAGACCTTTCGCACCTTTTCTCTGTCAATATTTAGCCTGTTTGTGTTATTTAGGTGTCAATGTTTCCTGACGAGCGAAAGTGAGCCTGTAATTTAGGAGGAATCGGCCCTCGGCCGGGAAATTTTTCTACCGAAAAATGTAAAAAATTATCTTGAAAGAGGGTCTTGGGTGGGTGTTATTATAAAGTTTGATGTAGGTCTAGCGAGGAAAGTAACACGCTCCTTCCTACCGTTCCCTACTTTAACTCTCTCTCTCTCTCTCTCTCTCTCTCTCTCTCACTCTCTTTTGTTCCCCCCCCCCCTCTCTCTCTCTCTTTCCTCTCGCTCTCTCTTTCCCAGGCTCACTCTCTCACTCTCACCCCGGCAGTGAGAGAGTGCGGAGGGTCGCCCCGCTACGCATTCCTCTTCCCGCTCGCGTTCCCATTCCCATTCCAACTCGGTAATGTTCCATTCCCATTCCAACTTGGCAATATTCCCTTCCCATTCCCATTTATATTCAGTTCCCATTCCCATTCCAACTCGGTAATATTCCGTTTCCACTCCCATTCCAACTCGGTAATATTCCGTTCCCATTCCCATTCCAACTCGGTAATGTTCCATTCCCATTTCAACTCGGTAATATTCCGTTCCCATTCCCAGTTATATTCCGTTCCCATTCCCATTCCAACTCGGTAATATTCCGTTCCCATTCCCAGTTATATTCCGTTCCCATTCCCATTCTAACTCGGTAATATTCCGTTCCCATTCCCATTCCAACTCGGTAATATTCCGTTTCCACTCCCATTCCAACTCGGTAATATTCCGTTCCCATTCCCATTCCAACTCGGTAGTATTCCGTTCCCGCTCCCATTCCAACTCGGTAATATTCCGTTCCCATTCCCATTCCAACTTGGCAATATTCCGTTCCCACTCCCATTCCAACTCGGTAATATTCCGTTCCCATTCCCATTCCAACACGGTAATATTCCGTTCCCATTCCAACTCGGTAACCCCCCCCCCCATTTAACCCCTTCTGTACCGGCGACGTCTTTTAAAATGTTATTCAGATTATATTTAACCGATTTTGTGCATTGTATGAAGGATCTGTGGTACCGGTAGTAGAGACAGGGTTAAGTGAGATGGTTCGAAGCCTCTTAATTGTTCGAAGCCTCTTAATTGTTCGAAGCCTCTTAATTGTTCGAAGCCTCTTAATTGCCGACTTGCGAGTTTCGTTCTATAAGGAAGTTGGAGCTGTAGGCAACGATATTTAACAGCACTTACAGCTAAAATACGGTCGTAGTACATTTATAAATACATAAAACCCAATTCACCATACCATTGAGCCATCAGAAACCTACATTATTTCTGTTTAATATCGATGTTCACGGCTCCAACTTCCTTATAGCCTGAAACTCGCAAGTGGTCAATTGATGGAGGCTTTAAACTGAATAAACTCGTCTAATAGTAGCCAAAATATAATTAAAAAGACGTCCCCGGTACCGAAGGGGTTAACTCCTTCTCTCTACTGGCAATATCTTTTTTATTTCACATCGGCTACACTTAGACGAGTTTATGAAGCTTAGGAAGGATACATGGTAGCTAAAAGGATTAAGGGGAGGTATTTACTTTGTTCCCTAGACCTCCATCACGCTTAAAATTACACCCCCTTGAGTCCCTTTCAAGATAAATTTGTACATTTTTCGGTAGAAAAATTTCCCGGCCAAAGGCCGGTTCCTCTTACATTACAGGCTCGCTATCGCTCGCCAGGATAAAATTGACACCTGAATGGCACGAAAGGTCTTAATATGGGGTGAACGTTCTTTAAATCGCTAAACTAATGGGGCAAACGTTTTATAATATCAAAAGCAATGGGGCTAAACATGAGGGAGAAAGGGGTCAAGAAAAAAATCCCTCATTACGTTTGGCTTGCTCTGTGCTGTTTTAATGTCTGTCAGATGTTGAATAGGGTGGGTAAGTGTAGGAACATTTTGGTATATCTCACTCAACAAAAAGAAAGCATGTGTAACTATTGCTGGTGCCAATTGTAGATCAAAACATAATCGGTGCCGAGACATGACTTATTAGGCCGATTGTACGAATATGGCTAATGGCAACTCAAAAATATTCGATTTCATTCTACACACTCAGGCCCAATCTCCACTTTTCCTATTGTTCTCTCTCTTTTCCCTTTGTTTCTCTTATTTTTGTGTTGGGCGACTCAAGACAGAGCCAGCATAGGGACCACACGACAGAAAACAATGAAGACACAAAAAATAAACTGAAAAATAAACCCATTATGTGTTTTCTGTACGAGGATGGTTAAGGGAAACTCAAAAATATACCGGTACCGGTAGCTGAAAAAATACCTGTGTGTTAAGCCGGTATCACACGAGCGCTTTTATGGTCAACATTCGATGATCAACATTTTTCTGGCAACATTTCTGGAATATTTTGCACTGGTATCGGAAACTAGACTGTTGGTGGATGAATTTTGGTGACCGAAATATTCCAAATGTTGACCTCATAAGCTGCCAGATCAGTGTTGAGGATAAATGTTGAGGGAAAAAGCGCTCGTGTGATACCGGGTTTATGTTGATGTAAACAAGATGAATGGGGTACTGAGAAACAAAGGCCCTTGGTGGGAAAAAATACTCACTCTTTCTCTCTCTGTATCTTCAGTCCCATTCATATCTCTCTCTCTCTCTCTCTCTCTCTCTCTCTCTCTCTCTCTCTCTCTCTCTCTCTCTCTCTCTCTCTCTCTCTCTCTCTCTCTCTCTCTCTCTCTCTCTCTCTCTCTCTCTCTCTCTCTCTCTCTCTCTCTCTCTCTCTCTCTCTCTCTCTCTCTCTCTCTCTCTCTCTCTCTCTCTCTACCAGTATAGGGATAATATATATATATATATATATATATATATATATATATATATTATATTATATATATATATATATATATTATTCAGATTTAGTAGGGTGTATGGTAGAGAGTTAATTGGGATAGTCTTTACCCTTATAATTCCCACAGACCCTTCCTAAACTGTATACATATCGTCTGATGATAGCCAGAATAAACTGTCAAAATGCCTCATAATCGTCAAAGGGTTAAAGTAACTAACATACAATAGAAATACCAAAATCTACCCCACGTAAACAGAGAGATACGAATTGAAAGTTGTCCCGGGTGAGAATATATATGTATTAGATCATTAAGGAGAGATTTCCACTTGAGGGATTTTTTTCTGGACCCCTTTCTCCCTCATCTTTAGCCCCATTGCTTTTGAGATTTTAAGACGTTCGCCCTAGTAGTTTTGACATTTTAAGACATTTTGCCCCATTTCTGTCAATTTTAAGACCTTTTGTACCATTAAGGTGTCGATTTTTGCCTGGCGAGCGAAAGCGAGCCTGTAATTTAAGAGCAACCGGCCTCTGGCCGGGAAATTTTTCTACCGAAAAATGTACAAATTTATCTTGAAAGGGGGTCTAGGGGGTGTAATTTTAAGCTTGATGAAAACGTAGGGAACAAACTAAATACCTGCCCTTAACCCCTTCAGTACCGAGTTGTTCTTGTCATTATAATATGGATATTGTTACATTATGTTATCCAGCTTAGGGAGGACGTGTAACAATAAACTAGGCTTCAAACTATGTCGATTATTCACTATTTTCTACCACAGTTTCCTCCTAAGCTCCATTAAATCGTCTAAATATAACATAGCTGAAATAACACACAATACATCCTCGGTAAGGAAAGGGTTAACATACTAAGATAGCTAACACACAGTAGAAGTGAGGTGAAGTGACAGGTATGTTTCGAACTAATAAACAAAAAAAAACTGTGTTGCCGATGAAGTGAAAAGCTCATTCGACTAGATAAATAAGTACCCGGTAACATTAAGCATCAATTACAAACCCCAATGTACTTGAATAAACTAATGAAAGCATATGGTCCTCCCGGGATTCGAACTCGGGACACCACACCCAGAACATAAGCACCTAAACTATTACACCACCAACAAACTAATGAAAGCATATGGTCCTCCCGGGATTCGAACTCGGGACACCACACCCAGAACATAAGCACCTAAACTATTACACGACCATAAAAAACAGTAGCCATGTAGTGAATTGAGAGACATGAGTTGCAAAGTGATTAAGCTGCATTGAGCCTGATGTGAAAGACAACATGAATTCTGAAACTGAAATGAAAACATGAAACTAGAGGTTAATTAAGTCAAAACAGAACTGACTATCATGTTGACTAAAAAAGTGATAAATGTGAAGTTGAAAACGTACAGACTAGTGAGCTCATCCCCAAAGTTCAATTTATGTTTAGCTACCCGTATTTTTCCACATTAGCTCCAGAACTCCCCAAAACTAAGTGCGAAGCGAAATAATAACAGAATAGACGAGTGTGGCGATCGAACCAGAGAGACGAAAGCGAAATAAAATCAGAATAGACTAGTGTGGCGATCGAACCAGAGAGACGAACAGCGATACAATGGCCGAGGACGAGGTGATCAGAACTATAGACCTGGGTAACAACTGGACCGAGTGCACGAACACCTCCAGCAGCGAGAACAACACTGAGTGCCTTGAGTGGAACGGTCCCAAACCCCACGATCTAGCCAGGGTCCAGATCTGTGTTTTGGCGGCACTGTTGGGGGTGATCTTGGTGTCTAATATCCTGGTGATGGTGGCGCTGGTGAGGTACTCGCTGCTCCGGCCGATGAGCCGCACGTACTACTTCATGATGCACATATGCGCCGCGGACCTCATGGTGGGTCTGTTCAACGTGCTGTCGCAGTTGGCCTGGGAGCTCACCGTTCAGTTCTTGGGACCTAACTGGTTGTGTAAGGGTGTTAAGTTTATGCAGGTAATGCCGCTCTACCTCTCGCCCCTCTTGCTCACGTGCCTTGCCCTGGATCGCTATCGGGCCATGTCCTTCCGGCTAGGTGGCACAATGTGGTCATCAAAACGGATGATAATGACCGTGTGGACTTTAGCTGCCGTTCTAGCCCTACCTCAAGCCTTCCTATTCTCCCTGCAGAAGCTCAGCTCTGGGCACTACAACTGCTGGGTGGAGTTTGGCGGGCAGTGGAAGATCCGCATGTACGTGGTGTACTTTGTGATGAACGCCTTTGTCATGCCCATGATGGTCACTGTCTGCTGCTACACCTGCATTACGCTGAAAGTCTGGCGGTATTCGCGCTACCGCCGGGGATACGTACCCTTGCGAACCATGGTGGCGCGACGACTATGCTGCATAACCGAGGAAGACCGGGTACTCACAAGCCAGGGGGGCTCATCGCGGCTCTCGTCCAACAGCGGCAGCCAGTGCACCAGCTCCCTACGTGTGAACCGGGTCCCTCTGGTGGTTCACTCTTGTCCCAGCGTCCCCCAGCCCCTCTCCCTGGCTAAGATCAAAACCATCAAGCTCACCTTCGTCATCACCTTCTTCTTCATCCTGTGTCACGCTCCGTTCTCCGCCACACAGCTTTATTACGCCTTCTCCGACTCTAGTAAAGGTAGGTCGTAGGTCAGACTAAAGTCCATTCGGTATAAGTTGACCCGTTCCCTGCCACACAGCTACATATTAGGCCTTATCCGATTCCAGTAAATGTAGGTTGTGGGTCAAATAAATTATAGTTGGTCATAGGAGAGTCAAAGTGGGTTAATAAGAACGTTGACAAAATTACCAATTAAGATTAGTAGGAGTCAATTTATCACCAGTTTCAAACCATACTATAGGTCAAAGTTCATATTGATGATAACTGGTCAGTTATTCTCAATCTAGGTCAAGACAGATCATGGCGGGGCAATAGACATAGCCACAGACATAGCCACAAGGGTCAAGTAGGGTCAAATTAGTTTATATATATATATATATATATATATCATTAGGTCACAGTAGGTCAATATAGGTCAGTTAGTCTTTGGGTCACAGTAGGTCAATATAGGTCAGTTAGTTTCTGGGTCATAGTAGGTCAATATAGGTCAGTTAGTCTCTATAGGTCACAGTAGGTCAGTTAGTTTCTGGGTCATATTAGGTCAATATAGGTCAGTTAGTCTCTGTAGGTCACAGTAGGTCAATATAGGTCAGTTAGTTTCTGGGTCATATTAGGTCAATATAGGTCAGTTAGTCCTTGGGTCACAGTAGGTCAATATAGGTCAGTTAGTTTCTGGGTCATAGGTCAATATAGGTCAGTTAGTCTCTATAGGTCACAGTAGGTCAGTTAGTTTCTGGGTCATATTAGGTCAATATAGGTCAGTTAGTCTCTGTAGGTCAATAGGTCAGATAGGTATAGGTCAGTTTCTGGGTTATATTAGGTCAATATAGGTCAGTTAGTCCTTGGGTCACAGTAGGTCAATATAGGTCAGTTAGTTTCTGGGTCATATTAGGTCAATATAGGTCAGTTAGTCTCTATAGGTCACAGTAGGTCATATTAGGTCAGTTAGTCTCTATAGGTCACAGTAAGGTCAGTTAGTTTCTGGGACATATTAGGTCAATATAGGTCAGTTAGTCTCTGTAGGTCACAGTAGGTCAGTTAGTTTCTAGGTCACAATAGGTCAGTTAGTCTCTATAGGTCACAGTAGGTCAATATAGGTCACAGTAGGTCAATATAGGTCAGTTAGTCTGTATAGGTCACAGTAGGTCAGTTAGTATATAGGTCACAGTAGGTCAATATAGGTCAGTTAGTCTCTATAGGTCACAGTAGGTCAGTTAGTATATAGGTCACAGTAGGTCAATATAGGTCAGTTAGTCTCTATAGGTCACCGTAGGTCAATATAGGTCAATTAGTCTATAGGTCACAGTAGGTCAATATAGGTCAGTTTAGTCTCTAGGTCATATTAGGTCACAGTAGGTCACATTAGGTCAGTTAGTCTCTAGGTCATATTAGGTCACAGTAGGTCAATATAGGTCAGTTGGTCTCTATAGGTCATATTAGGTCACTGTAGTGAGTGAGTGAGTGTGTGTATATGAGCGTGAGTGAGAGAGAGTACAAAGGAGTACAAAGGAAATCAAGCAACAACAGTTCTAGTGACCCTTCTAGGTTGCTTGTCCTCCAAAACACTGAGGATCAAGTGTCCAAACAGTGGTTTAGAGTGGGTAAGGGAACATTGGAAAGGGAATTACTGCCCTGGAACTAATATCCGTGGCAGGATTAGGAAGTTAGTAGGGGCCAGATGGGTTAGTAACTGAGGGGGGGATAAAATAAAGTTATTCATTTACAAACGCAGTCAGTCGCGGGTTTGATGCGAGATATTTGTCTAGGCGGAGTTTAAATGAATCAACGGTGATGCAGTCTATAACGTTTCGGGGAAGCCCATTCCACAAGTTGACAACTCGATTGAAGAAGAAATTCTTAGATTCGTGTGAGTTAAAAGATTTACTAATAATTTTGCAACCGTTTCCCCGCGTGTAATTAGATTGGTCGATAGTGAAGTAATTACTACAGTTCATATTGTCGATGCCTTTGATGATTTTGAACACTTGATTTAAGTCACCTCTTAATCTGCGCTGGGTTAAAGGAAATAGATTTAATTCTCTATGACGCTCTTCGTCTCTCTTCGAGAGAGAGAGAGAGAGACAGACTGTGTGTGTGTGTGTGTGTGTGTCAATGTTAGTTCATGTAATATAAATTACAACAAATTCAATTCAACAAATCCCATGGACATTCAATTAAGTTCCAATTCAATTACTCATATTGTTATGAACTACCCAACTTGTATCGAAGCATTATGAATCATAATATGAAACAGTCTCGTTCATAGTTCACGATCTCAAGTGTTCATATATATACTGTATAATAATCTATTGATTATAATAAGCGCCTTCACACCGGGGAAGATATGAATTATTATTAGTCTGGCTATCATTAGCTATCATTAGACGAATTTCGTTCGCCAGGAACAAATCAACACCTATAAATGGCACGAAAGGTCTTAAAATTGATAACAAATTGGGGCAAAAGGGGCTAAATCTCAATACTAATGGGGCTAAACATGAGGGAGAATGGGGTCCAGAAAAAGCAGCCATCCCTCCCTTAACCCATTCAGTACCAGGGACGTCCTTTTCATCATATTCTGACAACTATTAGACAATTTTAACCAGCTTAGGAGGGACCTCTAGCCATTAATAGGCTTCAAAATATCTCAGCCAACCTTTTTAACTACCACAGATCCTTCCTAAGCTGCATGTTATCGTCTAAATATACTAGCAGGCATGAAATATAACACACGTCGCTGGTACTCAAAGGGTTAATTGCATTCGGCTGGAGGATATTACACAATGGGATATATTAGGTCATCCACGTGGTTGACCTTTGACCTCTGATTGTAGTTGTTTAATGTACAGTACACTCTCTCTCTCTCTCTCTCTCTTTGGCTTGTATCAAATCGGCCCCACTCAGCCTACTGTTTTAAGACGTTTACCCCCATCCAGGTGTTAATATTTTCCTGACGAGCGGTAGCGAGCCAGCATATATATTTTTTTGTTTTGACAACTCTACCTTACACTACTCAATTAGTTTTCCGGAACGCCCCAGCCAGCAATCCCTCAAAAACAAACGTAATGAAGCCATGCAACACTTATCCGCTGATCTAACTACCATTTCCAATTGGGGCAGAGAAAATCTTGTTGCCTTTAACGCTTCCAAAACCTTAACCCGTCGGGAACTCCCAAAGGACTATCCCTTATACTCCCAAAGGACTATCCCTTATACTCCCAAAGGACTATCCCTTATACTCCCAAAGGACTATCCCTTATACTCCCAAAGGACTATCCCTTATAATCCCAAAGGACTATCCCTTATATTCCCAAAGGACTATCCCTTATACTCCCAAAGGACTATCCCTTATACTCCCAAAGGACTATCCCTTATACTCCCAAAGGACTATCCTTTATACTCCCAAAGGACTATCCCTTATACTCCCAAAGGACTATCCCTTATAATCCCAAAGGACTATCCCTTATATTCCCAAAGGACTATCCCTTATACTCCCAAAGGACTATTCCTTATACTTCAACTGTCAACAACACGAACATCAATCCTTCATCTTCTCTAAATTTTCTTGGTGTCTCTTTTTTCTTCTGCTCTCTCTTGGAAGGACCATATTACCAGTCTTGCTAAGGCAGCCTCCCAGAAGCTGGGTGTGCTTAACCGCCTCAAGGGGTTCTTTACCCCTGCACAGCTTCTTGCTCTGTACAGGGGTACAGTGCGTCCTTGTATTGAGTATTGTTCACATGTGTGAGGAGGATCCTCTCACACCGCACTCTTAGACAAAGTAGAAAGGAAAGCCTTTTGTATCATTAACTCCCGTCCACTCACCGACTCTCTGCAATCTCTCTCTCTTCGCCGCAATGTTGCATCTCTCTCGCTATTCTATCGCTACTACAATAATCAGTGCTCCTCAGAGCTTTCCTAGTGTACGGTACCGTATATCACCTCCTCTACGTAGGGTACGTAGTACCCGTCTTGCAACACAATCCCAGCCCAACTATGTGCAACTCTCCAACCCAAGAGTGAAACGTTGTCCTGTCTTTCTTCTATTCAACAGTTGAGCTCTGGAACTCTCTCCCAGAATCAGTCTTCCCTCTTTCTATGACTTAGATTTCTTCAAACTCCGTGTGTCCAGGCATTTTGGCTCGAACGTCCCATGATCTTGGCCCTGTCACTCTTTCAACTCTGGGGGAGACACTCGCTACAGGCAGTTCTGCCTTTTGTCTCCCTCACTCACATAGGAAAAAAAAACACGGCCTAGAAATGACCATTAGCTCTGTTGTTGCTTGTCTTCCTTCGTATTCCTTTGTATTCCATTGTATTCCTTAACCCTTTGAGTACCAGCGACGTGCCCATCTCCCCTTAACCCCTTCTGTACCGGCGACGTATTTCTCATTATTTTCTGACTATTATATGACGATTTCATTCAGTTTAAAAAGGGCCTCCAGCAATTAACAGGCCTCGAACTATCTCACTTAAGGGGAGGTTTTTAGTTGATTCCCTAGACTTCCATCAAGCTTAAAATTACTCCCCCTTGACCCCCTTTCAAGATAAATGTGTACATTTTTCGGTAGAAAAATGTCCCGGCCGAAGGCCGGTTCCCCTTAAATTACAGGCTCGCTATCGCTCGCCAGGAAAAAATCGACACCTAAATGGCACGAATGGTCTTAAAATTGACAGAAATGGGGCGAGGGTTCTTAAAATCGCCAAACTAATGGGGCAAGCGTCTTTAAATCTCACAAGCAATGGGGCTAAACATGAGGGAGAAAGAGGTTCAGAAAAAAATCCTCCAGGTGGAAATCTCCCCTTAACCCTTTTGACTGCCACAGATCCTTTTAAAACTGCATAGGCTACAATCTTTTAAATCTAACTAGAGTAAAATACAGAAGACGTCGGCGGTAAAGAAGGGGTTAATGGAGTGGTAGTAATTAGGAGAAGAAGAGGTTAATGGAGTGGTAGTAATTAGGAGAAGAAGAGGTTAATGGAGTGTACCGGTAGTACCGTAGTAATTAGGAGAAGAACCCCAATTAGCAGCGTCGACAACAACAAGCACAAGTTTTATAATTAACAACGACCAATAAACAACTTAATGGTTAGGGGTGGGGGTGGGGGTGGGGGTGGGGGTGGGGGTGGGGGAGTATTTTCTGCTCCACCCCCTTTACTCCCTCATCTTTAGCCTCCTTTATTTGGAGACTTTTTCAATTTTCGTGCCCAATAGTTTGACGACTTTACTACGAACTTTCGCCCCCATTTCTTCGCCAATAATAAGACCCTTCGTGCCATTTAGGTGTCGATTTTTTTCCCCTGGCGAACGATAGCAAGGCTGTTGCCGGGAAATTTTTCTGGACACACGAAGCTTGAAGCAATTCTTAACCCCTTCAGTACCATGACGTAATCTCCATCATATTCTGGTTACCATTAGACGATTTTCTTTACTTTATGATCTACCTCTCGGGCTCAAAGGGGGTAAAATCGATCTCCAATAAACCCTCCGAATAACATAGGTTCTTCTTAAACTGCATAAAATCGTGTATTGTTAGCCAGATTAAAGGTTAAAATGACGTCATGGTACTGAAGGGGTTAAGGGGAGATTTTTAGTTGATTCCCTAGACTTCCATCAAGCTTAAAATTACTCCCCCTAGACCCCCTTTCAAGATAAATTTGTACATTTTTCGGTAGAAAATTTTCCCGGCCGTAGGCCGGTTCCCCTTAAATTACAGGCTCGCTATCGCTCGCCAGGAAAAAAATCGACACCTAAATGGCACGAATAGTCTTAAAATTGACATAAATGGGGCGAGGGTTCTTAAAATCGTCAAACTAATGGGGCGAAGGTCTTAAAATCTCAAAAGCAACGGGGCTAAACATGAGGGAGAAAGGGGTCAAGAAAAAAGTCCCTCAAGTTGAAATCTCCCCCTAAGCTTGATGGAGCTCTTGGGACAAAGTAAAAAAAAAAAAAAAAAAAAAAAAAAAAAAAAAAAAAATTATATATATATATATATATATATATATATATATATATATATATATAAATATATATATATATATATATATATATATATATATATATATATATATATATACCGTATATATATATATATATATATATATATATATATATATATATATATATATATATACCGGTATATATATAATTTATTTATTAATATACCGGTATATATATGAAAGACTGAAGAACTAATTATATAACTGAACTAACTAAACTAAATAAAGAAGTTAATAAATAATTGACTGACGAGCTTAATACAAAACAAAAACAATTTAATTAATAAGTAAATAAACATATATAAATACTAGGGCTGAGAGAGAGAGAGAGAGAGAGAGAGAGAGAGAGAGGGTGAGACACATAACATTTCTCAGAACCACTGAATATACGGAATTGAATTTCCTATTTGGAGTTCAATGTGTGTGATTGGCAGGGAAATGTGTGTGTGTGTGTGTGGGTGTGGGTGTGGGTGGGTGGGTGTGTGTGTGTGTGTGTGTGTGTGTGTGTGTGTGTGTTACTCAGTTACTCAGTTACTCAGTTACTTGTTCGTCAAGGGGAATCCACGCAATGCGAGCTAAGCTCATTATTATCGCGCCTCCTTAACTGGGAATGTATTGCGTGAAATGCATGTTAAGTGTTTTATGTACTGTTGGAATGGCTGTGGATGTGTGTGTAGTCTGTATTTAGCCAATTGGCGACAACGGAAACGAAGGCTTAGGGTGGATCTGTATGGTACCATTCTCACTATAGACGGTACCATCTCGCCCGAAGGCTTAGGTAGCCATCAGCTTAGGTGAACCATATGATACCCATCTCGCCTTGTACCATTTTTGCCAACCCCAGATGGGACGTCACAACGTCGTCCACTTATTCCAGGTACCTATTTACAGCTAGGTGAACTGAGGCTAACACATGAAAGGAGACAAGCCCAATTTGTGTCCGCCCGGCCGGGGGATTGAACCCCCGACCCCTCGTGTGTGAGACGAGAGCTCTACCTACTAGGCTACGGGCTGTGTGTGTGTGTGTGTGTGTGTGTGTGTGTGTGTGTGTGTGTGTGTGTGTGGAAATTGAATTGACTTTGGAGAGTATAATAATAATAATAATAATAATAATAATAATAATAATAATAATAATCGGTTTATTTCGAGCCGGCAGCCAATGAGGCTCAAAATACACAATTAATTAACCTAACTTATCCTAAGTAGTCAACAGATTTCACTCTGGCTGCCACAAGGGCGCCTATATACCCCCCAGAAGGGGTAGGATTTGGGCAGGGAAGCCTCAGGCCGGGGAAAAAAAATTGTCGAAAAATGTACAAATCTATTTTGAAAAGGGGCACAGGGGGTATATTTTTAAGCTTGATAGAGGTCTAGCAAGCAAACTAAAAAATAAAGTTATATACCGATATATACAGTATACTGTATATATAGGCTACCGGGTGAATATATATATATATATATATATATATATATATATATATATATATATATATATATATATATAAATGAACACCTCTTGTACCCCCTATCCCCCTACAGGGTCAACCTACCATCCAGCCAGTGTCATCATGCTACTACTACCATCACTACCCTCCTGTGTCAACCCCTGGATATATCTCTTGTACCCCTCCTTGTACCGGTACCCTAGTAACTCCTTGTATCCCCCTACAGAATCAACCTACCATCCAGCCAGTGTCATCATGCTACTACTACCATCACTACCCTCCTGTGTCAACCCCTGGATATATCTCTTGTACCCCTCCTTGTACCGGTACCCTAGTAAGTCCTTGTATCCCCCTACAGGATCAACCTACCATCCAGCCAGTGTCATCATGCTACTACTACCATCACTACCCTCCTGTGTCAACCCATGGATATATCTCTGCTTCTCCGGGAGTCTCCTAAAAAACCTCTGTGTAAGTACGATTCTCTCCTTTGACCTTAAGGGGGGATAAGTCGGTTTTCTGGACCCCCTTCTCCCTAATGTTTAGCACCACTAGTTTTGAGATTTTAAGACGTTGGTTCCATTAGTTTGGGGATTTTATGACCTTTCACCCCATTTCTTTGTCAATATTAGGACCCTTCGTGCCATTTAGGTGCCAATTTTTTCCTGGCGAGTGATAGCGAGCCTGTAATATTAGGAGGAATCGGCCTTTGGCCGGGATATTTTTCTACCGAAAAATTTACAAATCTATCTTGAAGGGGGTCTAGGGGGTGTTTTTCTAAGCTAGATGGAGGTCTAGGGAGGAAACTAAAAAAAATATATGAATAAATGAATTAATAGACCAAACAAACAGCCACTGTCCCCTTAACCCGAAATGTCCGCTACTAACATCTCCTAACCCTGCCATGGATATTAGTCCTAGGGCAGTAGTTCCCTTTCCAATTGTCCCTTATCCACTCTGAGCAGCAGTCAGTGATTTAGAGGGCAAGCAACTTCGAGGGGTCGTTATACCTGTTGTTGCTTGACTTCTTTGTACGGTACCGGTACTCTTTTGCACACACACACACACAATATTCTTTTAGGTCAGTTTCCCCCGCGTCGCCATGGTTACAGAACTCCACACCTCATGGCTCTGGTTGCAACTTAGTTACCCCCTCAACAAAACAAAAAACGGTAAATAACAACTAGAACATTAAAATAAACACACTGCTCCCAGCCCCCATTGAATCAACAATCACGTTTCTATGGTTACCGAAGTTCCAGACATGTTGCCAGAAATGTTTTGATCGTTGAATGTTGAATATAAAAGCTCTCGTGTGATACCGGCTTAATTGGGACTTTTTCGTGCAGAGAAAATACTTATACTTATATACTTATCAGGTTATTGAGTGTGTGTGGGTGTGGGTGTGTAAGTATGTGAGTGGATGTGTGGGTGGATGTCTGTGTGTGTGTGTGTGTGTGTGTGTGTGTGTGTGTGTGTGTGTGTAAGCTAAGTATGTGTGTGTTTTCGAGCGTGTTCGTGTGTGTATGTCTGGTTTCGAGCGTGTGTGTGTGTTCGAATATGTGTGTGAGTGTGTTTATAAGTATGTGTACAGTATGTGTGTTTTCTAGTGTGTGTGTTATTCACTTGCTTGTTCGTCAAGGGGAATCCACGCAATGCGAGCTAAGCTCATTATTATCGCGTTTCCTTAACTGGGAATGTATTGCGTGAAATGCATGTTGTGTTTTTATGTACTGTTGGAATGGCTGTGGATGTGTGTGTAGTCTGTATTTAGCCAATTGGCGACATCGGAAACGAAGGCTTAGGGTGGATCTGTATGGTACCATTCTCACTATAGACGGTACCGTCTCGCCCGAAGGCTTAGGTAGCCATCAGCTTAGGTAAACCATATGATACCCATCTCGCCTTGTACCATTTTTGCCAACCCCAGATGGGACGTCACAACGTCGTCCACTTATTCCAGGTACCAATTTACAGCTAGGTGAACTGAGGCTAACACATGAAAGGAGACAAGCCCAATTTGTCTCCGCCCGGCCGGGGATTGAACCCCCGACCCCTCGTGTGTGAGACGAGAGCTCTACCTACTAGGCTACGGGCTGTGTGCTGTTGTGTGTATGTGAGTGGATGTGTGGGTGGATGTCTGTGTGTGTGTGTGTGTGTAAGCTAAGTATGTGTGTGTTTTCCAGCGTGTTCGTGTGTGTGTCTGTCTGGTTTCGAGCGTGTGTGTGTTCGAATATGTGTGTGAGTGTGTTTATAAGTATGTGTACAGTATGTGTGTTTTCTAGTGTGTGTGTGTGTTCGAGAGTGTGTGTGTGTGTGTGTACGTGTGTTTATCTTCATACCATCAAAGTGGGAACAAGCCGGAGTCACACGATTAAGGGGGTAGCCTACTGGTAGTACTCGCTTTTTATGGACCCCCTTCTCCCTCATGTTTAGCGTATTAGTTTGGAGGTTTTAAGATGTTCGTTCTGTTATCACAAAATTGCTGAGCCGAAAACTAACCTAGTTTATCAAAACAGCCACATATATTATTACTGCAGTACGGTAACAAGTGTCATAACACGTAATATACAACAAATAAATATGGACACTCTTGACACACGGAGATTCGAACCCACACACTAATGTACACAATCACGAATAATCACATTATATATATATATATATATATATATATATACTGTATATATAAAAAAAACATATGTACTGTACTTACACAACCTAAATACTGATTACTCACTACCGGTAACTCATTAGGCCTAATACCAAACTAATGCAGATTCTTACAAGCATTCTATCATCTTTTCCATGGACCATACCCGGTTGGAACAGTCTCCCTCAAAATAGTATTGGTAATTTGGTAGCCTTACAATAGACATTAAAAAACAGAGTAAACACACATTTTATCCCCCAAGATCACACATAAACAACAAATACTTAATTGCCGACTTGCGAGTGTCAGGCTATAAGGAAGTTGGAGCCGTGAACATCGATATTTAACAGAAATGCAATAATAATGTACGTCTCTGATGGATAAATGGTATGTTGAATTGGGTTTTATGTATTTATATATGCACTACGACCGTAGTTTATGTGATAATTCTGTTAATTATCGATGTCGACAGCTCCAACTTCCTTATAGACCGAAACTCGTAAGTGGTCAAATTGCTTGCCTCATCCTACAGCCTAACATAGCCTAGCCCAACTAGCCTTTCGTAGCCTAACTAAACTACCTAACCTTCCTAACATAGCCTAACCTATCATAGCCTAGCCCAACTAACCTTTCCTAGTCTAACTAAACTAACCTAACATAGCCTAGCCCCAACTAACCTTTCCTAGCCTAACTAAACTAACCTAACCTTATCTACCCAAACCTAACCTAATTTAACCCAAACATTATACAAATAAGATCGAAATCAAAGAATGGTGTACTTACCGCGCAGCCTCCTGGTTCTGGCTAGTGTTGCCAACGTAGCTACTTTCTCGCTAGATCTGGAGGTAGGCCTATTTACTTCGACCTGGAGGCACATTTTCACATCTAGCGACATGAATGCTAGCGATATTCGGTAGATTTGAGTCATTTTAGAGAGATACTGTAGAGATTTGGCCGTTATTGTAGCTAGTATTGGTCTTTTGTTCACTATCTAGCAAACAGGATAATTGGTAACCCTGAGCTGCCTGGTCACCACACACGCTCAGCTCGACACGCCAAGAAATTCTTAGTCAGATTGGCTTCTATCGAGCTTCAACCAGAGACTACCGTTTATTATGTCTAGCCTATACTCGTTCCTTCAAGTTCAATCGAAAGAAGAGTCCATTAGTTTTGTATATAGGCTACACCAATGAAATTATAGTTTATAGCCTAGTTCAAATGATGTCTTCGGAAGTGATAACATGGCCAAAAACAATGCTATTTTATCTTAATTAAGGTTCCACGAGTGTACTAATCCATATGAAGCTATATTGAGCGTGTATGGGATAGTTTGACGGTTTGTGCAAGCCTGTAAGGCCTGTACAAGCCATCAAACTGGTCTGTGAATGTGTGGCTGCGGCAGCGGTACCGAGACACCACCGAACTGAGGCTGCAAGCGTCTCTTCCGATTCTTCACAGCCTCGTCTTCTCCCGTGATTCCCAGTTCTCTCGTCTCTTACCGCGATGCTCTGATACCCCAGGCTTATTGTCAGAGCCAGGTATGCTCACAACTGATAGGATACACACGCAAATCAGCCAAATATTGCCAAGGAAACCTGTCCGCGCCGCCACTGTTTACAATATTCCGGAGGCTGGTGCGCGTTGCCAACTTACCTGGCAAAATACGCATCGCTACAGCTCAGTACCTTAAGTTTATTTTAACAATCAGATGATAGGGCAGAGCATAGAGGAAAACACGGAATATAGTTCACATTTCATTGTTGAATATTGGTCGATGCTGCCGATGCACTTGTGGCTATAACCAAATTCCCATTGTTTCATAGATTCCCGCTACGTCCAGTATTGAGAGGCTCGATGCCGTATTGTGTTCGGCAACACAACATGATCAGTGTTTGGGGCCAATGCTTCCAAGCGGTACCCCCTTTTCCGTTTTCTTGGTTTATTTTATTTTATTTTTGTCCTGTCTCTTGGTTTAATTTGACCACGTGTGAGTTTTAGGATATAAGAAAGTTCAATTTGTAAACATCGACATTCAGCAGAAGTACCTACTACGTGTGTTTTAGATAGCTTTACATATATTTTGGCATTCATTATAGAACACATTAGAAATTTCAACATTTATGTGCTCCAAACAATTGTGTAATGCTCTCCACACATGGCATAATGGTTTAGATGCTTATGTTGTGGGTGAGGTGTCCCGAGTTCGAATCCCGGGAGAATCATATGCTTTCATTAGTTTATTGAAGTACATTAGGGTTTGTAATTGATGATTAATGTTCCTTATCATACTGTATGTGTATTCAAGCTAACCTAGCAGACATTGGTAATGATGTCTGTCCATATACCTTTAATAAAGCCGACGTTAGACGAGCAGTTTAGAAAGGAAGCCTATAGAAAAGCAGCGTTACCAATTGTCCACTTGCGAGTTTCAGGCTATAAACAAGTTGGAGCCGTAAACATCGCTTTTAAACATAAATTCTATAATAATGTAGGTTTCTGATGGACAAACAATATATTGAAATGAATCTTGAGTATTTATGAATGCACTACAACCGTATTTTAGCTGGTAATCCTGCTAAATATCGATATCTACAGCTCCAACTTCCTTATAGAACGAAACTCGCAAGTGGCTAAATAATTAATATGAACTATAGTCTATTTTGCGGCTGATGGTAAATTGCCATGCTTTTATCTTGTTTACTCAGTTATTATAAATATTGTGTAGCTAATTATGTTGTTATTTGTGAAAACTTGGCATTGTTATGAGCACAGAGACATAGTAGTTTCATTATTTATCATTAAGAGCTTCTGGTTGAAATGGTCTACTGGTTGAGATGGTCTACTGATTGAGAGCTACTGGTTAAAATGGTCTACTGGTTGTTGTTGTTGTTGTTGTTCTCCAGGCTGTCTGACCGAACAACCCCAAGGTCCAGAGCAGGCCAAGGCCATAACCGAGCGCCCCCACAGAACCCTCCCAGCTTTACCACTAAGAAAGCCCAGGTTACCGAAGCCGCTCCCAGGCAACGGGCTGAGGAGGGCGCAGAAATGCCCAGGACACCAAAGCCCCACCCAGGGCCCTATGCCTCTTACCAATTATGAAGGGAAAGTTGAGGGGCAAGGGGAAAATGTGACACTTTTGGCTCCCAGTCTGCCAACCTCTAGGTTGGCAGTAGAGAGGTCAATCCACGGAAGAGATGCCGCCACTTGAGATCTAAAAAATATATAAGCGAAAGGAACAGTCAGAGTAAGCTATGGGTATGGCAGAGAATGCTCAACTCTCACTCTGATAAACCAGCCCATCACTGGTTGAAATGGTCTATTGGTTGAGAGCTAATGGTTGAAATGGTCTATTAGTTGAAATGGTACACTGGTTGAGTATTCTAATAGCCTGGAATCGCTCGTTCCCAGAAATACTATAAGAACCTTAATTTATGACTCTTGACCTAACGAGTTCATATTGCTTTCAGTATTTGTGTGGGTGTGTGTGTGTGGGTGAGTGGGTGTGTTTATGTATGTGCTGTGTGTATGCATGGTTACAGCTATGTATGTTAGTGTGTGTGTATGACCATAGGTGTGTATGTATATGGGATGTGGGATATGGTGGGATGTGCGCTGGTCTGAACCCTCCCAGTGTTCGAACAAAGCATATAATCCCATATATATATATATATATATGTATATACTGTATATATATATACCGGTATATATATTTTTTTATTAATTTTTTTACTGCTGTCAAAACCACATATTTCCCTTATCTCCTGCAGGGGTGTATGTCGAAGGGCCTGCGTCGCGCCCGGGAGAACGTGAGCATCGGTGACCAGGAACCCGAGGACCTGTGCCATCACCACCGCCACCGTCACTACTACTCCAGCCGCAGGGAGAGGCGCCCCCCAGCCCGCTACAACACCCGGAGGGGCCCGGTGTACTGCTATAAGTTCCCTGCCACCCTCTCTGATCACCTCCCCCCCAGCCGACCCAGAGACCATATAGAACTGGCTGTTATAGGGGCCAGTATGTGAAGGGGTTAAGGGGAGATTGTTGCGTGTGTGTGTGTGTGTGTTGAGAGGGGAGAAGGGGTGTTGGAGAGAGAGGAATCTGTTGGAGTGGCTTTGTTGCGTGTGTGTGTGTGTTGAGAGAGAGATGTATCATAGAGTTTGCATATGAACTGTTCCATCCATACGCAGCTTCCAAAAATGGATTGTTCTGTATATAGAAAATCTATAATAAATAAAAAAAAATAATTGTGCCATTATATGTGCCATTAATTAAGGTGAGGCTGATGGACTGTTGAGGTTAAGGGGAGATGGGTCATTTTTCTGGTCCCCTTTCTCCCTCGTGTTAAGCCCCATTTGTTTTGAGATATATAAGACGTTCGTCCCATTAGTTTGTCAATTTTAAGACCTTTCGCCCCATTTCGTTGTCAATTTTAAGACCTTTCGTGCCATTTAGGTGTCGATTATTTCCGGATTTCTCCATACAATGCTGGTTCGCTATCGCTCGCCAGGAAGAAATCGACACCTGGATGGGGATAAACGTCTTAAAACAGTTGGCTGAATGGGGCCGAATGGATACAAGCCAGGGAAAAGAGAGAAAAGGAGAAAAGGTAAAAAAAAACGGTGACCGCCCTTAATTAACCCTCTGACTTTCATATGTATGTATGTATGTATGTATGTATATACTCAGGTACATACCCCGTAGCACGAGATGGCCGACTCGAGACAGAGCCCGAACAGAAACAACATATAAAGTAACAATTCTTAGGGTCCGGGACCACTTTCACGTTCCCTCGCCCCTTTCTGTGTCTCGTCTAGTAGGTGAATTATACAAGGGGAGGAGGATTCCTAGCCCCCCGCCCCGGGAGTATTTTAGGTATAGTGTATTCGCTGTAAGTAGGCGAGAAATCATGACCTCTAGCCTCTGTAATTCAAAAAGGGTTGGAGCGGATGGGCTGTACATTCCCACATCTATTCCTTGATTGCCTCTTCCCAAAAGGTAGAAATATTAGCTCGATTACTCTAGTCGTGTTTTAGTTACAGAGGTTAGAGGTCATGATTTCTCGCCTACTTACAGCGAACAGACTATAGCACAAGACTAGAGACAAACAGAAACGGTTAATGTTGGGTAGAGAATGCCAAACCTCACTCTGGACAGGACCAGCCCTCACCCATATACCCTTTCTGTTTTACAAAAGAGTACAAAGGAATACAAAGGAAATCAAGCAACAACATATCCAGCGACCCCTCAAGGCTGCTTGCCCTCCAAAACACTGATGGTCAAGTGTCCAAACAGTAATCTAGAGTGGGTAAGGGAAAAATGGAGAGGGAAGACTGCCCTGGGTCAAATGTCCGTGGCAGGATTAATTTGAATATAATCGTCTATTAATAGCCAGAACAAAGAAACGAAATGTGTCATCATGTCTTGAAAGGGATCAAATATATAAGAATATTTTGTGCCATTAATATTAAGACGAGATAATGGGAGTTACATGTTAATACAGTTACTTATAGATAAATAAATATATATATATATATATATATATATATATATATATATATATATATATATATATATATATATATATATATATACTGTAGGCCTATATATATATATATAAAAAAATAATCCATATTCCAACTACTCCCTCTCAGACATAGGCTGAGAGCCTGTACATTCAACCGTACATTGAACGGCGAAGCCCATGAGGTCTCGTTCCAGTCTAGGGAGTGAGACATGTGAAGCACTTTGGGATACAACCAGCCCCAGATATCTTGCCTTCGCAAGATACACGGTTGCCCACCCACGGCTCGAAGCAGCCACATCTCTGAAGCTGCTTCACCACAGTGCTTCACTGTCTCACCACCTAGACTCGGACCTTCACTCTCAGAACGCCACCTATTGAGCAGTGAACTCACTAGGCATTGCCCCCCTGTAGCATATTTTGAATATGGGAATATTCATCACAATGCTATTTAATCAGGGAAGAATGAGGGTATTTTGTTGGCGTTTCATGGGTTTGGTGGTAATGCACTGATACTAGGTACAGTCGGGGGTATTAAGTGTTGTCATAGATTCCAGTGGTTTTCGCTGAAAAAGTGTTATTGGTATCTTTATAGTTACTGGGAAAAGTGCTTATCCCTCAAAGTATTAGTCAGTGTCCCCGAAACTTTGTGAAATATCTGACAACACTTATTAACCTCGACCGTAAAGCACAAATTCCATCCCAAATTGCCTAATAAGAGATGATAAATGACTATAATTACCTGATAAATAACGTGAGTGTACTGGTGTTCCATGTGGGTGTCAATAAATATATATAAACAAATGATGGTGGTGGTTGTCTTAGCCTTCTAAACTTTTATATATATATATATATATGGACTTATTAATGGGGGATGACCGGATTTATTGCCTCATTTAATATATACTGTATATACAAAAAAATTGATCAATGTTTTTTTTGTTTTTTTTTAAAGTTTCCTCCTTAAAACTCTATGTTAAAAATGCCTAATGTTAAAAAAAAAAAAAAAAAAAAAGGAATGGGT
The DNA here is from genome assembly GCA_032716605.1 of Paralithodes platypus. Taxonomy (NCBI): domain Eukaryota; kingdom Metazoa; phylum Arthropoda; class Malacostraca; order Decapoda; family Lithodidae; genus Paralithodes; species Paralithodes platypus. Next base: position 13,560,267 of record CM064556.1, on the reverse strand, counting down.
CTGAGTAAATACAGACATAAAAAATACCTATTACATTTTATTATCTCCATTTGATCTATATGCTGACAATTCTATATGTACATATTATAAAGTAAGGCAAGAGAGTTTTTGTAGTAACTTAAAAAATTGTGATATTAAACACCGTAAAATTAAAAAAAATATATACATCTAATGTCAATTTTAACGACATATAATCCTAACTATACATAACAAATTCTATCTACATATACAATCAATTCTATCCACATAGTCAATCAATTCTATCGACATACAATCAATATCATCTATACATAGTAAAGTCTATCTACATACAATCAATTATATCAACATACAATCAATTATATCAACATACTATCAATATCTCCTATACATAATAAATTCTACCTACTGTACATATAATCAGGGAAAACCTTGTTGCCTTTAATGCTTCCAAAACCCAATTTCTCCATCTATCTACCCGTCCGGAACTCTCAGAGGACTATCCCTTATTCTTCAACAATACAAAAATCAATCCTTCATCTTCTCTCAATATGATGACGATTTCCGTGGTGAGAGTTTTGCCGCGTATTTAGCCATATCGGACACTTTGGAAGACTTATTTTCGCTATAACTAGCAATGGCGGACAAGGTCGGACTGATAAGCGATGTAGTTGAAGTTTGGTGGCGCTACAATCGACCTCGTCAACAAACGTTTCAACGCACGGCTTTCAAAGCACGCTTAGGACGTTTTCAAGCATACAGATTTTAAAATGATGACCGGGCTCCAGGATTTCGCAATTTGCGGAATTTTAATATGCTGCCCGGGCAGAAAGGGTTAAGTCGTGGCCGGTCGGCACTTAAATGTACATAGTGTGACAGGCCCTTGAGTATGGTGGTAGCTCAGTAAGGTGATGAAGACCTTTTCTACGAGTAAATATTAAAGCTATAAAATACCCAATACTTAGGCTACGAAATATACAGTCAAATATATCTACACATAAGTCTACGGTCAACAAGCTAAGCAAGGCAGTTCGTATTGACTCGGCGTACCAGCGACCAACCCGCGGCCCTCGTTCCGGACAAAGAGGCAGGTCACGTGGGTCTTGGTGAGCAGGGACCGACGACTGGACACCACGGCGTTGACCTGGGACACTTGGTACCTCCGCTCGGGCCCAGGGTGGAGGACAGCCACTCGAACCCTGGAGGAGGAAGAGGAGATGAGGTTCATTAAGGGGGCCATAATTGGTTTCAGCAATATCTAAACTTAATATTTTCAATTCGAGGGGGATATACAAACCTATTCCTACACTTATCCACCCTGTTCAACATCTGACAGACATTAATACAGCAGAGAGCGAGCCAAACTTAATGACAGCTGAGACATGACTTATTAGTGACACTGTAAGTATGTTCGAAAAAAAAAAAATATATATATATATATATATAATATATACTGACCTATCATCCTGCTTAGTAGCGCTGCCTCTGTGTTGTCCTATTGTTCCAACAGTCTTGTAAACAAACTGACCTGAGGGAGAGAGAGAGAGTGAATATGAGTGTGTGTGTGTGTGTGTGATATATATATGTATATTTACATATATTTACATATATACACTGGCCACGCAGACCTTACGATCCAAATGAGTGGTCAGGACTTAATTCTAGTAGAGATGGCATATCCGATAGAAAAGGAAAGTTGAAGGAGAGAGAGAGAGAGAGAGAGAGATTGTCTGGGGGTGGGGGGTTCATAGAGCTATTATACCTTCACTGATCTTATAGCTAACCTAGAACCCCTTGAATACATACCAATAATACCAGTAGTGTTGGGTGAGAGGGCCGAGTGTCGCTGAAGGTAGACCCCCAGAAAGTGTTGTCCGTGAGGGGGTTCTTAGAGCTGTTATACCTTCACTGATCTTATAGCTAACCCAGAACCCCTAGAATACGTCACAATAATTCCTTAAGGGCAGGGTTTTGGTTTTTATGGACCCCTAATGCGTATTGCCATTAGTTTTCAGATTCTAAGACACTCACCCCATTAGTTTTCAGATTTAAGATCTTTCGCCGTATACCTTTCGTGCCATTTAGGTGTCGATTTTTTCCTGGCGAGCGAAAGCGAGCCTGTAATTTAGGAGGAACTGGCCTTTGCCCAGGACATTTTTCTACCGAAAAATGTACAGATATATCTTGAAAGGGGGTCTAGGGGGTGCTATTTTAGTCTTGAATACATACCAATAATTCCCGTAGTGTTGGGTGAGAGGGCCGAGTGTCGCTGAAGGTAGACCCCCAGAAAGTGTTGGCCATAGTGGTTCTTGGATCGGGTCACCACCAGGCTGACCTCAGCGTCCCCTAGGGTAAACTCCAGGGTCCGACGGTTCCTTTGGCTCACTACCACTCGCCCGTACCTGAACAAATTAACTCCCTTGAGGATTATCACGCATTTTGACAGTTTACGCGGGTTATCATTAAACGATTTTATACCGCTTAGGAAAGATTTGTGGGAGTTGAAAGGTAAAGACTATCTCAATACCGCAGTAGGATGAGTGGGACATTTGTTTTTCCTCCACCCTAAGATAAAGGCCCCCTTACTCCCTGGGGGTTGATGCGGTTTTTACCAGCATGCACTCCCTGCTCATGAGCTGGGCTAGGGTGGGTGCCCTGATGTTGCCACAGATTACTGTACCGCGCCGTTCACTAACAACACTGGCGTCTTCCAATAACACACACTGGCTGGCTCGAGACTCGAACCATCAACCTCACAGTTTGCAGGCGAGTGCTCTACCAACCGCGCTACGGCCTGTACTAATAGAAAATAATAGTATCGAGGCCACTTCATAGCCAGATGAAACAATTACCTTCTCCCGGCAGACTTTTTCCAGGAGAGAGTTTTACGGCACTCTCTTATCAACTGCTCTCGCTCTCCATCCTCATCCTCTGCAGATACTCCGGTGTCGCGCTCTGCTACGACGCTTCTGGCTGGAGTGGCGGAGTATTGAGGGCTTCCGGAGCGACTTCTGTTAAACCTCCACGAAGATTCAACGACTGCAGGTTGGTCTGAAAAGAGAAAAAGCCACTCATGTAAAATTGTGGAACCCTCATATTTGTCCTTGTATATGCTCATGTTCTGGGTGTGGTGTCTCGAGTTCAAATCCCGGGAGGACCATATGCTTTCATTAGTTTATTCAAGTACATTTGGGTTTGTAATGGATGATGAATGTTAAGAATGGGGTATTACTTATACTGTACCTCTGGAAGCTGATATATTAGTGCATTGCTATACGGTGGCGCTAATAAGTCATGTCCCAGCTGTCATTACGTTTGGCTTTCTCTGTGCTGTATTAATGTCTGTCAGATGTTGAATAGAGTAGGTAAGTGTATGAACCTGTAATTTAGAAGGAACCGGCCTTTGGCCGGGAAATTTTTCTACCAAAAAATGTACAAATATATCTTGAAAGGGGGTCTAGGGCTTGATATTTTCAGCTTAATGGAGGTCTAGCAAAGAAACTAAAAAATATATAAATTAATATATACATAGCCCAAAAACCAAGCACTACCCCCTTAATGAACAGCAATCCAGATGGTTGTATTTACATAACAAAAACACTATATATTCAGAAATATACATGAGTGATCGTACCATGATGTGTTCTGCTAAACCTGGAGGAAGTATCAATAGCTCTCGTTGGCTCCGAAGCAGTAATATCTGGATGGCTTCTTTGTGGTGTTTGAGAGTTCACACGAATGGTCTGGTCTTGTGAAGGACTGTGCGCGCTTTCTGCCGCTTGACGATCTCTATGTCGCCGCGCTTGCTGACTGACGCCCACACCAAGTTTTCGCTGCAGGAAGTCCCGTTCTTGTGGGTGGAAGACATTTTGACTGGAATCGCTGGTGGTGTGTGTGGTGAAAGAATACTGACGATTATTGACGACTTGTGGTTGCAACTGATCTACATTCGCTCGTTCAATTCCATTCTGCCTAAGATTATCGAAAGTTGATGGTTTTGAAGTAACTAAACTAGTTCTGTTAATCTCATTCCATCTGAGACTATTGCCAGTTTGGAGATCAGGTTGATCATATCTCGTTCTGTCAATTTCATTCCGCCGGAGAACTGGCTTTCTTGGAGAAAGCGGATGAATGCCAGAAAGAGACTGAGGGTGGAAGTTTGTGGATCTATGAGGATCAAATCTTTCTGTAGCTGAAGAGGAAGCTTGGGATCCTTGATGCAAGTTAATCCATCTAGAAAACGAGTGAGGGTGGATTTGGTTATTTGCGTATCTGCGCCGTCGGATTAAGTTAGAGTTTGGAGCAAGCATTTCGTTTATAGCATCTGTTCTCTTCAAGGCTCTTCCAACTGTCCTAACCTCGGAATCTGCATAGTGAATCGCTTTTACCATACTTTCTCTGTTGGGGCGGTAATGATACTGGTTAGAAACACTCTTGGAATTGTCCAAAGCAGGAGAACTCTGAACAGGTGAGTTCTTGGCATAAAATACACGAACGGGAAAATGATGCGGCCAGGAATACGAAGGAGTTTGTGGATAATGCCTGGATTTGGCTTGGTTGCGTCCTCCGGTTCTTGAATCCCGAGGTGACGTTATGCTCCAACTCGGTGGGACGTGTGTGTATGGCAAGTGATTCGATGCTAGCGACCTCCTGATGCGTAAATTTTCAGACTGAGGTTGAGGCGATATTCTTGGGTGTAATGCTTGATGCGTTCTCCTGCTTCTTCTGCTTTCTTGATTCTTACTCGCATCATAATTTCTAATTCCATCATCCTCGTCTCTTCTCTCCCTTCCATCTACTCTATCTTCTTTGTTTCTCTTCTTGTTTCTCCTTCTCCCTCCTTTGTTCTTCCTCCTACCTCTTTCATCTCCCTCTCTTCTATCGCCCCTGTTGCCATTGCTCCTTCGCTCGCCTCTCTCTCTCCTTCTATCTTCTCTTGATCTTCCCGCTCCTCTGCTTCCTTTGCCAATTATGCTTCCTCCTGCTCCTCCTCCTTCATCTTCTCTCTCCCCCATTCTTTGTTGCGTTCCAGTCTCAAGTCGCTCTCCCGGTCCGCGTCGTACCCCTGTTCCGCGTTGTGTTTCTATTCCGCGTTGTACTCCTGTTCCACCTTGCACCTCCATTCGCTCCTCTTCCAATCCATCTCGCCCTCCCGATGACCCGTTTCCCCGACCCCGTACAACGCTCTCTCGTCTCCCGGCGTTCTTGCCTCTCCCGCCCCTGGACCTCCTGCGTCCCTGTCGTCTACGTCGCCCCCTCCGCCGGCCGCTACTCAGAGGCCACAGAGATGACGCCACACTCGAGACCTGCAGAGAGAGAGAGTACATTGTAAAAGATCAAGGGTTTAAGAAAGATATATATCACTGGGTGTAATAATAATAAAAACTATTTGTCTATCACTGGGTGTATTCAGAGCTCTATCAGTTCAGGCATTTTGGCTCGACTTTCCTTGATTTTGACCCTGTCACTCTTTCAACTCTGGGGGAGGCACTCGTCACAGGCAGTTTTGCCTTTTGTCTCCCTCATCCACATAGAAAAAAATATAAAATAATAATACCCCCTCCCTTGCGGCCATGCAACACAGTCTCACTCATATTCTGTCCAGCTCTCCAACCCAAGAATTGGCAAATTTTCAGTCTTTCTTCTACTCAACAAGTGAACTTTGGAACTCTCTCCCTCAATCAATCTTTCCTTCATCCTATGGCTTAAACTTCAGCAAACTTTGTGTGTCCAGGCATTTTGACTCCAACGTCCCTTGAATTTGGCTCTATCACTTTTTTGGCTTTGGGGGAGAAACTCGTTACAGGCAACCTGCCTTTTGTCTCCTTCATACACATAGACAAAAATCCTTATAATAGAAAAGTTAAGGGAGAGATCATTGATTACCCATTTACCGTACAGCCCCAGCGACGCGCCTGACGCGTCGGCGATGTATGTAACGCACAGCCCCAGAGACGCGCCTGGCGCGTCACCCTAATTGCGCCGACCGTGACCTCAGGTGTAGCCACTCAAGAGGGCTCAGATTTGTATGGGAACTGTGTACGTATCCCACGCAACCGTGCCGATGGTTGAAAACTCTCAAAGTCCACGTGCGTGCGCGCGAGCGCGCAATAACCTGTTTTTTGGGATAATTGCCTTCAATTTTTTACTCTTGTAAAATCCATTTTCGGGGGCTCTGTAGGACCATTTTTTAAGCTTTTTGAGCGGTTTTTCGTGGTTTTTCCTTCATTCCTAACCCATTCGCTATTGTTTCTGGAATAAAACCATTTTTTGAAAACCGGCCGGGTTCTGGTGCGCAAACATTACAAAACTAGCCGGGGCTCCACGGGTTAAGGATCCATTTTTGACCTAGATATGTGTGAATTTGTGTTTTTATCTGTGTTTGTTCGTTGTTTTATGTTGTTTTTGAGTTTTCCCTGTTCTTGCTCTGTCTTGAGTCGGCCACCCCCAAGGAAAATGGAAAAAAAAAAAAAAATAGAATGAAATAGAAAATAAAAATAAAAATAGAACAAATGGGGATTGGGCCTGAGCATATAGATAGATAGATAGATAGATAGATAGATAGATAGATAGAGTTGTTTTTAGAAGTTTCTTCTGGCTATTATTGTATCATTTTGTACAGCTTACGAAAGTCCTCTAGCAATCAAAGGGTTAATGTCGACCTCAATTAACCTTTAACTCGCTCAGATCCTTCCTTTACTTAATAAAATCGTCTAGAGATAACCAGAATAAACTACCATAATGCGTCACAATCCTTAAGGGGTTAAGAGAGAGGGCGGTGTGTGTGTACTTACTCTAGTTGTACTTACTCTAGTTGTATTGCGGGAGTGAGCATGCTCGTTATTTCCCGCCTCCTATATGTGTAGGTGTTATATGTATCGTTGGAATGGCTGTGGATGTGTGTGTAGTCTGTATTTTTAGCCAATTGGCGACATCGGAAACGAAGGCTTAGGGTGGATCTGTATGGTACCATTCTCACTATAGACGGTACCGTCTCGCCCGAAGGCTTAGGTAGCCATCAGCTTTGGTGAACCATATGATACCCATCTCGCCTTGTACCACTTTTGCCAACCCCAGATGGGACGTCACAACGTCGTCCACTTATTCCAGGTACCTATTTACAGCTAGGTGAACTGAGGCTAACACATGAAAGGAGACAAGCCCAATTTGTCTCCGCCCGGCCGGGGGATTGAACCCCCGACCCCTCGTGTGTGAGACGAGAGCGCTACCTACTAGGCTACGGGCTGTGTGTGTGTGTGTGTGTGTGGGTGTGTGTTTATGTATGAATGCAAGTATTAGTGTTCCTGTGTGTGTGTGTGTGTGAGTGTGTTTATGTATGTATGTATTTATCTGTGTCCCTATGTGTGTGTGTTTGAGCGTGTGTACGTTGGCATATAATGTAGGTAATGGACGCGCCTATCCCCCTTGAATTGCCTCTCCACCCCAAGCCTTCCTCCTAAACAAGCTTTATAGAAATGTCCTCAAGTGTGTGTGTGTATGTGTGTGTATGTACGTGTAATTGTATATGTATCTAGAGCCGCACATGAAAGCCATTCGACCCACAGTATTACTTCTCCTTATACAAAACTCCTCAAGTGTGTGTGTGTGTGTGTGTGTGTGTGTATGTGCGCGCGCGCGCGCGCGCGTGTGTGTGTGTGTATCTAGAGCCGTACATAAGAGTCATGCCATCCACAGTATAATTGCCTCTTCTCCAGGACCATATTCAGAGCTTCAAGGAATTAACTTAAGCTTCTTTCCTCTTCGGGCAATCTGTTCAGGCAGGCAGGAAAAATAGCTCGTGTGACACATAGCCTACATACATACATACAAGTTTAACCCCGGGTATGATTGCCTGAAATTACCTTCATTCCCTGCTCATTTCCATGCATAAGCAAAACCCAGAGCGTAATACAATTATATATCCGTGAAAGTACGGTAATGGAGATTTCAAATGACAACTGAATCATCCCTGTACGACGTTTGGTTATCTTGCAATGATCTTGCAAACAAAGTACAAAATCGCTAAAAATTTTAATTTTTGTTTCTGTGTTCGCTATGTGTGATGCTGCACATGAGCTCTCTCTCTCTCTCTTAGACCTTAGTGTCTCAGACTCTCAGCGTGGCCTATAGGCTGTGGTTGACGCTGGGGGTGGTTATAGTGAGGTGCGGGGTGTTTTTGTATTCGGCTGTCCAGCTTGAGAGGAGGGTTACAGTTGATTTGGCTAGGGCTAATTTGAGTCTGTTTGTAGTGCACCAGTCATGTAGTGTGTTGAGAAAGGGTTGAAGGAGATGTATAGCTCTGTCTGAGTCTTGGTGTGTACATGCGAGTGTTATGTCCTCTGCGTAGGCAGCTATATATATTTGGGGTGCGTGGGGTGTGGGTATATCATGCATGTATACATTGAAGAGTGCAGGCGACAGGGACGGATCCTTGCGGGACTCTGTGAAATGCTGGGTGTGAAGGGAATTCATGGTCTCCTGAAATATCCCCAGGCTACCTTTAGGATCAACTTTTCCTGGTACCTGGCGCGGGGTACGAACCTCTGAAGGGAATTTAACCTCCCTAAAAACCCACAGGATTTGAGATGCCTTGGGTGGGGTTCGAACCCTGGTTAGTGACCCAACCATCACCACCAGGCCCGCGCGCTAACCCACTGTAATACCACGGACGTACTAAAAGTATAGCAACCTTAGTCCGATTTTTAAGAACCAGGTGATAGTCTCGTGGTGTTATCACGTGATGAGTTTATTGGACTTACCATCTAAGACTATTTTTACGCTATACCTGACGTCAACTCGGGTTAGTATTATTGTGGGTGCGGGACATTTTCGAGGGCATTACATTACATCCTTCTTTAACTAGGCTAGTCCCTAGCCTATTTTAAGGTCGTAAGGTATCGTAGCTGTATTACTCAGCAATCTCAAAATTGTTGGTATAGGGTTCGCGGGACGGGTGCTCCACGTAGCTACCTGGTCACGTTCCCTAGCTGCCACCAAGGAAAGGCTGGGGTGTGAAGGGAATTCATGGTCTCCTGAAATATCCCCAGGCTACCTTTAGGATCAACTTTTCCTGGTACCTGGCGCGGGGTACGAACCTCTGAAGGGAATTTAACCCCCCTAAAAACCCACAGGTTTTGAGATGCCTTGGGTGGGGTTCGAACCCTGGTTAGTGACCCAACCATCACCACCAGGCCTGCGCGCTAACCCACTGTACTACCACGGACGTACTAAAAGTATAGCAACCTTAGTCTGATTTTTAAGAACCAGGTGATAGTCTCGTGGTGTTATCACGTGATGAGTTTATTGGACTTACCATCTACGACTATTTTACGCTATACCTGACGTCAACTCGGGTTAGTATTATTGTGGGTGCGGGACATTTTCGAGGGCATTACACTCTGTTTGTGAAGTTTCTGATATTAGATGACTGACCAGCAAATGATACGTGTGCATAATTATCTGCCTGCTAGGTAGTTGGCCAGCCACCTTTTTGTTATTGTTGTGCATGTTTGTTTTGTAGATTTTGTTTGTTAAGTTGTGGCGGGGGATGGCATCGAAGGCTTTACTTATGTCAAGTGTGGCAAGTAGTGATCTGTGTGGTGATCTGGGTGAGTTGATGCTGTCAAAAGCTCTTTGTGTAAGGTCTGTAAGAAGAGTGTTTGTTGAGTGTAGTGGCCTGAAGCCATGTTGTGTTGGAGCTCGGGGTAGAGCGTGAGTGGTCAGTTGTAGTATGAGGTATTCTGAGACTTTGGAAAGGGTGCAAAGGAGTTGTTGTTGTTGTTGTTGTTGTTCCCCAAGCTGCCTGGCCGAACAGCCCCAAGGCCCCGAGCAAGGCCAAGGCCATAACCGAGCGCCCCCACAGAACCCTCCCTGCCGACCACAATAAAGCCTGGGTAACCGAAGCCACTCCATGGCGGGGAGCGGAGGAGGGTGCGGAAACGCCCGGGAAACCAAAGACCCACCCAGGGCCCTGGGCCCCTCAGCAATTATGAAGAGAAAATTGAGGGGCAAAGGAAAAATGTGACGCTTTGGCTTCAAAAAAAAAAAAAATAAAATAAAAATATTGGTAGATTGGGAGGTCAATCCACGGAAGAGACGCCGTCACTTGAGATCTAGAAAATATATAAGTAAAAGAAACAGTCAGAGTAAGCTATGGGTATGGCAGAGATTGCTCAGTTCTCACTCTGATAGACCATCCCATCACCACATGACTAGAACCCAATCCTCTCAGCATCAGCTAGGAAAGGCCCTAGAAAGCCACCTTTGGCGGGGGGATAGTTCCCCTATTTCAACCCCTTACGGGGTTGGGCACCCGCCCAAAGGAGTTTGATGGGGTGGTGTGAGGTGGGTAGCGTGGGATCTTTGTTGGGTTTGGGTAATGTAATGATGACACCATGCTTCCAGATGTCTGGTATTGTGTTGTGTGAATAACTGTAGTTTGATTTGTTGGTGAGTGCTTGTATGTCTTGTGGTCCTAGGTATCTGAGGTGTATGTAGCTTTTGTTGTCTGGACCACAGGTGGGTGAGTGCTTGTATGCCTTGTGGTCGTAGGTATCTGAGGTGTATGTAGCTTTTGTTGTCTGGACCACAGGTGGGTGAGTGCTTGAGATTGTTGATGATGTGCTTTGTCTGGTTGTTGGTGAAAGGTTCATAGTTAGGGTTTGTGGGGAATTGTCTCTTACGTCGGATGACACGTCGGTCGTCTTGATGGGGGTTTAGGTGGCTGACATGAGAGAAGTGATTAATGAGTGCGTTTGCGTGTTGTTTATATGAAGGAATAGAGTCTGTTGTTGTGATTGCGGCATGTGATTGTGTTGTGTTGCTGTTGGAAAGTGTGATGCTGTTTAGTGTTTTATAGATTATTTTTTAGGTCTGTGTTTGATCAAGTGTTTGGAAGTAGTTGTTCCAATTTAGTGTTTGTTGTTCTAGTATTTTGTTGTTAATCTGTGTGTTGAGTGCTTGGATTTGTTGTGCGATGTCCTGTGTGTGGGGTGCTGGGGAGTGCTTCAGTGTGTCGCGTTATCTGATGAGGTTTTGAATTTCTGGTGTGAGGTTGGGGTTGTGTCTTTTTCAGTGATGGGTGTGCTGTTTAGTGTTTCAAAGTGTTGTTCTGTCTAATTTGTGAAAGCTTCCCAGTTGGCTCTATTATAGTTAGTGTATGTGTATCTGTGGCTAGCTGGGGTGAGTCTGGTTTTGGTGGTGATAATGATCTGGAGGTGGTCGGAACCTAAGGCTTTTACCACCCTCCAGGATGTTGTGGGGGCGAGTTCTGGGGAGCAAAAGGTTGAATTTTAGTAGTATGAATAGATGTCTATCACCGTAACCAAATAGTGAGATAAGTGGTAATAAGCCTCTCGACCGTTCCCGACGGAGGCAATACATAAATAAATAAATAAATACTAATAATAATAAACTAAATTTTAGTAGTTTGAATGGGCGTCTCTCACCGTAGCCAATCCATGATCATCCACACAGTCGACATGAAGCTTGTTAATGGTGATGGTGAAGTTGACGCCGCCCAGGGATATAAACATCTTGGTGAAGTACGTGGCACCAGTCCGACCCATGGCTGCTGTCACCAGTCCGTTCACCACCACGCCTGCAAGAATCCGGTAATGGAGGTAATGGAGGATATTAACACTGAGTATCGATGAAGCACTTCTTTCCTGTTTTCTGGCTATTATTAGACGATTATATTCAGATTAGGAAGGGTATGTAGAAAACAGAGGGTTGTTGTTGTTGTTGTTGTATGTAGTTCCCCAGACTTTCTGGCAGAACAGACCCGAGTCCGATTGATCGAAGCCGCTCTAGATGTTCGGGCCCCCGAAGGGGCCAGGGTGAGATGAGATCTGTCTCTGAGAGGGCAGCAGGGGAGGGGATCATCAGCCCATGGGCTTGCACCCCCGGGCCAATGCCCCCACTATCCTCAGCCCCCCTTGCAGTGCCACCCAATTAGTCGATCTCACCAGCACCTAGAAGGAAAAGTAGTACAGGAAAAGAGACAGACAGAAATGGCTAAAGTTGGGTAAAGGATGCCAAACCTCACTCTGGACAGGACCAGCCCTCACCCTTGTAATTCCCACAGATCCTTCCTAAGCTGTATACAATTGTCTAATGATAGCCAAAAAAACTGCTAAAACGTGTCATAGCCTCAAGGGGTTAAACAATACTTATACTGAATGAAAATATAATGCATTAACACACACACACACACACACACACACACACACACACACACACACACACACACGTGGTAAGTGACTCTGTACAGGTCTTTGGAATCGCTGGTTCAGGGTTCGTATCCAACTGTGTGCAGGTGAGGTTTATCTCAAAATCTGTTGAGATTATATATACAGTATATACTGTATATACCGGTATATATATATTGTTTGAAACTTACATGGGGAATAAAGAGCTACCTTTGCCAGATCAGGACCGTAATAACTTTGTCAACATTTCCTGATAAAAATTAAAGGTGAAAATATAATTACAAGATTATATTAGCCTGATTGTAGCCTACACGACCTACCAGAGTCCGACTGTCTTGAACAAGGATGCTGACTGTAGCTGACCGCGTGACTACTTCACGCTCACAGCCACTGACCAATCAGCAAGGAGAAGCAAAGTTTGGCTATCATGTCGTTCCCCCTGAACAATCAGCAAGGAGAAGCAAAGTTTGGCTATCATGTCGTTCCCACTGCTCAATCATAAACATGATTGCTCAAACGGAAACATGATTGCCTTGATAGAGTATACTGAACTGCTATGATTGCTTCGCTAGTCATCTCCACGGAGTGATAGCGTGATCGTTGACGTGATTCGTCGAATCAAAGGCGATTACGTTTGGGTGTACTGAACTCGCCCAAAACCATGTGTTGACCCATGGGAAGAGTTGAGATCAAAGAACACACACACACACACCACAACTTTTTATTATTATTATTTTTTTTTTTAATGACCTACCCGAGTTGTGATCCCTGATCAAGCTGAGTGTTGACCCGTGGGAGGAATGGAGGTCAAAACAGAAGGGCAGATTCATCCCGGGCGCCTGGACTACGAAGTGCGGGTCGTTATCACCTGTAGGGGGGTGTAAACAGAGGTAGGAGTTAAAGGCTGAATGGGACCGAATGGATACAAGCCAGGGAAAGAGAGCAAAGGAGAGAAAGATAAAACAAAAAAACAGTGACCCCCCTTAAGAACTCATGGTCCTGTAGGTCCACCGTGGATGATGTGGGACTTGTGGTGACAGGGGGCGTAATTTTACTCTATAATATCGATAACAATATACCCTTAAAATGTTCTGCAGACAAAAACTCCAACTAGATAATACATATTGTAAAAGAAGAAAGGGCTAAAAGTGTATATAATGGAACAAATGAAACACAAATATCCACTAAACTTACTGAACGAGAAAGGTCTGGCGTTCTGAATTCTGGAGCTGAGCGGTGCCGGCAGGGTCTTAGCGAACTCCGACCCACTCAACAACTTAAGACTCTGTAGGTCCCCCTTGAAACTGTGTATAACGGAACAAATTCAATACTAATATCTACTCAACTTACTAAACGAGAAAGGTCTGGCGTTCTGAATCCTGGAGCCGAGCGGTGCCGGCAAGGTCTTAGCGAACTCCGATGCACTCAACAACTTAAGACTCTGTAGGTCCCCCTTGAAACTGTGTATAACGGAACAAATGAAACACAAATATCCACTAAACTTACTGAACGAGAAAGGTCTGGCGTTCTGAATTCTGGAACTGAGCGGCGCCGGCAGGGTCTTGGCAAACTCCGAGGCGCTCAACAGTTCAAGACTCTGTAGGTCCCCCTTGAAACTGTGTATAACGGAACAAATTCAATACTAATATCTACTCAACTTACTAAACGAGAAAGGTCTGGCGTTCTGAATCCTGGAACTGAGCGGCGCCGGCAGAGTCTTAGCGAACTCCGACGCGCTCAACAGTTCAAGATCCTGGAGGTCCCCCTGGATGATGTGGGATTTGTGGTGACGGGGGCCGGACTTGAGGCCCAGGTGGTGGTGGTGGTGGTGGTCGAACGGGGGCGATACTCCCACCACCTGACCCCCGGAGACACCCAGGGAGGTCAGTTTGGTCACAAACTGAAACTGGGGGAAAGGGAGAGAGAGGTTAACGTCTTTGTTGCTGAGAGGATTGGGTTCTAGTCATGTGGTGATGGGCTGGTCTATCAGAGTGAGAGCTGAGCGATTTCTGCCATACCCATAGCTTACTCTGACTGTTCCTTTTACTTATATATTTTCTAGATCTCAAGTGACGGCGTCTCTTCCGTGGATTGACCTCCCTACTGCCAAACTAGAGGTTGGCAGATTGGGAGCCAAAGCATCACATTTTTCCTTTGCCTCTCAACTTTCCCTTCATATTTGCTGAGGGGCACAGGGCCTTGGGTGGGGCTTTGGTTTCCCGGGCGTTTCCGCACCCTCCTCAGCTCCCCGCCTTAGAGTGGCTTCAGTCACCTGGGCTTTATTAGTGGTAAGCAGGGAGGGTTTTGTGGGGCCACTCGGTTATGGCCTTGGCCTTGCTTGGGACCTTGGGGCTGCACGGCCAGACAGCCTGGGAAACAGCAACAACAACAACAACAATAATAATAATAATAATAATAATAATAATAATAATAAAAATAATAATAACCACTTACTCTTATAGCTATCTCTTTGGCTCTCGCTCTCATCTCGGCTCTCAAATTCCTGTCTTCTACGATCTCTTGACTGTCTAGTAGATCCTGCAGATGAAAATAGAAATAGATAGTATATACAGTATATATATATATATATATATATATATATATATATATATATATATATATATATATACTGTATATATATACGTTCCACATGGCCGAACCATCTCAAGGCAACGTGTGTTATACTTTATTTTAGGTATATTTAGACGATATTATGCAACTTAGGAAGGATCTGTGGTAGTTAAATGGGTTGGTTGAGATAGTTTAAAGTCTTATTATTGCTAGAGGTCCTTCCTAAGTTGAATACAATCGTCTAATAGTTGCCAGAATAAAGAAGGGGGAGAGAAAGAAGGGAGGCATTAAAAGACCCCCTCGGTTCAAATTGGGTTAAGGGGTGTACTAAGAGCTATTTGACGGAACGGAAATTGGGCTATGGTGTGTGTGGAAGTGGTCTGTCTGTCTGTCTGTCTGTCTGTCTGTCTGTCTCTCTCTCTCTCTCTCTCTCTTGCTCTCTTTCTTTCTCTCTCTCTCTCGCTCTTTAACGCACACACACACACCCACTCTCTTTCTTTCTTTCTTTCTCTCTCTCTCTCTCTCTCTCTCGCTCTTTAACGCACACACACACACACACTCTCTCTCTCTCTCTCTTGGTGATAATGGTGATACAAACACAAGCGATAATTATGGGTGTATATATTTGGTAATATATTTATCATTTAATTATCTTTTTAACCCCCTCAGTCTGATATGACGCGTGTAAACTAACACTCGTAGGTGAAGCCCCTGACGAACTACCTGAGCCAACAAAGCCTGTGGATTAATTAGTTAGGACCGGAGTTCAAGCGGTAATGAGGTTAGCGATATTATAGATTTGTTGATTCGGCTATCACGCTAAACCCATCATAATTACCTGGAAGTTAGTCATTATCTCTCTATCTCTCTCTCTCCCTCACCTGTACAGTCAGATAGGCCCAAAGTCGCTCCACATAGTTCCTGCCCCTCTGATGGATGGCCAAGGGGGAGTTGTTGGAGTTCTGATGGGCCTGGGTTCGATCCTCGGTGGGGTGGTGGGTGCGAGAGACGTTGAGCTGTAGCGGGCCGTCTCTCCCACGCCCGGCCACCACGGGATTCACCCCCACCGCGCCCCCACGGAGACGCCCGGAAAGCACCATCTGTAGGGAGAGTTACGGAGGGGTATGTAGGGGATTTTTTTTTTTTTTTTTGGGGGGGGGGGTTTTGTTCTCTCTCTCACACACACGCATTCTCTCTCTCTCACTAACACACTCACACACACTCTCTGTCTCTTTCTCTCAATCACTGTCACTCTCACTCTCTCTCTCACACACACACACACACACACACACACACACACACACAGCCCGTAGCCTAGTAGGTAGAGCTCTCGTCTCACACACGAGGGGTCGGGGGTTCAATCCCGGCCGGGCGGAGACAAATTGGGCTTGTCTCCTTTCATGTGTTAGCCTCAGTTCACCTAGCTGTAAATAGGTACCTGGAATAAGTGGACGACGTTGTGACGTCCCATCTGGGGTTGGCAAAAATGGTACAAGGCGAGATGGGTATCATATGGTTCACCTAAGGTGATGGCTACCTAAGCCTTCGGGCGAGACGGTACCGTCTATAGTGAGAATGGTACCATACAGATCCACCCTAAGCCTTCGTTTCCAATGTCGCCAATTGGCTAAAAATACAGACTACACACACATCCACAGCCATTCCAACAGTACATAAAACACTTAACATGCATTTCACGCAATACATTCCCAGTTAAGGAGGCGCGATAATAATGAGCTTAGCTCGCATTGCGTGGATTCCCCTTGACGAACAAGTAACTGAGTAACACACACACACACACTTCCAGAAACTCAATATCCAGACTGATTGGCAGCTCAACAGAATCTAACAAGGCCAAACACTCTTAACCTCTGAAGTGCGCATGGGGGTAATTGGAAACGTCCCCCTGTGCTGACGTATTTGAGGTGTTTCCGTCACTAAAATATTCATTGTGCCATTAATAGCATTAATATTTATCCATATGCGCCTATTATGGGTTGATTATAAAGGTATTAACCTGAAACAACAATAAAACGAGTGAAAACAGCGTTTGGATGGTCAAAATCGGAGATATAGCCCGCGAGTTGTATAATGTATGGGTGAGGCAATCTGCTTTCCCGCCAATTTCCCCCAAGGCCACTGAGACACAGTCGATCGATACTCTCTCTCTCTCTTGCACTCGCTTGCTATCAGTGATGACCACACCCTCCAATCGGATTTCTAATGTTAGCACGAAAATATACCTCAGAATAAGGGAATAACAGGGAAAATAGGTGATAACTGAAGGAGAGGAGGAAAGTGGGGAAGGAGGGGAGGTAGAGGACTGAGATTTTGCATGGCCCAGGGGCCAAAAAAAAAAAAAAAAAAAAAAAAAAAAATATAAAATTTTTTTTTTTTTCGATGTCAAAAGTTGATTTTTATTTTCTCTGACTCTTAAGAGTCTTCCCGCAGTGCGCCGGGGGAACTCTTAAGAGTCTCCCCGCAGCTCCCGGGTTAAGGGGTTGATTTTGGTCCATTTTGTCATATACAGTATTTATTATTTTGTTTAGTTTCCTCTCTAGACCTATATCAATCTTCAAAAAAAAAAAAAAAAATCCATTAGATCCCCTTCGAGATAAATTTAATATTTCGATAGAAACATGTCCTCCACAATTACAGACTCGCTTTCGCTCGTCTGAAAAGAAAAATAGACACCTAAATGGCCCGAAAGGTCTTAATATTGACAAAGAAATGGAGCGAAAGGTCTTAAAATCGACAAACTAATGGGGCAAACGTCTTAAAATCTCAAAACTAATGGGGTTAAGTATGAGGGAGAAGGGGGTCCAGAAAAGCGAACCATTTCCCATTAAGTCTTTCATCCTATAATAAGCAGCTTCCACTCATGCTAAGGAATCAGTCTCCCTAACAACACAATAAGCACATATAGACTCGAATGTCAGCCCGAGAAATAGTGGGAATGTGGAAATGTGAGAAATAGTGGGAATGGGGAAATAGTGGGAATGTGGAAATGTGAGAAATAGTGGGAATGGGGAAATAGTGGGAATGGGGAATATGTATGAATTGACAGCTCATTTGCTCTAGCCCTTTTTGAATTACAGAGGTTGGAGGTTACGATCTCTGCCCAACCTACAATGAACGGACTATATAGTACCATCACCCAGAGAGCAAATCCCAGCTATTAGTTCTTGAGATAAAGGGCTATGAAGGAAATACACGGACAGCACATTATAAACCCTACTATAGATTAAGGGGAATCATGTGCTTTTTTTCTCTTTCTTGGTTGAATCCATTTGGCCCCAATCAGCCTACTGTTTTAAGAAATTTATCCCATCCAGGTGTCTATCGCGAGCCAGCAATGTATAGAGAAATCCGGCTTCGCCGGAGACATTTTTCTATCGAAAAATGTACAAATTTAGCCAGCTATCAAAATCATTTTAACACCTTACGAGCGGCCTATGCGGTTTATTTATATGTACCGCCCAGCGGGGTGTTTTTAGCCAAAATAGGGCTGTTTACGTGATCATTTTCATGCCTAAATAAGACCCAGAACGTAAAACAAGTACCTATCCCTGAAAGGGCATAAACAGAGCTTTCGAATGACACCATAACGATCCTTTTATGATGGCTAGTTTTCTTGCAATAACCGTGCAACGCGAGTGCAAAAAGCATGTAATTAGCCACTTTCCCGATACAATTCCTTATATAGCGAGTGAGAGAGGGAGGAGGGAGCTGGGATTCGTGTCAGTATGTTCGCCGCGGTGGTCTGGAGCAGTCATACGCTCGCTACTCTCCTGCCACCACTTGTCTCTCTCTCTCAGCAACATTACGTGCTGAAATTGCCACTCGACCTATGTCGAGCGCCGCCACATAGTCCAGCTTTATTAAATACGACTTATGTGGTGATCCGCTAATTAAGGGTTAAAAATATGCTGACTCGCTACCGCTCGTCAGGAAAAAATCGAAACCTGGATGGGGATAAACGTCTTAAAACAGTAGGCTGAATGGGGCCGAATGGATACTACCACCCACCTCACTGCCAGAGTAGAAGATGGGAGGTCCCTGGCGTATGACTGAGTTAGCCTCCACCTCCTCCTCCTGATAAGCCACATCCACCTCCGTCAGTAGAGGCTCAGAGATCTCCCGGTAGAAGCGTCGGAGCTCTGACCCGGCGCCCCTCCTCTCGTCCAACTGCTTCATGTATCCACCGTTATCCGCGCTTACCTGACGGAGGAACCTGGTGGAGGGATAGATAGATAAGTAGATGTATAGATATATATATATATATATATATATATATATTTGTTTTAACTGTATTGGTGGTGTAATGGTTTAGATGCTTATGTTCTGGTGTGTGGTGTCCCGAGTTCGAATCCCGGGAGGACCACATGCTTTCATTAGTTTATTCAAGTCAATTTGGGTTTGTAATTGATGATTAATGTTAAGAACGGGGTGTTACTTATATCCCGTTGCGTGACCTCACATTTTGGGTTAGCCGCTCAAACCGTCACACCAAATTACGTCTGATATAATGCGGTGTGGCGGTGTGCAAGGCTCGCTCTTAAAGGGAGATGGGCCGCTTTTCTAGATCCCCTTCTCCCTCATGCTTAGCCCCATTAGTTTTCAGATTTTAATTAGTTTTTCCTGAGCCCCTCAAATTTCCCTTCATAATTGCTGAGGGGCACAAGGCCTTGGGTGGTGCTTTGGTTTCCCAGGCGTTTCCGCACCCTCCTCAGCTCCTCGCCTTGGAGTGGCTTCGGTCACCTAGTAGTAGTAGTAGTATAATTATCACTCACTTAACATCCGCTTCACCCCCGAGAGCTAGCGAGAATAGCGGTAGGTGTAGATGATTCGCTTGCCTTACATTCCGTCTCAGTTCCTCCGGCCGCGTCTCTCCTAGATTCGGCTTTCCGTCCGTCAGAAACACCACCTGCACAAGATTAGGAGTTACGTTAGGAGTTTAGTTGAATGAAATCATCTAATAGTTGCCAGAATATAATGAAAAGGACGTCACCGGTACTGTATGGGTTAATGCTAAGCATTATTGCTCAATGTCAACAAACATATGCTTAACTGTATGTACTGCGTTACTGTCATACTAACCCTTTCTATACCGGTAACATCCTTTTGCTTATATTCTGGTAACTAATAGGCGATTATGTTCAACATAGGAAGGATGTCTACCCATTAAAAAGCCACAGACTATCTCATTTGATCCTTTTAGCCACCATATATCCTTCCCAAGCTTCATAAAATCGTCTAAATGTAGCTAAAATAACAAATAAAAGACGTCACCGGTACAGAAGGGGTTAACGGACCTGTCTAGCTGTATTCTGTGAGACGTTGCGTTCTGCGGCCCCAGTGATGGCTTGCAGCAGTGCCTCGTTGAAGTTAGTGCCCCCTAGCGCCTGGACCCGTCTGATCTTAGCGGCGCCCTCAGCCACCTCCCCCGGCACTCCGCGGTACACTCCCAGGGAACGAACACGGGTGGAAAATACCAAGAGCTGTAAAAAAATACCAAGATCTGTAACAAAAATATCAAGATCTGTAAAAAAATACCAAGATCTGTAACAAAAATACCAAGATCTGTAACAAAAATACCAAGATCTGTAAAAAAATACCAAGATCTGTAAAAAAAATACCAAGATCTGTAACAAAAATACCAAGATCTGTAAAAAAATACCAAGATCTGTAACAAAAAATACCAAGATCTGTAAAAAAATACCAAGATCTGTAAAAAAAAATCCAAGATCTGTAAAAAAAATACCAAGATCTGTAACAAAAATACCAAGATCTGTAAAAAAATACCAAGATCTGTAACAAAAATACCAAGATCTGTAACAAAAATACCAAGATCTGTAAAAAATACCAAGATCTGTAAAAAAAATACCAAGATCTGTAACAAAAATACCAAGATCTGTAAAAAAAATACCAAGATCTGTAACAAAAATACCATGATCTGTAAAAAAATACCAAGATCTGTAAAAAAATACCAAGATCTGTAACAAAAATACCAAGATCTCTAAAAAATGGACAAAATAGAGGTAGGTGTATATTCTTAGTTGACATTAGCTTAGTATTTGCTGGCTTAAGGGGAGGTTTGGTTTTTCTGGACCCCCTTTCTCCCTCATGTTTAGCCCCAGTAGTTTGGCGATTTTAAAACCTTTTGTGCCATTAACTAAATACTGTAATATATACATATATTAACAAATTAATATTATTCTCCCCTTAAGACTACTAAAACCAACCTATTCAGACAATAAGGTTACCAATATGTTACCCAACCAACCCACAAACCACCAGCGTCTCCTTCAGGGTGTCCAGAGAGAGAGAGAGAGTGTGTGTGTGTGTGTGTGTGTGTGTGTGTGTGTGTGTGTGTGTGTGTGTGTGTGTGTGTGTGTGTGTGTGAGAGTAATGGGGCTAAGCATGAGGGAGAAGGGGGACTACATACCTCAAAAGTATCCTCCTCCGTCAGTTGTTCTAGGATCTCCACCAGCGTTTCCTTCAGGGTGTCCAGCTTCCCGTGATCACTCATGGACCCGGAGACATCTAGGGCGAAGACAGTGTGGGTCGGCAGCTTAGTAAGGCCCTCGGGGGATAGGTAGTGCACGAAGAAGTTACCCAACACCTGTAGAAGGGAGGAGGATGGTGATTTTTAAGACCTTTCGCCCCATTTCTTGGTCAATATTAAGGGGTTGGTACATGTTTTTTGGTCTATACATTTATCTATTTAATAATTTTTGAGTTTCCTCGCTAGACCTCCATCAAGCTTAGGTAAACACCCCCTAGACCCCTCGCTAAGATAAGTTTGTAAATATTTTGGTAGAAAAATGTTGCATCTCTCTCGCTATTGTATCGCTACTATAATAATCATTGTTCCTCAGAGCTCTCTCAGTGTATACCACCTCCTCTATGTAGAGTACGTAGCACCCGTCTTGCAACACAATCCTATCCTACTCTATGCAACTCTCCAATCCAAGAGTGAAACGATATTCTCAATCTTTCTTCTATTCAACAGCTGAGCTCTGGAACTCTCTCCCTGAATCCATCTTCCCCTCATCCTATGACTTAAATTACTTCAAACTCCGTGTGTCCAGGCATTTTGGCTCGAACGTTCCTTAATTTTGACCTTGTCACTCTTTCAACTGGGGAAGGCACTCGTTACAGGCAGTTCTGCCTTTTGTCTCCCTCATCTACATAGAAAACCCCCCACTAACCTGTATTTCACCGCCATCAGCTTTTCTCTCAACATCATAGCTTATAGATAGTAGATTGTTGTTGTTGTTGTTGTTGTTGTTGTTGCTGTTATTGCTGCTGCTGTTCTTGTTCTTGTTGTTGCTGTTGTTGTTGTTGGTGTCGTTGTTGTTGTGAAATGTTAGGTGCACTTCGCTGGGACTGACATTGGTTCTCCCTGGAAGTAAATGGGAATAGCGGGTTTATTGAAGTGAATGTAAACATATTTCATATTTGGAACATACACACACACACACACACACATGCAGGAGCTTAACATATTTTACTGTGCATACATATATTCACACACACAGACACACACAATCCTACCATGCATATACAGTATACAGTATATATACACAAACATATAAACAATGTCAGTTTATTAAACATACATATAAAACTACACTTCCTCTACGTAGGGTACGTAGTACCCGCCTTGCAACACAATCCCACCCCTACTCTGTGCAACTCTCCAACCCAAGAGTGAAACGTTAGTCTGACTTTCTTCTATTTAACTGCTGAGCTCTGGAACTCTCTCCCAGAATCAGTCTTTCCCACTTCCTATGACTTAAATTGCTTCAAACTCCGTGTGTCCAGGCATTTTAGCTCGAACGTCCCTTGATTTCGGCCCTGCCACTCTTTGAAATCTGGGGGAGGCACTCGCTGCAGGCAGTTATGCCTTTTGTCTCCTCATTCATATAGAAAAAAATATATATATACAGATACATAAAGATACATACAAATAAACCTACATACAGTATATACACGGATACATAAATATACATACATATAAAACTACATAATATACACAGATACATAAAGATACATTTAAGACTACATATATACCCGGATACATAAAGATAAATACATATAAAACTACATATATACACAGATACATAAAGGTACATAAATACCCGGATACATATACAGTACATACATATAAAACTTCATATATACCCAGATACATAAAGGTACATAAATACCCAGATACATAAAGGTACATAAATACCCGGATACATGTACAGTACATACATATAAAACTACATATATACCCAGATACATAAAGATACATATAAAACTACATATATACACAGATACATAAACTACAGATATACACAGATACATAAACTACATATATACACAGATACATAAACTACATATATACACAGATACATAAGATACATATATACACATACATAAACTACATATATACAGATACATAAGATACATATAAAACTACATATATACAGATACATAAGATACATATAAAACTACATATATACCCAGATACATAAGATACATATAAACTACATATATACAGAGATACATAAGATACATATAAACTACATATATACACAGATACATAAGATACATATAAACTACATATATACACAGATACATAAGATACATATAAACTACATATATACAGAGATACATAAGATACATATAAACTACATATATACCCAGATACATAAGATACATATAAACTACATATATACACAGATACATAAGATACATATAAACTACATATATACAGAGATACATAAGATACATATAAACTACATATATACACAGATACATAAGATACATATAAACTACATATATACACAGATACATAAGATACATATAAACTACATATATACAGAGATACATAAGATACATATAAACTACATATATACCCAGATACATAAGATACATATAA
Source organism: Paralithodes platypus (assembly GCA_032716605.1). Lineage (NCBI taxonomy): Eukaryota > Metazoa > Arthropoda > Malacostraca > Decapoda > Lithodidae > Paralithodes > Paralithodes platypus. The sequence continues at coordinate 13,536,573 of CM064556.1, read as the reverse complement.
ACTACATATATACAGATACATAAGATACATATAAACTACATATATACACAGATACATAAGATACATATAAACTACATATATACACAGATACATAAGATACATATAAACTACATATATACACAGATACATAAGATACATATAAACTACATATATACACATACATAAGATACATATAAACTACATATATACACAGATACATATAAACTACATATATACACAGATACATAAGATACATATAAACTACATATATACACAGATACATAAACTACAGATATACACAGATACATAAACTACATATATACACAGATACATAAACTACATATATACACAGATACATAAACTACATATATACACAGATACATAAGATACATATATACACATACATAAACTACATATATACAGATACATAAGATACATATAAAACTACATATATACCCAGATACATAAGATACATATAAACTACATATATACAGAGATACATAAGATACATATAAACTACATATATACACAGATACATAAGATACATATAAACTACATATATACACAGATACATAAGATACATATAAACTACATATATACAGAGATACATAAGATACATATAAACTACATATATACACAGATACATAAGATACATATAAACTACATATATACACAGATACATATAAACTACATATATACAGAGATACATAAGATACATATAAACTACATATATACCCAGATACATAAGATACATATAAACTACATATATACAGAGATACATAAGATACATATAAACTACATATATACACAGATACATAAGATACATATAAACTACATATATACACAGATACATAAGATACATATAAACTACATATATACACAGATACATAAGATACATATAAACTACATATATACAGAGATACATAAGATACATATAAACTACATATATACAGAGATACATAAGATACATATAAACTACATATATACACAGATACATAAGATACATATAAACTACATATATACACAGATACATAAGATACATATAAACTACATATATACCCAGATACATAAGATACATATAAACTACATATATACCCAGATACATAAGATACATATAAACTACATATATACACAGATACATAAGATACATATAAACTACATATATACACAGATACATAAAATACATATAAACTACATATATACCCAGATACATAAGATACATATAAAACTACATATATACACAGATACATATAAAACTACATATATACCCAGATACATAAGATACATATAAACTACATATATACACAGATACATATAAAACTACATATATACCCAGATACATAAGATACATATAAAACTACATATTACCTTGTGTATACAGTTCCGCCTGGCCTGAAAGTTCCACATTGAGATTAGTAATGCTCTCTACCTCCCTGATCTCCACCACTGCCTCCACCCCTCCTCCACCACCTGCCTCCACCCCTCCTCCACCACCATCATCCTCCACCTCTGCTCCTCCATTCTGCAAGGGGATACAAAACATGTGGTATTTTTGGGGGTCGACTTATATATATTTTTGGGGGTCGACTTATATATATTTTTGGGGGTCGACTTATATATATTTTTGGGGGTCGACTTATATATATTTTTGGGGGTCGACTTATTTATATTTTCATATATTGTTTTTAGTTTCCTCGCTAGACCTCCACCAAGCTTTAAAAATACACCCCCTAGACCCTCCTTCAAGAGAAATTTTTACATTTGTTGATAGAAAAATGTTCCTGTTCCTGTTCCTCCAAAATTACAAGCTCTCTATTGATCGCCAGAAAAGAAAAAAAATCGACACCTACAGTAAATGGCACGAAAGGTTTTGATACTGATTATGAAATGGGACGAAAGGTATTTAAAATCAACAAACTAATGGGGCGACCATTATATAATGTCAAATCTAATGGGGCTAAACATGAGGGCCAAGGGGGGGGAAGGAAGAAAAAAAAAAAAAAAAAAAAAAAAAAAAAAAAAAAAAACATCCATTCATCCAAGGAAAGATACACTGCTGCAAGATAAGCCTACCTGAGATTAATTAGGATATCGTATGGTTTCAAAAAATTGTCTGGATCACAGAAAAGGAAGATGTGACGTGATAATATTGTGTACATGATGGGGATGCGCCTTGGCAGAGCTAGTAGTAATAGTAGTAGTAGTAGTAGTAGTAGTAGTTGTTGTTGTGTAGTGGTAGTAGTAGTAGTAGTAGTTGTTGTTGTTGTTGTGTAGTGGTAGTAGTATTGGTAGTAGTAGTAGTAGTTGTTGTTGTTGTGTAGTGGTAGTAGTAGTGGTAGTAGTAGTAGTAGTTGTTGTTGTTGTTGTTGTTGTGTAGTGGTAGTAGTAGTGGTAGTAGTAGTAGTAGTTGTTGTTGTTGTTGTTGTTGTTGTGTAGTAGTAGTAGTAGTTGTTGTTGTTGTGTAGTGGTAGTAGTATTGGTAGTAGTAGTTGTTGTTGTTGTTGTGTAGTGGTAGTAGTAGTAGTAGTTGTTGTTGTTGTTGTGTAGTGGTAGTAGTAGTAGTTGTTGTTGTTGTTGTTGTGTAGTGGTAGTAGTATTGGTAGTAGTAGTAGTAGTAGTAGTTGTTG